>JAKOGI010000643.1:145000-327500 GCA_029747015.1 Carnegiea gigantea
TTACCAGAATTGATAATCATCATACTTGATGCTCCATCAAGCTGAATAGCTTCAAACGGAGAACCTAACTGAGAGGACCAGAGCAGCGCTAGAAGTCGGCAAGAACGAAAGACCAAAAAGGAGTTAGCAGAAGTGTGGCTTCTGCGAGGCTCGATCCAAAAATTCATTGAGATATCTAAATTAGAGCAATTTCTTGATGTATGGTATGGAATCGAATTAAACCGATGAAAAATATCATAAAATATTAATGAATTAGATAAAGCAGGCTGCGATTTGACATAGCAAAGCCAAAAACCATCTCGTGATGCCCAGATTTGGGCAAAGAGACGTTGACAAGAAGAGATAGGAAAGACTAAATAGCAGACGACTTCTTGAATAATAATACCACCAAGTTTTCATTTTTGTTCAAGGATACTATCCAGACTCTTTTTTGTTCAAGTTTACCACACGTTTTATATTTTATATTCACAATTGTTACTTAAGGGCTTAGATGACCTGCTATTGTAGGTTTCCCCAATTTTTCTCTTTTATTTTTCTTTTTTATTCTAAAGAAGGTAAATTAAGAGACAAGATGATAAGAAAGAAAAGGGAAAACGAAAAAGAAAGCAAAAGATTGAATTTAGAAAATAACCCCTCATCCTCCCAGCATTCTATCTCCCCTAGGAGACCCCTGTAAAAGTGGGTAGTGGGAGAAGAGAGAGACTGCAGAGCAAAGATAGAGTTTGGAAAAGTGAGAAAGTTGGGAATTGTTAGTAATGGCAGGATGAAGATTTATGGGTTTGGGATTGAACAATGGGTTCAATATCAGGGACTTTACAGTTGTTGAGGTCCGACATCGTAAGAAGATGCATTTGAAATGAAAAATCTTGAGTTCTTTCTACTTTCACTTTTCAAGTAATGGAAAATAGATTCTACAAAGACTAACATATGTACGCTGGCTCGCCAAATTAAAGGAATTTATTTCTCAGTCTAACTTCTCCACAAAGAAACAGGGGCAACACGTTTAAAATTGCAAGTGAAGAGAAAAATTACTAACAGAAGAATTCCTTATACTTTTCATCGTCATAGATAAATAGAGATTTGAAGAATCAATCCCCAAAATAATATTCAACTGCATTGAACGTAAGGGTAATTCCAACGGCATGATTAAGTGATTTTCCTCTTTCTTCTGATTTTATGGGGTATTTTGGGGCAGATGGAAAGGGTTGGGGGTAACACAGGGGGTGGACCATTTTAAAGATCTAATCTTTTATTTTTTCCCCTTCCCAAGTCTTATCTCCTTCTGCACTTTTTTCTTTTTTAAAGAAAAATAGAGAAACCTACAGTAGCAGGTTCTGTGGATCTTGAGTGGCAATTGAGAACATTAAATAAAAGTTAGATGGTAAACTTGAACAAATCAAAAATGGGTGATATTTTTGAACAACAATGAAATCTGGGTGGTATTATAACTCAAAGACTCAACAGCTGACACCATTAATTGAGAGCTTAATGGCATAGAAAAGCTAGAAACGTCTAACAGTAATGGTTCAGGATAAGGTGGATCTGGAGGTTTATTCATGGGCGGCTAGAGTTCACACTCTCATTAGATGTTCTCTAACTTTACTTGGAGGTTTATTCATGCTCAAATGGAAAGGTCTAATAGCACGGTACTAAGCATATGTCGGGTGTCGCAGGGTACTAAGCATATGTCGGGTGTTACGGAGATGGATTTCCGAAAAGTTCTAGAACATTCCAGAATCCTCCAAAATGCTTCGGAGATTTCTGGAATAAGCTAGAACACTCTAGAATTGCCTAGACTATTCTACAACCTTCTAGAGTGTTGAGGACCTTGTGGAGTATTCTACAACCTTTTAGATTGTACTAGAATACTCTTTAGAATGTTCCACACTATTCTACATGTGTATAGTATCTAGTACATTTGTATAGAATATTCTAGATATATAATGATAGCCATAAGATCAAATGGATCTCCACCGTCTATTGAGAAGGTGGATGCGTATATAAACCCCAGGGAGCCTCATTTGTACATCAAGCCATTAGAAGCCCTTGAAAGCATTCCAAGTGCAATACAAAGCATTCTCCTAAACTCTCTCTCGCTCTCTCTAAGTTCTCTTGAGTGTGTGTGTGCTTACTTAACTTATCAAGTTTAAGTTAAGCAACCATCAAGGCTTACTAGCAAATTAGGAAGGGTTTCGAGTGAGTTTGCTAGCATCGCATGGGATTGAGTTTAAGTGAAATTATCAACCCGTAACAATTGGTATCAAAGTCTACTTTTCTAGGAGATCATGGCTTCAAGCGTGACCGATGTCAACCCTCAACAAAGTGGCAAGAAGGGTAAAGACAAGAACAAGGACGTGATGGACCTTGTTGAATAAAGGCTTGCGAAGATCAACACCACCATGTCGGCCGTAATCGATAGGGTGGATGACATGGACAAACGCATCAAGGAGCTCGAGTCCGAGGGGGACATGGAGGCGCTTCGTGGGGAGATGTAAGCGGCGGTCAACTCCATGATGGCCAATTTCAAGAGGGAGATCCAAGCCCTTCGAGCATCGAAGGTAGCCAAGGATGGCATGCTCCAAGCTTGCAAGGTCGAGGATGAGACTTGCAAGGCAAAGGTTCAGGCATACAAGGCAAGAGTTGAGATTTTAGAGGCACAATTCAAGGTGTGCATGGCCGGAGTGGCTAACGGTGAAGTCGTCCAAGTATCCACCGCTCCAAAGGGGAATGCACTAAGACCTCCTGCATTCCACAAGGCTAGGAGAACAATGGAGATAGACAACTTCCTTTGGGGACTCAAGCGTACTTCGGGGCAATGGGCATCAAGGATGACGCCCAAAAGGTGAAAAATGCCACATTTTCTCTTGAGGATGTTGCACTTGTTTGGTGGCATCGCAGGTGTGACGATGTCCAGCGAGGATCTGATCCCGTCAACACATGTGATGGGTTCAAGAGAGAACTCAAGAAGCAGTTCTATCCAGAGGATACTAAATACAAGGCTAGGGCCAAGCTTCAACGTCTTCAGCACAAGGACGGTCAAGTTCAGGAGTATATTAAGGAGTTCTAAGAGCTACTCTTGGAGATTCCAAGCATAGGTGAACGCGATGCACTCTTCTGTTTCCTCGATGACCTTCAGGAATGGGCCAAGATGGAGTTGAAGAGGCGAAGGGTGCACGACCTCGCATCGGCGATTGCCGCCGCCGAGTCACTCATCGAGTTCAAAAGGGAGTCCTCAAAGCTAGATGCAAGTATGATAGTGACAGGGACAGAGACTAGGATAAATCTCCTGGGTGGGACAAGCCAACATCATTTAAGGAAAAGGGAAGGGACAAGAAGGATGAGAAAGCGAAGAAATACTCATGCTTCCTTTGCAACGGGCCTCATCGGTTTTTCAAGTGCTCGAAACATGGGAAACTCGCTGCGCTTGTTATAGAAGATGAGAGACATGAAAAGGAAACAATTGTCTCGATATCTCTCCTAAATGCTATCCAATCCAAGGTGAGGGAGCAAGCCAATGGCCGCAGTATGTAGAGACCGAAGTTGCAGGTAAGAAACTCCAAGCTACAGTCGATATAGGAATGGACAACATGTACATGGCAAAAGAACTCACCGATGAGATCGACCTACCTTACAAAAGGGAGAAAGGCTACGTAAAGAGAGTTAATACGAAAAGTCTTCCAATCTATGGAGTTGCTCTAGGTACGGACATCCAAGTTCGACCAAGGAGAGGTAAGGTCCACATAACAATCGCTTCTCTTGATGATCGCAAATTCTATCTGGGAATGGACTTCCCCGATAAGGCGAAACCCGTCATAGTTCCCCATGCTAGCACCTTGTTCATCACGGACAATTGGCAAACTCATGCAATACCCATGAGACGGGAAGCTGAGAAGGAAATGGTGCTACCTGTCCTTCGATTTACAGAGAGTAAGGAGGTAGGCCAATTATCCGCCCTCAACAGGGATCAGGGGCCTGAGGGTGTTATGCCTCCTTCATTGCCTGAGAAGTTGGCAAGGAGGAAATAAGCTAGAACGAGGATGGGACGCAAGCGCGCAAAGGATCAATGTGCTAAGCAGTTAAATGCAACACATCAACCCAACCAAGTGGAAGAGACAGCTCCTGAAGATGAGGCAACTCAAGGACCAAACATACGAAGACCCACAGGCAACAAAGACATTGCTTAATTGGGTAGGGGAGAATGTCATGGGCCAAATTTCCGAAGAGTTCTAGAACGTTCTAAGATCCACCAGAATGCTCCGGAGCCTTCTAGAACACACTAGAATCTTCTGGAGCACTCTAGAATCATCTAAACTGTTGCAGAACCTTCTAGAGTGTTTAGGACCTTGTAGAGTATTCTACAACCTTCGAAATTGTACTATAATACTCTTTAGAATGTTTCACATTATTCTACATGTGCAATATCTAGGATATTTGTCTGGAATATTCTAGATATGTAATAATAGTCGTAGGATCAAATAAATCTCCACCGTCTATGAAAAATGTAGATGTATATATAAACCCTCAAAGGGGCTCATTTGTACATCAAGTCATGAATAATCATTGAAAACATTCCAGGTGCAATACAAAGTATTCTCCCAAACTCTCTCTATCTCTAGGTTCTCTTGAGAGAGAGAGAGAGAGAGAGAGAGAGAGAGAGAGAGAGTGTTTGTATGTGTGTGTGCACGCTTATTTAGCTTCTTAAGGAACCATCAAGGCATACTAGCAAACTAGAAAGGGTTTCGAATGAGTTTGCTAGCGTCGCACGGGCTTAAGTTTAAGTGAAATTATCAACCCGTGACACGCCCTTCCCCCAACCTTCCGAGCTCTTGTTTCGCAGACAATGCTCACATGCTATGCTGTGATATTTCCACATGGAAGGCTGTTTTTTTGGGCGGGTACCCAATATCCACAAGGCCGTAAAAAGAGAAGCGGGGCAGGGCATCGTTCCCTTCAGAGATGTTTCTATTCAACATCACCGACTAAAATACCACATCAACACAAAATTTCACACATCAGTAGTACAGATTCATCATGCTCTTGCACAGACGGAAAACAATCGAATTGCATATTTCGGTATAGATTCATCACACTTGTGTACAGACAAAATTCACACAAATTCTTGTACATGAACCCATAACTATTGACAATACAACTCTTGCAAACTGCATACTCTAAAATAGATGTAAGATCTTACATTTTCATTTTGCGCTCTTCTTTTTCGACTTTTTGAAGGCTAGTGCACTTGCCACACTCCTCCCTTCCAACTTTTTGGTTAACTTGGCGACAGTAGCCATACCCCTTCTTGCAGCTGCCTTATGCTCTTGTCTGCGGCTCAGCAATTTCCGGCTAGTGGCCAGTGGGCATAGGGCTCAAGCTTGCCCTTTTTCTTCACATCCCCACGAGCCTTCTTACTTGAATATTCATTACCCGTACAAGCCCACCCAGAATCTTATGTTTTCCTGCACTTCTGGGCTTTCTTTGGTGAGCTTCCAGCTACATAACTGCCCACTTCCATTTTATCCTCTCCATCTGACTCATGATCAGATGATTTGTCTTTCTTGTCTTTCTTTGGTTTTCCACCTTCACGAAGTATCAGCCGCCCTTCTTCATCGAACTCTGGCTCATCGTCTGAATCAAGCTTCCTTTTTCCACCTGAACAAAGAGCTAACCTTGTTTTTCGCTGATTGAGAAGATCGAGTGGTTTGTCTTCTAGTTGAATTAGGGCTTCTGACGAGGTTTTTGCAGACCTCGTTTTCTTTAATCTGGTATATATCAGGCATGAAGAGAGATTATTGAGGAATAATAGTACCATAAACCAATCCAAGCAGCTGAGAAGTCATCATTGGGCATTCTGTTCAGCTTTGGATTATAGTGAGATAGAACAAAATGCGTCCCTCAATCATCTTTTACAAATTTTGTTCTTTTCTTTTTCTTTATTTTTTCGGGGGCAGCGGGTATACGTGTGGTAACCAGTCAACAGCTTTCAGATGCAAGACCCACTGGAAACAAGCCCTCAAGAGTTCAATAATAAGTGTAATACTGCCTACATTTAAACTTGGTTTGATTTGGTAACTTTCACTGGTCAAACACTAAGCTGCCACCTTTTCCGCTAGTGTTCAGGACAAGGGGTTTATTAAAATTATTTAGCTTGCTTTCTGCAAACGACTTGTAGCTATATTCATTTTTGAGACCCTGATTTTTTTAAATATATTTTTTAGTACCCTGATATTGTTACAATTCAACAATTAGGTGACAACTTCACGAGATGCTCTGCTCAAGACAAGAAGCAGACACACTTACCATTGTTTTTCTTTCCTATTTTGCAAATAATTCCAACAGTGCCCTCCCCCCACCCCCCACCCTCCCCAAGGCTTTCTCTCTCCTGTGTGACTTTCCTTCAAATCAATTATTCAATTGACATAAGAGCACATCTAGACCAAAAATATGATTGTTGACATGAAATTAAGAGAGAGACAATGAAGATAAGGGCAGATAGTAGCTCTTGTCAATTTCAGTTCCCCCCCGTAGCCAGAGGTCTCTCCCCTAAGTTCCTGCTCTGGCTTAAATTTGTTCAAAAGCATGAAATCAATCTTCTACTAAGCTAGGTTATCTAAGATAAATCAATCTTGTACTAAGCTTTCTGCAGTCATTTCTATCTTCCATATAATACAGAAGTCCAACCACATGGGAAAGAGTTATTCTCTTTTTAATCCAATTTTATTTACATCAAATTACGGTTTACCTCAGCCCAAACACCCCATAAATTTAGGAATTTCCCGCAACATTCTCAAAGGCAAAAAACCTCAGAGAGTAAATACCTTCTTACTTAGCTCGAATAATGTGCCCTTAATGCTTGCAAAAAACCTCAGAGAGTAAATACCTTCTTACTTAGCTCGAATAATGTGCCCTTAATGCTAACCTCATCGAGGAAAAAGAAACAACGAGAATTCAAAATGAAATTCAGGAAAATGCTCAGCAAAATTCAGGCTCCAACATAGTTGAGATTCCAACCTTATTGAAGATGCTCTTGATTTTAACTTAGAAGACAACAAACTCCGTCGACCAGTAGCTGTCTCTGTCTCCATGTAGTCCCCATCACTTGTTTCTTCATCAAAGTCAGAAAATATTTTTGTATGACCCCATTCACTATGTCTGCAAAGGCATTGGTTACAGAATCAATAGCAAGCAAATTACCGCCGATGGACATCCTGTTGATCAATGTAAGAAAATTTTGCTAAAATACAGAAACCCATACCAATCCCTCCAACAAGATATGAGTTCCCCCAAAAAACGTTAATCATCCTTGGGAAGAACCTAAATGTTGAAGCATGTATAGAAGAACCAAAGTTCAAGCAAAGTACCTGCATGTAGTTGCTTTAGACCGATACGATCGTGTCTCTGAGTTGGCTGCAAGCTTCCTCTCTCTTCGCTCCTTTATCTGAAGGGAACCTAATAATTAGCAATTCAGGATAACGGACGAATAGGCTAAACAACAGATAAAATTAGCATATTTTAAACTTGTCCATGTCCAACCTTGCGGATATTAGCATGGAGTTTCATGTGCTCTTCAGGCATCGCAGCCTCAACAGCATCAACACCACATTTCTTGATGAGCATTTCCAGGAGACGCTTAACCTACCGACAGAAGAAACGAACAGCTTTCAGAGTTTGAATGCTAACAACAGAAGCTGAGGAAAGTCGAAATCCCAGAAATGAAATGCTACCAACAAACCAAATTAATCTAATCGATCAGATAGATAACTCCGAGTCCCGCCTATGAATAGGTCTGGATCAGCACTGCTTTAACAATGAGTGCTCAGGTTTTCTCCTCCCTCTCTCTACACACAAGCGCATGCGTGCGCGCACACACGCACATGCAAAAGAATCATCAACACATCTACATATTATGCACAACCTTCCACATGAACTTACCCTTAACTATCCCCCTCCCCCCCCCCCCCAAAAAAAAAAAAAAAACGGAAAAGGCAGAGAACACAAAAAAGAGAAGGGGGTAAAACACAGCATTTTTAACTAATGGCTGTTTCCCCATTGGACAGCTTTGAAATTTCAAATTTGGACAAATCACCAGTAATCCCAACTCTCACATTGCACCCCCCTCTTACTTGACTTTTTTCCCCTCATAATAGCCTGTCACCAGACAACAATGAGTATTGGGAGCAACTGGCTAACACTTCAAAGTCACATCCACCAGAAAGGCCAGAAGTTGACCATTGGACCAACACTTGCCAGCTCCTTCTTTCTTAGAACATCATGCCTTGGCCATCACTAACAAGCAAAAGGCTTAACAAGGTTCAAGTTCAACTGCCATACCCTTGATCCTAGCTCTTCCCTTTTCATCAGAGACACTTCCGTCCTATGGAATCCAACCACAAAATTCTCACCACACAGCTGATGGCCAACTACATAACACACAAACACAAACTCTCTCTCTCTCTCTCTCTACAGGGATCATACTGCATTATCATTCCTCACTGTTCAGCCCCCAGCCAGCCACTGCTGGAGGTGCTGGGTTATCGACAAGGACTGTAGATTACTAATTATCATACCCTTGTTTTCAAAACACTAAATATAAGCCTTTGGCTTTTAATATCTAATGATATAAGGCCAATAATTTATTACGTATGTAATAAAGTCAACGCTACCCGCAAGTATATTTCAATTACTGATTCTAATTCTAGACAGATTCATTGTGAAGTAGCTCATATACACAGCAAATAGGTGTATCACCATAAAGCCATATTCCTAATGGAACTTTTCAACATATAAGGTATTAACCATAGTCATGAGCTATATTTTCTTCAGGAGAGGCAGCCCAAATACACAAAGTCACAAATGACACCAGGAGTTTGCTCAGAGTAGCTGCTCCAAGGACCATAAAATAGGTTAAACTTCTAAGTGACAGATCCAAATAGTAAAGTTCTCCAGTTCTCCCTATCCAAATAGCCAAGTTCTCCCCATTCAAAATGTGGTTTCAGTTGTGGTATGGAAAATTCGCTCGGAATCGCATTTCATATCGCGGTTAAGATACAGTTCGCCCCACTCCAAAACCTTTCCGATGTGGCCGTTTCATTGCGGAACGGCCACAATTTAAATCCATATTGGTACAAAGTACAGACAAAAGAAGATAAGGATTTTTTATACGATGAAGGCAATGAAAGACAAGGTCACTCTTACGCATTTTACTTTAATATTTCATCTGGGATGTCTATTTTTAATTTGCAGCTCAGATAATATCATAGCAGACACTAAGGGAATTCTTGGCATGAAGCATCATGACTTCCTTTGGCACATCAACATGATATTCACAGGAAACACTTGTCACAGTCATGACCCACAATCTGGGTCTGAGCAACCAAGAATCCTAAACTAACCTAAATATTATGAGACCATCTTTATGAAAGACAAAAGATAAGATAGTGAAGTAGCAATTACACTTCAAAGCAACAGAAACAGCATGTTTACTCACACATGAGCTTCAGCAAGCAAGAGGATAGAAAACTGAATTTAACAGTATATAAGACTTAAACCTTGGCTTTGAAATGGTTTTTGGTCTCATCCTGCCAATTTAAAAGGCCTTCAACCATGACACTCAGATAACTCTGTAGGCTATCAGCTTGTGATTTTGCAACCAAAACCTTCAGTAGGCCCAAGTTAGCCTGAACCAACCCACAATCAATGAGTTAACTAACTTTGAAAGCAGATAGGTAATCAGGTTATCACACACCGCAAGTATAAAAATTAGAAAAAACTCTCCACAACAAAGTAGAAACATACTTTTATTATCTCTCTGTTCTTCCTCTGAAGAAGAAGAAAAGTAGACGGCAGAATGTTGTATGCAGAGGAGATGACATCTGAGAATTCATAAGCCAAGCGAGCCACAGCTTTAACAGCAGCGCTAATCATATGTGGTGTCTCACCAGCAAGGCCTCTAGCTACCTGTAAGAAAGACGAACTCAAAATCACTGCCCTTGAAAGAACACTTCTCTGATGATCATATGTCCTACATATGATCTCCTCAGCTTACAACACCACCACCACCTCCTCCCAGTGTGGGTCCCGCTTTCATGGCAGCTTACTAGTTTGTAAATGTTGGGTCAAGGTCAGTCCAAAGAGGTACATCTAATAACTTCATATATTCTTTTAGTGGCCTTTTCCAGTTCATCGATAGTGGATGGATGACTTGAAACCGAATGCCTACAGCCTACTCAAAACATAGTTGCGCTTTTTTTTTTGGGCCAGCTCATTAGCAGTAATTGTTGAAGCAAATACCAAATGATGCTAAAGGTGTTACAGCCTAAAATTTTCAAATCCATTATTCTTCAAGATTCAAGATATCTTTGTCCGCTTTTCAGGCAGCTGGAAAAGTCACTGTGGATGTAAAATTTTTTCCAGCTTTTTATAGCAGAGTATACAAAATCCTTGTAAATAGCGCTCCACTTGTGTCGCAAAGAGCAGGCAATCAGCATTCTGTAAATCTAGCATTCAACAACATATCTGCAAATTCGCGACCAGGTTCCATACAACTGACCCCTACGCTCTGTTTACATGAGACTCCCTGGCTAAGAAATGGTTGCATTATCCAAGACTTCCTGCTGCTGTGCACTTAGTATGATGAAAAGTCCTCTTTTAGTTTGAAGCAAGTCAAAGAGGATACGGAAAAGAAAGAACAAGAAACTAGACAAGAAAAAAGAAAATCCAAACCATGTTAAAGAGCTGAAGTAAATTCTCCTTTTTCCTGCCGCTCTCCTCATCTCCGCAAGCATGGCCGATTTGGACTAGAATATCATAAGCCCTGTTCCTTGTTTTCTTCTTCGCCTGCAAGAAACATTCAATCAGGATTCAGATCATAGCACATAGTTACCTCCTTACAGAAAATGATTGAACAAGTACAAATGAGTAATAACAGAACATATAGCCAGAATTTTGGACAAGGCCATACACTACGAGCAATCCAAGCAAAGCAAACTGAAGAATCCCAGAGGCCAGGTTGGATCAATAGGAAATATTACCATATCCGAAATTATATGCCCATTCCCAAGACAATTAAAACATCCTTACAAATCTGGAAGCTTTCTCCGGAGATTGCCAACCATCAAACAATGTACATTACTAAACTTCCTTCTTTGGAAGAGGGGTTAAGCAGTTCAGAATCAATTGTTGCATCAATAAGTTTCCCATAACAAAATACAAGGCATCAAACCTAACACAGAAAGCTGCAGCATATAGTTGATCTCATTCAATAAAATATGTAGTCACATCCTTTAATGAGGAATGAAAAATGCCAATAAGATGGCAAGAAAACAGAACACTTCATCCGACCAGTGAAAAAGGCCAACGAAACAAACTGCACAGAATACTAAGCTTGGAGATCATCACACTGAGGTACACATATCTTCAACAGACTTCTTAAAATGGCACCACTACATGTTACTGTAGAAAATAGCATTTTCACATCACAAATTTGGTCAGGAAAAGAGTCACTTGTACCTCTTTTAGTGCAAGTACAATTTCTGTTAAGAAAGAACTAATGATTTCACCCTTTCTCTGCTCTGCTTCATCCTGAAGATACCAAAAATTACAAGTTGAAGTTCTTCATCAGAATTCCCAATTAATAAAAAGCTGATAGAAGGTGAGGATGTAAAGAATGAATATTAGAAACCTTTGCTGAATGAACAATAAGATAGTACAAACAGTCAAGCCTGTGATGTTTTGCTGAAAAATGACATGAAGGCAACACTTCAATCATGAGCTTGAGCAATTCTTCAAGTTTCCTTGAAATAAATCCATCAGAATTCTACAAACAAAGAACTCAAAGTCATCAATAAAATGAAAGAAACAAGATGGGCAAAAAATTGTGATATGCCAAACAAATTCAAAGCTCTTGTTTCATGGAAACCCATAATAATTAGCAAACTAGTACGTACAAACCCCTAGATTAGAGACATTCAAAAACATGAAGCTTTTATAAGCACAATTCTAAGGGAGGAAACTTAGCCACTCATCATTTTATTCAGCGTGTCCAACCCAAACTTTCAGATGCCTTTTCTTGGGTCAGTTAATGCAAAGATAACCCATCTGCGTATGCTCCCCACCAATACTAGCATCTTATTATTCACAATATCCTCAAAAACCCTTGGATTGCTCTCACAAGCCCAAACAAAACCCGATGCATCACATAGAAGAGAAAATTTTACAAATTCAAAAAACCACCTAGTGCAAATACATGGAAGGTGGGTCTTCAGAGATCCAAACTAGGCAAGCTTACTCTTTGAGGCCACTTCCCAGAGACTAAAAAGGCTATCAAATTACAACCCCAACAGTAATTATCAAAGTAGATGCTGATAGAAGGCATTATATAACTAATATTTGAGAATTGTAAGACTTGCAAATAAATAGTGAAAGTCACCTTTAGAATAACTGACAGAACTTTGTATGCTTTCTTTTGTACCAAACCATCTATATCCTGAATTTCATAATATCAATAGCCTCATTAATCACACTAGTCGGCATTCCAGAAAAAACAACATTAACAGCATCAATTGGATAATTAAAATCACAAACCTTTAATGCTGAAACTATTGCAACAAACAAGAGATCAACCTCTTCATACCCTAAGCCAGGCAAAAGTGATAGAGCCAAATCAAATAGCTACGCTCTGCAGATATCATCAAAGAAATGGCAACCATGAATCATCAAACAGAAGATATTTTCAACAAAAAGCTATCACTATTTTTGGGTACTCATTGAAGAGAAAAATTAATAAAACATTGATATGGAGAGAAAATTAAAATATTTTAATAAAGAATGATGCTAATAGGACAGAATTGTAGAAAACCTAGCACGAGAAAGAGAATTATCACTAGTGGAACCATCAATCTGCATTGGATTTCTGGAATTCTCTGCTCCACCAGCATCTTGGGTGACCTTTAGAAGTTTCTGCATCGTAGTCTTCAAAAACCTTGAGACAACATCTTTCTCTGTGATTGATGCAAACTCACTAATAGTCATCTGGGACAATCCAAAGAAAATTCTAAGTTTCAGAATGCTAAAAGGGCAGAACTTTGCAAGCATAATGCAGCAAACAGATGCAATAACTTACAGGTTGGATCATAGTAGTCAATGCCCAGATAGAAAAACATACCATGCATATTACTAGGGATCCCAGAGAATCAACTTAATCATCCAGCAGTAACCGAACTCAACAAATGCTTAAGAGAGACCTCCGAAACAGGATGAGAGATTGCCCCATTTACTTAATACTTATACAGTTGTACTTCAAAGGGCATAACTGGTTAAATGTACAAGCTTACCAATTATTTGATCCAAAGTATAATTTTAACTTCACTAGGGAACTGTTATATTCCATTTATTCGTTGAGAGATCTGAGAAATTCACTTTTTAAGCTTGCCCGCTCCTTTTGTCGAAGTGGCAAACTGGCCATAACTGGAAATTTAAGTTGATTGCATAGCAAAATAGTCAACTCAAACAAAAACCACAACCACGGGAACATACCTAGTGTACATATATATGTGTTCCAAATTCAACAACTTAACCCCTCATCCAAATGGAGAAATCTCATCTCAATCTTTCCGACTACACTATTTGTTAAAGATACTTGTCACTATTAGTTAAAAAGGTTGTACACAAGCACTTCGTCTGGTGGACTCCTGAATTTTGAAGATTTCAGAAGTGAATTAAAGACTGCCAGATGACTTCTAATTGAAGCAACAAATGGAATCCACAAATTCAAGGATCAGACAGAGGTCTCCTTTCAACTCTCTGAATGAGCAGAAGAGCATAGAAGAATTCCTCGTTAAAGGATTCAGATATATCTTCAGAAAAAGTCCACACCATACATAGTTTTTGATAATATTGCTTAGCCCTGCAGCCCCTGCTTGGCAAACGGCTTGCTCAAGACTTTTAACTCATCGTATGCATCGTGAAACTAAGTCACTGACAACCCAAACAGCTAACTTCAATATATAGTTAACAGGATATTTAGTGAGAAGTTCAGCAAGATCTAAAATGAGTGGCCAACATGTCAAAGAGTCCCAAAATTACTTGCAAATGAATCCATATACTCTCCCCCCTCTTCGCTTTCTCCTCGGTCTCTTGACAACACAAATAATAACATCCATTGATGCCTTAAGCCTTCTATATTGCTCAAAATTAAGGCAGAAGTGTGTCACGTAATGGACATTATTCTTCTTCCATCAAAATTCCAATCATTCACATGGCCTCTTCTCTTTGACTAGGCTGTTGGTGGTATTTGTGAAGGGAAAGAATATCTTGATCACCTTCTCCCAATAAGAATCACACCAATAAACAGCAGCTTTAATTAGAACACCCTGAATAAGAACAGCTAAAGCCGACAATTATGAAAGGGGAACCGCTAATGTGTCAACACAACCAGCTAGTTTACACATAACACCAATATCTAGTGCCTCCACAAACCCCAGAAACCGCATAATATAGGCTCCATGTATGCACATTGTGCTCAGGCCATTTTCCCCAAAAGGCATATAAGCGCCACACTTATTTAACTTTAGTTTGACTCGAGTTCCCTAATTCCCTTCAGCCCTCATGCAGCGCAGGCTCAGCAGTTGGGAATTATCTGCCTCAGAAGATTGCGGCACTGTGATTGAATTACTTTATACTTGAGGATTCTTTTTTCCGCAGCCTGCAACTTAGCCTCCAGCACAACCATCCTATAATGAAGGTGGCAACTGAGAAATCATGGATAGTAGTATGTTATCCACGTTCTACGAATCAGTGAGGCCATGGCACAAAAGGTACCCAGTGCTGTCGCAGATGACCCCGAGAAGCATAAGGTAAGAAGTATAAAGACTAAGCTGTGAATGAAGATAGAGGCCAATATAGGTCATGATGAAGAAAACAGCGACGCTGAGAAAGGTGCAGAATAAGAGGGAGAGAAACCAATACCACCACCCTCCTCCCCCCAAAAAAAAGAAAAGAAAAAACCCAGAGAAGAGAGAGAGAGAGAAAGAGAGAGGGGGAGGAGTCCTCCTTAACCAGCTAGGTTTGGCAAAATTCGCTTCCACGTTAATCCGGGTTCAGACAGTCTGGACAAATCAGCCAAACCGCGACCCTATAATAATAGCAAATCCAGACAACATTCCAGGATTGGAACAGGACCTAGTTGTCCAATGTACAAATTTATGATTTGTTTTCCAAGTGGGCATTTCATAGCTCAATCTGCAGACTAATCTAGCCAAATTAGCCCCAAAAAAATTGACGGGAGAAACACTAAAGGAAGCACTGAAGTGTCCAAATTTTAGTTAACAAAATGAATTCAATGATCTAAAAATCTGGAACAGAAATCAAGGTACGAAAATTTACATAAACCTCTTAAACAGTCCAGCATCGCCAGATGCACAGTACTTGTTACAAGCCTTTGTAAATAATATCTCAATTTCAGCTTACCCAATCATCCAGAATAGCCTGTGGTTTTTAATTCTTGATCTTTAATAGATGAAACAATCAGACCTATTGTAAGTTAAAGGGTGCAAAGAGGAAAAGAATGAGGGGGACCAAAATGGGAGAGATACAGAATGAAAAGCAATATCAAGCAATACAAGGAGTAGGAAATGTATGAGAAAATAAGGCTTCCATTAGGAGAGGGATCATTTGAGATGGAGCACAGTAAAGACATAATCCATTCAAACTGGATTGGAAGGAAGAAGTTTGGTGACAAAGCACGTCCAACCCAGGCATGTCTATGTCTTTTGGCAACACATTTAATATTCAAGCATTGAGTTACAACCAAAGAAAATCATTCAAACTAGTCAACAGCTTAGTTTTAAAAAGCGCGAAGCGCATTGAGGCACATAGGGTCCGAAAGCATGAGGCGCGAGGTGTGAGGCGAGGGCGCGAGGCGCACTTTTGTGCAAAAAGTATTTCATATTTCACAGAGCATATGTTGCATAAACAAGTTAGACAAGCGTATCAAAAATGTGATTAGACATCAATATGACTACTAACACTGCAAATAACCTTACGATATGTTATCTTATCATTGTAGTTCCCCAATGCACGTACTTATGGTACAGGTTTAACTCACATTTTAGCTCCCAAGGAAGGAAAAGAAGAAAAACGTAAAGGCAAGGCTAAGAAAAAGAAGAAAAGGGGGGAAGATATAGCCTCGCATCCTTCAGGCGCACCTCATCCCTTCCTAGGCGCTGACCCGGTAGCCTCAAGCGGGCTTTTTTAAACTAAGGTCAATGGACACTAAGCAACTGGCAGAATAAAAGCTGACTTTGAAAAACACACATGGAAATATACCTGCAAGCTTCCACCAGGATCATTTGTGGATTTCAAGAAAACTTTTGACAAAACTGACAGGAAGTTACGTGCAGATGACCTCAACACCTTCACATTAGCAGAAGCCACCTCATGGGTGTAACATGCTATAGCTCTCTCTGCCGATAGACTTGATTTATCCTTGGCATCATAACTGTTTCCCTCTACAATACACTAGTTCTGTTGAATTAGGATTTGCAAACTGCAGCAAATGATTCCATGAAGATCAGGTTTTTCAGTTAAAGCACTGCACAATACTTTCTCGAGAAGATTGAAGCTTTCAGCAGTATCGGCAGGGTAATTGCAAAACGAAGGAAGAAGAGACCACACGTGGTACGCAAGCGAATCCACAACTTTTGCTGACTGAACTCGCCCCAACCGTAAGCTGACAAAGCGTTTGATTTATCAATGATAACTAGAATAGTAATAATAAAGGATTTACCCAGGAGGACAACACGTACTTTGTGAGATTTATCTTTAAGATATCCAAGCATGAGTAAGAGTGTATCAACATAGAACCTCAAACAGGCACCAACAGTATACTGCTTAAAAATTGGAAACAGCCAATCATTGACCTCAGACAGATTATCAGCTCTCAGATTCAGCGGAATGATGCTCAAAAAAACTTCAGGTCCTATTGCCTGAAGAGCTGATCCCGTGCATTCTAGCAGCTGCTCATGAGAAAAAGCATTTATATGTCATAGAATTGATTGAAGTGCCAAAGAGGTTCAGCCTTAAGGAAAAGAAAGCATGGCATCAGCATGGCTCCTAACACTGACAAAAGGTCAAACTCATTTTACGAGCTCAGCATTAGCCATTGCTAGATACCTAAAACAACGGGGAAGCCATCTCAAAAGCTGCACGTCTACATTAATGTTGTCTATAGAAAAAGCATCATATGGAAATACATATTTTGGAGATGCTAATATTGTGGTGTATTCACAAAGCACACTTCAGACGCTATACTATACAAAATTGGATGACATCAAGGAGTTAAGAGACAGTCCATTAGGTTAACAACAGGAATCAAAGATAGATACATTTGGACCGTAACAACGTATGCTAGCAAAACACTCAGTAAAACTTGGCTATGTAAGAGGAAGAGTCCTTCAGTACAACACTATTCAAGATAAACATGGTACTTGATAGATGAATTAAACATCGAACAGTCTCCAACACGTACAACAGAATAGATACCTTTGGACTGTAACAACGTATACTAGCAAAACACTCAGTAAAACTTGCCTATGTAAGAGGAAGGGTCCTTCAGTACAACACTACTCAAAATAAAAATGGTACTTGATAGATGAATTAAACATCGAACAGTCTCCAACACATACAACAAATATAAAGGAGTATCAGTTAAAGGAGCATCTAACTGATACCGGAGACAAGCAAGTCTACAACACATAGTCATAACATAGAATCCAGAGGACAACACTGCATCACATGTGCAACAATACACAGACATGCCAAAGAGAATAGGCCCAAAAGGGAATGCACTTCTAAATATAATCAACTCATCCATGGAGCTTCTTAAGTGTCCAATTCCATTGCTTTTTGGAGTATAACATTTAGCCTTCACGTATTATAACGACCTTCAGATGGAGGGAAGATGTATAATTCAAGATGACTAGATTTTAAAAGGTCCTAGAATAATTGAATATTAGTCCAGTACACAACCCAAGCCATACATACTGTACAATCTCATATGTCAGATAGAATGGATGGTCATGGCATCCCCCTAAATTAGATGAAAAACATGGTGTTACATTGCATTTACACAATCTGAAGGTTGACTACCCTAATCCATGATCTCAAAATCCAATTAACATAGCTTGCAGCCAATGGACGAAGGCAACGAACCCTTCACCTCCCCCATCAGTGTTAGCTGAAGTTCAGGGGATGTGGGTGAACTAGGGACGGTAGCAGGTCCTCGGGGGGGGGGGGGCTGGGAGTTGGGGGTTTGGCAGACGAATGGGTGTTTATCAAACCTGATTTGGGTCAATTGATAGCATATCATATACAAATTATGTCTCTCAATGTTATTTTCAAAAAGTATCACGAACATTTGTTGGGATACCATTAATTCATAGCACAATCTCAATTAAAGGTGTAATCTTAGGCCAGTCTACCTTCATATTGGACGGATGGCATACATTGATTTTTTTAAAATTTTGAACTTAACAATAGCTCTGGGAAACCAACCTTGAATGTGCATGAGTACAGAACAGACTCATGATACACCAACCATCTGTAATGGCATTGTGAATATTCCTTTAGAGCCTTTTTTTATGGGGGATGCACATTTAATTTCAATCACTGTACCTCACTCTAGCAGAAGCCTAAGCAAAATAGCACCCGTATGATAGTATGGGCATATAGACTAAAACAGGATCACTGGCCCTCACAAATGTGTGAAAAGAAGGGTTGAAAGGAAACCTGCTTTCTCTCTGGAAAATTCTCATCACTCTCGTTTGCTATATTAGCCATGTTCACCAGGGTCCCCCTAAGTAGAATAGAAGAGAACTCACCTACAAAGTAACAAAGTAACATATTGTGCACAGTCAATGTAGGAAACGAGACTGATGACAAGGAGTTCAAAGGCACATCTGATACGCAGCCAAAACGGGAAGGGCATCCAAGAAACTAAAACGATCTCTGAAGATTCACATCAATGAAAATGCCACTAGTGAAAGGAAATGGGGGAGGCAAAGAAACAGGAAGAAACAACTTATTATTACCTAATTTGTCAAACAACACAGACAAGACCTGAAATGCCATGTCCCATTCACTGCGATATCTGTTGTCAAGCAAGCTTCCAATACTAGCACAAATTCTCCCAATGATAGATGGCATTGACTTTCTTGCATTAAGGTCTGAATTATTCGTTATTGTTCAATGCCTTGCTTAATTAGCTCTTCATCTATACAACTCTGTATTAGATTCTTCATTGCCTCAGTTGCCGCAAATTTGGCCTCCTCAAACCCAAATCCAAAAATATCTGCCAATTAGAATAACAACCATACTGATAAATTTTTCCTAATACCCTTCCCCTATTATTATAAACAGTAGAAAAGAAAACAACCTTGCAAGGCATTAAGAACAGATGGAAGCCTATCAATGCAGATCTGCCTATTAAGTGTGTGGACCTTTCTCATCCCAACATCCAACAGACGAGCAGTGCATGTAAGGCCATCGGCAGATGTCTCTTCCATCGCAACGGAACCGGCTAATGAGCCTAAAAGATCAACTAGCGCTTCAGCAGAAACTTCCACAGTAGGATGAAGGCAAAGGAGATTCAGACTATCTGTCATGCGCCTAGTAACAAGGGGCTTGCGAACCCCCAGCAAAGTTTTATAGTACTTCAAGATGGTCGTCTTATACTTCATGGAAATATAAGGCAGACAGTCTCTAAGTGCTTCAAGGACATGCAGTATTTCCTGAGCTCCTTTCTCAGCAGGTGCACCTTGCAATTCTCCA
The DNA here is from genome assembly GCA_029747015.1 of Carnegiea gigantea. Taxonomy (NCBI): domain Eukaryota; kingdom Viridiplantae; phylum Streptophyta; class Magnoliopsida; order Caryophyllales; family Cactaceae; genus Carnegiea; species Carnegiea gigantea. The sequence goes on from JAKOGI010000643.1 coordinate 164,825, forward strand.
GTTAGAAGAATCAATCTTCGAAATACATTGGTAAACCCTTCACTTGCAGGAGCTATCAATGGTGACCCTTGAAAGCTTTGTAAGACATCCCGAATGCATTGATATGACTCCTGCCTGGCCTGCAAAGTGCGAAACAATCAAATCTCATCCCACTAAGTCTAAATAGACCCATATATTCCCAATAACAGCATCGAGAAAGTCAAGACCAATCACTGGAGGGAAAATTGTTCATCAGTCTAATGTTTCCCTTCCCCAATCATAATGGGGAACTAATGTTTGACCATTTAGCTGGACTCACGAGACAACCTATAGCATGTAATGTTCAATATTAGGACAAACATCTAAGACACAATTTACAAACTTAGCAGCCTATCAGGCTAGCAGCCCTTCAGCGGGAAGACCACCATTGCTTTCTAGTTTAGCATGGGAAAGAACCAGTTCTTTCAATAGTACATCCAGCGAGACAAAACTTCAACAAATACAAGACCCAAGCACTTAAGAGGTTGCAACACTACAGTGCCAGTTCCGTGCTGCCGGAACATTCACTTCTCCAGGAATCACAACACTACAGCCATCACCTTGCAGTAATTTTGCCAATATCCCTTATTTTCATTCTTCCCCTAAAACTTGTAAGACCAGAATTCAGCCATTCATGATCACACCAGAACTACAGTTACTTTGCTTAAGAGAAAAGCAGGCAATAAACGGCTCAACGGACTAATCCACTATGCAATTGTATCTCTATTGTTTAAATTCAAAGATTAAGCTTATGTAAAATTAACTGACCAAGCAGGCTTCGCTAAATGCTTATTGCCATGAAATATGGCACAATTAAGCTTTGAAAAGCCACCAAACCCAAACCCAAGTACCAAAAGAAAGCACCAACGACTCCCCCTGGCTTATTGCAGATAGGATGAAGATGGCAGCGCATCAGAAGAAAAAGCAGGGATTTTTCCGAGTTCGCCACAAATAACAAATGTTGATCATTAACACGTTTCTCTAAAACGCAAGTTTTCAGCTTTTAGCCTCGAACAAAACGACACTCAACATTGCAGAGCGCACAACACAAGATTCCCTTAAAATAAATATTATGAAAACAAATAAAGAGCAAAACAGATAAATTTGCAAAAGTTTGTTACCTTAGCATCAGAATCAGTTATGAAACCGAGAAGGAATCCATAGAAATCGGAGACATCAGACCAACCAGCACTAGCATCCCGAATCACCAGCAAACTCTAGACAAACATAATTCCGGCCACCTTCGCATTGGACGACAGACGAGAACCTTTCAAAACCCTAACCAAAAGCTGCAACAAAACTGCCGCTTCTTCTGGAGAATCCCAGGCGAAATCCTCGGCATAACAAAGGAGAGAAAACAGAGGAGAGAGTCGACGGCCTTGTCGTCGGAGGAGAGGCGGTCGAGGGCGTAGACGGTGGCGCCGAAGTAAGCGACAGGGGAGAGAGAGACGTTCTGGTCCTTGAGCTCCTGCGCCATGGCGCCGACCACCACGCACAATTGGCGGTCCTCTTCGTCGTCGGAGGTGCTGAATCGAGAGAGAACAGAAGCGCCGATGTCGTCTTCTCCGTTGAGAAGGTAAGCATCGTGCATTGCCAGACCTTCCATTTCCATGGCGATGGTTCGTGGAGTTTTGCGCCGGCGGACGTTAAACCGTCACCGCCTGTAATGGGGCTTTGCTAGGGCTTCACTAGAGTGACGCAGCAGGAGAGCAAGGGAGACTCCTTTTTGGGGGGCGGGGGCGGGGGCGGGTTGCAGAGTGCGAGCGAGACTTTTTACAAGTTAGGGCATTTTCAGCCTGAGTTTTAGTTGTCTATCACATCAATAAAAATTTCATTTATATTCTATTCAATTTTTTAATTATTAGAGTTCATGTTGGGATAATTAAATTAAATATTTATCGTATAGTTCATAATTAAATATAATTTATTACTTGTTATTTTTTATTTTGGGTTTGTATTTTAACTTATGTAACATTTATGAATTTTTTTATTTTTTAAATTAAGGAATATCTATTTTGTTGATCATAAAAATAGATAATTTGATTTTAAATTTTCTTATCATTTTAATTTTTTGTTTGTATTTTAACGCGTGAAAAAAGATAGAATATAAAATACAATTTAATTAAAAACTAATAAAATTCATTTTTCACACATCTACTTTCCTATTTATATATACAATTATCAATAAAAAAATACAACAAATGTATAATACTAGCTGTTGGAAGCAACATACACTCCATCAAAACGTTGTCATCTTTTTTCTTCTTTTACTTTTTGCTTCCCACCCCATCAAAACAACAAAATGGCCCAATGTCCAAAGCTGTCAGCTTTTTTCTGCTTTTTGCTTCCCATTCAATTAAAACGCGTCATTTCATTTACATCAGCCATGTGAAATGTCGTATTTTGAGCCCAGAAAAAGACTAAAAAAATTACTCGCGGGATGGAACTGTGGAGAGTTCCGTCCCCCGGTCTACATTACGCGTATCACGGGCTGGAGTCGACGCGTGTCACACGCGGACGCAGGCCCTGACACGCGTGGAGTAGACTGCGAGTGCTCTTAGAAAGAAGGGAACGTCAGTCAATAAATCACTCTTCTTGTCTGACCAAATCTATTATATCTATTATCTGTTGCATCTATACTATAATGTAAAAGCAATGTTGTGATGACATGGCTTTTTCGAATTTTCTCATAAATTTAAGATTTTGAACCGTTAGATTATTTGATAATATAATCACAACCGTCGGATTTTCAATAAAATAATTACTATCATAATTAAAAATATATAATATCTTGATTTTTTTTTGCAACAAAATCTCTTAGCTACCTAAAAACAAAATGTATTTTGATATCCTTTCCTAAATCAATAAAAATAATTATCATCATAATATCATTAGACTATTTAATTATATAATCACAACCATCAGATTTTCAATAAAAATAATTACCATCATAATTAGAAGTATATTATTTCTTGATTTTTTTTTGGTAGTGGAATCTATTAACTACCTAAAAACAAAATATACTTTAATAACTTTTTCTAAATCACTGAAAATATATATGTACTGAAGTTTATGAATGGTATTAATATTTTAGTGATTCAAGGAATGAATAAAGTATTAAAATTTCACTTTTCTTATTTTAATGGTAAACCCGAAATTAGCTACTTTACATATTATTATTAGATTAAATGGAAGAGATGTGAATTAATAGAAGAGCTAGACATAGACGAAAGATTTTTCTTTCCAAACGTTCTTGATGCGGGATAAGGTGTTTTTCTTCTTATATTTCTTGGTCAGGAATTAAAGTTCCTAAAATCACTAATTTTTTTATGAAAAAAAAATCACACAATGATAATTAATTAATAGTCGAAAATGTTCCTTTTAAGAGGTTGATGAACTTTTTTATTTTTTTAATTTATAACAAGTATTTCTATACTCATATAATAAGTGAAAAAAATTTATAAGTTTTTAATTGTAATAATTATTTATAAAATATTACAATATTCCAAATAGCAACCATGTCATATACAATATTTTGAGTTTTTTTAAATAAAATAATGAATAACTTTTTAAGAAGAAGCAATTATTGATAGGTGCAAATTATGAGAAACTATCAACTAAAATTTTTAATATATAGAAATATACTACAATAAGTTTAGCAAATATTTTTGATAGCAGTTATAGTATCTTAATTTCTCTACAATAATTTGAAAATTATGATAGTCTAAAAAATTATCTAACTTATTCAATGTTAAGTACTACTGATTATACATTTCTAGTTGTATATTTATGTTGTGAATTTCGCAAGTATACGGTTGATCAATGTAGCAAGTACGGGTGTCGATCCTCATGGATGTGTTATGAAATTAGATCGCCATAAAACTAAATGTGATACGATTAAATTAAATTGTCAAGGCTTAGTTAATTAGTAACCAATTATTTCAAAATGCTACACTGGAAGATCAATATCTGGAAGAAGCTTACCCTATCCATCACCATTAACTTTAATTATGGGAAAATTATGCAAAGCAAAAACAAACTTGGATAACCGAAATACAAATAGAGAACTTAACAAATAGGAGAGAAATTAAGCTCAACCTCTTCACCTCAAACTCCCTTCAGCTCTGGCATGTAATGAAAATATGAATCTAAACGCATATATGAACCAAATAGAGAATCCACTTACCCAAAGAATGACTAGCACCAAAAACTTGAATATAGGCCAGACTGAAGCTCTGCCAATGCACAAAGAATACGAACTTGAATTTGCAACTATCGCTTGACTTTAAATCTTAACAAATCAAAAATCAGTTCTAGCAAAATTCTGAATCTTGAACCAAATTTTAGAGTTTAAATCTACAACTGGAAATAAGAATGATGGTGATTAAGCACCAGCACACCAAGAAGGTAGAGTCGGGCTTTTCTGGGTAGCAAAGCAAAGAAAGAAGAAGGGAGGGGGGGTTGGATATCACGTCCAAGCACATGTGAATTACATGAAATAAAGAAAGAAAAAAAACTGGTCTTAGATGGGGTTGTGTTAGGGGCGAAATAGGTCAGTTTGGAAGGGGAATCCAGGCTCTCACAGAAGTGAAAAACGGGCGCGTGCGGGCCAAGGAAAGGAAAAGAAGAGAACTGGCCCTTATGGGAGAGAAGGGAAGCTGGGGCTTCAGGTTGGCTTGGCATTGGACACGCAAATGGGCCTCACAGACTAGGCTGCGGGAGAACAAGGCGGACAGACATAGTGTGAAGAGAGAGAGAAAAAGACTTGAGAATGGAAGAGGGAGGGGTAATTGGGCCACAGTTATTGGGCCAGTTCTTCTTCTTCTTTTTTCCACTTGATCCAATATTAATCAGTTGAGCACTATTTATTTTTCTCAAGTTTTTTCCAATTCCTACAAAATAAATTAATTAATAAATATTCCTTAAAATATTGTAAACAAAATCACCAACTAAATAATCGGCAAAGAGGCAAGACCTAAGCCTTGATTGCTCTTCGTTGTTTATTACTGTATGAGGAAAAGAAGCTATCCTATTCCTTGCGTGGACGTTAAAAAGCAAAAGTTTATGGACAATTAAAGCAAACTACTTTTATGCAACAAGTGTGACGTACAAAAATTTGTTTATATTTTTTTAAAGTTCTAATGAATTTTTAGATGTTAGATGTAGGAGTATGAAAATTATAATCGGCCACAGATTTAAAGAGTAATGCAACTACCAATATATATGATTCAACCCTTACATAAATTAAATGCACAATCAATATATGAATCACCAGAAGCACCTACTCATGTGCAACTCAAGAGTCATGTTTATCACTGAATTTTGCACCAGGATAGTAGGTGATGTGTAGGTTTTGGGACACAAATTGGGGCAAGCAAAGATTAGTCATAAAACACAATAACTTCTAACAAACATTTTTCAAAAATTGTAGATGATCCAACTTAAAGCTAATTGAAAAGAGAAAACATGGAATAAATTAAGCGAATGCTAAACCACGTAAACTAACATAAAATGAATACAATAAGCAAACAAAGAATTGAAGGAGATAAAAGATCCATGAGCATCAAGGAAAGGAAGTACAGTTGGAAGAAAGAAAAAGAAAACAGGAGACTCACACAAATCAAAGTATTGAAGTTAATGAATCTATGAACTGTAAAATCAATTTTGCAGCTAATTCAGACCACATTTGGGCTAACATTATTAGGATAGGACTCTCTAACCATCAAAAAATAGCCAAAGTAAAGAAACATGACCTTTGCAGTTTTATCACCATAGTAGGCCTGGCAGCATGTAGCTGTATTGTAAAAAACCTGTAATTAAAATGCATTGAAGACATTATATCGGGCATGATCTATAGTTCATCGTAAAGGAACAAGACTTCTGCTGAAGATATAGAGCTGTTACATTTTACCATCAAAAATTTTCAAAGATTGGCAGTATAGCAATCCAAACCAGGAAGCAAAAGAAGAATCAATGTCAGTTGAATGGGAGAAAGAAGTTTCTTTCTTGAGGCATCGCGATGATAGTTGTTTCTCTAGGTAACAAAAATATAAGCATATACATTTTATTCTACCTCTGCATTTATATGTTTCAAACCTAAGCATGACTATTTTTTTTTTTTTTTTTGTGCTTAATACATCCTGAAGAAGAATCGATGTAGCGGTGCCTTCACTCAACTTCCATGCCATCTGCCTTAATTCATGCTTATTTTTATTATAGTTTACACTTGAACATATGTTTCATTCAATTAAATGTTTTGAAGTCTTGGGGATTCATTCATATTATGCACTATGCAATTATTTTCTTCAACTCTTATGCTTTCATCATGTTTTCACTCCTTACCCCATATTTTTTGACTTCGATCTAATAACTATTCAATGTTACTTTCAAAATACCATTTAACTATTTAAAAACTTAATCCTTGAGCAATACACGGGTCTTGGCTAGTAAAATAAAATAGAATAACCACTCTTCTTTTTGAAAGTTTTTTTAAAGAATAATGTTTAGTCCATCATTTATTTGTTTAGACACTAAGTAAGACCAACCTCGTATTACTTCAGATTAAATTTTTGAATGATATGATACTTTGCAAGTATCATTTCAAAATTTTTCAATTTCACAACTAAGAACAGAAATATAAAAAAATAGCCATAAAAAAATTATTTGTAATAGCATCAACAAAATTCATCTAAATCTAAATTATATCAAAGATGTCAATTTTGAATATATACAACAATCATACATTTGTTTTAAAGAAACCAAAATGATTTTATAAAATTTCATTTGACTATAATTTATAATTCATGCTCTAGCCATAACCGTTTGGCCTTTGACTTCCATTTTCAAGTGCATTACCTAATTGAAATAATAAGGCACATTGAGCATCAGTTAGCTTAACTGATAATGTCTTTTGAAATTGTTAGCAAAGTCCTGGGTTCAAATTCTACAAACATCGATTTTTCTGTCACATAAACCTGGATGCATTAAACAAAACAACTTAGTAGGTGGTGAAAAGAGGTTTGCCAAATGGCAATAAAAAAAACTTAACACTAATGGCAAAGCCAAAGGTTGATAGAACTATTTGTAATTCTACACATTGCTTAGGGGAAAGGAAATGGCTGGGGAAACAAAACTTGAAATAAATTATTTTAAAACATAGCAAAACAACCCAACTATCAGAAGTGGTGCATATTAGAATTCTTTAGGAGAAGGAAGATCTTGAAAGAAATTAACTAAAACTTTATCACGTTGATCAAACTAGCCCATTTAGGCCAATCAGCCGCTGCTCAACGGTCTACAAAATTATAGCCAAGATTTTAGTAAACAGACTGAGACCCCTTCTAGATGGATTAATATCACCATTTCAAAGTGCATTTATTCCAAGAAGATCTCTTCATGATAATATTCTTCTCACTCACGAAATTATGCATAAGTTTAAAAGTCTTAAAGGTACAGCGGCATGGGTAGCTATCAAGCTCGATATGGAAGAAGCATATGATAAACTAGAATGAGATTTCATACTTAAATTTCTAAAACAAATGGGGTCCCACCCGATATGGAACGAATGGGTTATGGAATGCTTATCCTCAGTATCTTACTCTATTATTGTTAATTATGTACCGAACGGATAATTCACTTCAATAAGGGGGATTAGACAAGGAGATCTCTTATCGCCTTCATATTGTGTATGGAAGTCCTCAATCAATGACTTGTTAAAGAATCCATGACCAATAAATCAGGAATAGGAATTAATCTGCCTAAGAGCTATGACTATCCCATGTATATTCTTTGCAGATGATTGCTTGCTGTTCTATAAAACAAAATTCGGAAGCTGCATTAAGCTTAAGAATATTTTAGATAATTTTTGTAATACTTTAGACCAGTTAGTTAATTTTTATAAATCAATGCTGACCTTTCACGAAATGCATCTCATGGATAGAAACAACTAGTAACAGGAATTTTTAATATTCCGTATAGAGACTCCCTAGGAAAATATCTAGGGTGTCCCATGTTTCAAGAGAAACCATCCAAGACTACATTTCAGAAAATAATTAGCAAAGCCACCTCCAAATTAGAAGGATGGAAAGCTAATTGCCTGTCCAAGACGGGTAGAACAATTTTAATGCAATCACAATTAGAATCATTATCAGCACGCAATGCAATACTTTCAGCTATCAAAATATACTAGTACCTCCTTGGATAAACTCAATAGAGATTTTTTTGGGGAAAAAAACCAATACAGGAAAAGGCATGCTACTTATAGCTTGGGATAAGATATGTAGGCCAAAAAGTAAAGGAGGATTAGGTCTACGTAAAATAGAAGTTGTTAACAAAGCCTTACAATGTAAACTGGCTTGGAAGGTCTCAACAGATGTTTCCAGTTTATGGATACAACCCATTAAAGCTAAGTATCTAAAAAATACCAGCTTCCTTAGCTATAAGCGAAAAAATACCGACTCACCAGTATGGAAAAGCATGCTTAAGTGCAGAGAGTTACTAAGAAGAGGGATTATCTGGAAAGTAGGCAAAGGAGAAAACATCTCCTTTTGGTATGATAATTGGATAGAGAACCGAAACTTGCCATATATATTGAACATATCAGAAGAAAACATCCCTAAACCAGAGGCTAAAGTTAATGAATTTATACAAGATAATGTGAACTAAAATATTCCCAAACTGACACAGACGCTAAATAATTACCTAATCATAAAGAAAGTTCAAGGGATCGCTATCCCAATTCACAATACCAATGTTTCATTTTGTTGGGGATTAAATAGCTCAGGAGAATTTAGTACAAAATCTATTACGTGGATTGCCCATGACCCCCACTCTTAAGAAGCTCCTGAATGACATTACAAATGGATTTGGAAACTTGATATTATGCCAAAAATCAAAATCTTCCTTTGGCAATTGTGCCACATAGCACTTCCTGTTAGAGGCATCCTTTTACAAAGGGGCCTCAACATTAACCCAACCTGCCCACTTTGTCTTGATGATATTGAATCGACAGATCATCTTCTCAGAGAATGTCATATGGTTAAAAAAGTATGGGATCTAGCCGAAAATCATGAATGGTTTCCTCTTTATGCTTCCCCTTGTGGAATGTAGAACATTTGTCAATTGTTAAACATAATAAAAAACTATAATACTCCAAAATTACTCCAGAAAATTTCATACATTCTTTGGAGTAAATGGAAATTTAGAAATGCCATAGTCTTCCGAAATGAAATTTTCAACCCCTTAGCATGCTTGATCAGAGGAAAAAAAGGCATATGCCAAATGGAGAATCTGAACTCGTATATCGTTTGATGGTTACTCTTGGGGGTTTTCTTCACCCCTACCACCTCTAACCACTTAGTGAGGTGGCAACCCCCTCCCTGGATTCATCAAACTTAAGTTTGACGAATCAATATCAGCAGCAGGCGGATTCACATTATGTGATTGGAATCGAAAACTACTCAAAGTAAGAGTAGCATACTATGGAGAGACATCCATTCTTATGACAGAAGCTAGAGCTCCTAGAGATGGAGTCAGCTCAGCAGTCGAAGCAGGTTTCAACAAAATTGTCACTGAAGGTGACAACCATATTATGATTCAAGCACTATGAGGCAACATCTACATGCCATGGAAAATATCCAATATTATTGAAGACGTTCGTTCGTGGTTGAACCAAGGATTTCATTTCATTATTAATCACATCTTTCGTAAGGCGAATATGACAGCAGACTGACTATCAAAATTCGGGCATTCTATCACATCTTCTTTCTCTTCAGATTGTTGTTTTTCCCCTTTTCTTAGGACAATCTTAGCTGATGATTGAGTTGGGCGTACTCTTATGAGGAGAGACGCCTAATTTTCACTCTTTACCATTTACCATTGTAAAAAAAATTTTAAAAAAATCAAAAGTGGTGCATGAACTTACTCCTCTTCCTAGCAATAACATCACAATGCCCTCAGGAACCATCTTGTAAGTAGGTAGAGACATATAAACATATATTAAAGAACATGATGATAGACATCCAATTTTGAGAAGTCCTAACTATAAATGACATAGTTGGCCGTATTAGCACTTTGTTAATGAGAGTGCGATTGTGTCAAGTTGAGGAGCATTCTTTCCTAGCTCTTCAATCCATCAAATAGGTCAAAAGTGAAGGGAAAAATAGAGTTATCACAAAGATATTAACAAAATCAAACCGATAATGAAATATGATATTAAAAAATGATGGAAAAAATTATTTGTATTAGTATCAGTGAAACTAATCTAAATTCAAAATAGTAGAGTATTTGTATACCAACAATGATAAAAAAAAGGTCTAAAAAGTAGCAACTAAATGAAATCCTAAATCTCTAAAAAAAATGTAGATTGTAGTACATGGTTTCGATCTATGACTATTGTTAGAACCTACAATGTCCATACATATAGGCCACACAATGTCAATTATACTTTAAATTAAAATAGAATAAAATTAACATCTTATTTTGATGACTTTGCTTATTATCACAAGCAGACCTAAAAATATGAGTAGACTATTACAAGCCATTCCAATCTTCATATTGTAACTAACCTCATGCATAAATTCCTAGCTATATGTTTATCCAATGTCATCCTAGACAATTCATCTTTATGTGGTTGTCTCAATGGGATGTAAAATTGTTACAGCTCATTTGCTCCTTCAAAGCCTATATTTCAACATATTTATCATCATATGTGTTGAGCATGGTATTAGGTAATATTCTTCAAGACTTCAAAGTAATCACTATACCTAAGTAAAAGCTACTATTGTGTAATTGGTGTCTTGTTAAGTTTTCTCCTTGTCATGAATCAAATTAGGCACATCTCCATAGTTTTTGTTACCTCTCGTGGATGTCCTATTCGCCATTTCAATATACCTATTTTTGACACACGTGATGACTTACATGTCGCAATTTAATAGTAGTTTTTTCAAGAGACTCCATGGTACTCTTCATGGTCAATGTGTTTAAATTGGTTGTATTGGCATCTATGATGATGGTGAAGTGAGATGAAACAAAAACCTAAGATTATAACAAGATGCACAAACTAAGGAATCATAGCAGAAACTGAAATTTGATATTAAAACCCATGCCATGTTGCTCTTTCTTACATCAATCATTATTATGAGAACTAACATACTAAGCAATAAGATAATGGTATGGATTTTATGTTTAATTTAAAAAATTCTTTTTACTTAGAGGTGCACAAGGTTAGTTGTAGATTAGCGAATATAGGGTGTCGATCCCACTAGGAATAATAGTGATTTTGAATTTTCTTCAACTCTTATGCTTCCATCATGTTTTCACTCCTTAACCCATATTTTTTAACTTCCATCTAATAATTATTCAATGATAATTTCAAAGTACCATTTAACTATTTAAAAACTTAATCCTGGAGTAATGCGTGGGTCTTGGCTAGTAAAATGAAATAAAATAACCACTCTTCTTTTTGAAAATTTTTTTAAAGAATAATGTTTAGTCCATCATTTATTTGTTTGGACGCTAATTAAGACCTACCTCGTATTACTTCAGATTAAATTTTTGAATGATACGATACTTTGCAAGCATTATTTCAAAATTTTTCAATTTCACAACTAAGAAAAGAAATATAAAAAAAAAGACATAAAAAAATTATTTGTAATAGCATCAACAAAAGTCATCTAAATCTAAATTATATCAAAGATGTCAAGTTTGAATATATATAACAATCATACATTTGTTTCAAAGAAACCAAATGATTTTATAGAATTTCATTTGACTATAATTTATGATTCATGCTCTAGCCATAACCGTTTAGCTTTTGACTTCCATCTTCAAGTGCATTACCTAATTGAAATAATAGAGGCACACTGAGCATCAGTTAGCTTAACTGATAATGTCTTTTGAAATTGTTAGCAAAGTCCTGGGTTCAAATTCTACAAACATCGATTTTTCTATCACATAAAAATGCATGCATTAAACAAAACAACTTAGTAGGTGGTGAAAAGAGGTTTACCAAATGCCAATTAAAAAAAAAAAACTAACACTAATGGAAAAGCCGAAGGTTGATAGAACTATTTGTAATTCTACACATTGCTTGGGGGAAAGGAAATGGTTGGGAAAACAAAACTTGAAATAAATTATTTTAAAATATAGCAAACAACCCAACCATCAGAAGTGGTGCATATTAGAATTCTTTAGGAGAGGGAAGATCTTGAAAGAAATTAACTACATCTTTATCATGTTGATTCCTAAGGTCAATAGCCCCTCGCAAACTAGCCCATTTAGGCCAATCAGCCTCTGCTGAACGGTCTACAAAATTATAGCCAAGATTCTAGTAAACAGACTGAGACCCCTTTTAGATAGATTAATATCACCATTCTAAAGTGCATTTATTCCATGAAGATCTATTCATGGTAATATTCTTCTCACTCATGAAATTATGCATAAGTTTAAAAGTCTTAAAGGTAAAGCGGCATGGGTAGCTATCAAGCTCAATATGAAAAAAGCATATGATAAACTAGAATGAGATGTCATACTTAAATGTCTACAAGAAATGGGGTTGCACTCGACATGGAACAAATGGATCATGGAATGCTTATCCTGAGTATCTTACTCTATTATTGTTAATTATGTACCGAACGGATTACTCACTCCAACAAGGGGATTAGACAAGGAGATCCCCTACCGCCTTACATATTCATATTGTGTATAGAAGTCCTCAATCAATGACTTGTTAAAAATCCATGATCAATAAATCAGGAATAGGAATTAAAATCTGCCTAAGAGCTATGACTATCCCATGTATATTCTTTGCAGATGATTGCTTGTTGTTCTATAAAATAAACTCCGGAAGTAGCATTAAGTTTAAGAATATTTTGGATGATTTCTGTAATACTTCAGGCTAGTCAGTTGATTTTTATAAGTCAGTGTTGACCTTTTCACGAAATGCATCTAATGAACAGAAACAACTAGTAACATGAATTTTTAATATTCCGCAAAGAGACTCCCTAGGAAAATATCTAGGGTGTCCCATGTTTCAAGAGAAACCATCCAAGACTACATTTCAGGAAATAACTAGTAAAGCCACCTCCAAACTGGAAGGATGGAAAGCTAATTGCCTATCCAAGGCAAGTAGAATAATTTTAATACAATCACAATTAGAATCATTACCAGCACACACAATGCAATGCTTTTAGCTACCAAAACATACTGGTAGCCACTTGGATAAACTCAATACATATTTTTTTGGAAAAAAAACCAATACAGAAAAAGGCATGCCACTTATAGCTTGGGATAAGGTATGTAGGCTAAAAAGTAAAGGAGGATTAGGTCTACGTAAAACAGAAGTTGTTAACAAAGTCTTCCAATGTAAACTGGCTTGGAAGGTGTTAACAGATGTTTCCAACTTATGGGTACAGTCCATTAAAGCTAAGTATCTAAAAATACTGGCTTCCTTAGCTATAAGCAAAAAAATACCGACTCACCTGTATGGAAAAGCATGCTTAAGTGTAGAGAGTTACTAAGAAGAGGGATTGTCTAGAAAGTAGGCAAAGGAGACAACATCTCCTTTTAGTATGATAACTGGATAGAGAACGAAACTTGGCAAATATTTTGAGCATATCAGAAGAAAACATCCCTAAACCAGAGGCTAAAGTTAGTGAATTTATACAAGATAATGTGAACTGAAATATTCCCAAACTAACACAGACTCTAAATAATCCCCAGTCATAAAGAAAGTTCAAGGGATCGCTATCCCAATTCGCAATACCAATGATTCATTTTGTTGGGGATTAAATAGCTCATGAGAATTTAGCATGAAATCTACTATGTGGATTGCCCATGACCCCCAATCTCAAGAAGCTCCTGAATGACATTACAAATGGATTTGGAAACTTGATACTATGCCAAAAATCAAAATCTTTCTTTAGCAATTGTGCCACGGAGCACTTCCTGTTAGAGGCATCCTTTTACAAAGGAGCCTCGACATTAACCCAATCTGCCCACTTTGTCCTGATGGCATTGAATCGACAGATCATCTTTTCAAAGAATGTCATATGGTTAAAAAAGTATGGGATCTAGCCGAAAATCATGAATGGTTCCCTCTTTATGCTTCCCTTTGTAGAATGGAGAACGTTTGTCATTGGTTAAATAGAATCAAAAACTTTAATACTGCAAAATTACTCCTGAAAATTTCATACATTCTTTGGAGTAAATGGAAATTTAGAAATGCCATAGTCTTTCGAAATGAAATTTTCAACCCCTTAGCATGCTTAATCAGAGCAAAAAAGGCGTATGCCGAATGGAGAATCCGAATTCGTATGCCAGTTGATGATTACTCTTGGGGGTTTTCTTCACCCGTACCACCTCTAACCACTTTGTGAGGTTGCAACCCCCTCCTTGGATTCATCAAACTTAAGTTTGATGGATCAATATCAGCAGCAGGGATTCATATTACGTTATTGGAATGGGAAACTGCTCAAAGTAGAAGTAGCATACTATGGAGAGACATCCATTCTTGTGACGGAAGCTAGAGCTCCTAGAGATAGAGTCAGCTCAGCAGTCCAAACAGGTTTCAACAAAATTGTCACTGAATGTGACAACCAAATTGTGATTCAAGCACTATGAGGCAACATCCACATCCCATGCAAATATCCAATATTATTGAAGATGTTCGTTCATGGTTGAACAAAGGATTTCATTTCATTATTAATCACATCTTTCGTAAGGAGAATATGATAGCAGACTGACTATCAAAATTCGGGCATTTTATCACAACTTCATTCTCTTCAGATTGTTGTTTTTCCCCTTTTCTTAGGACAATCTTAGCTGATGATTTAGTTGGGCGTATTCTTGTAAGAAGAGACGTCTAACTTTCACTCTTTACCATTTACCATTGTTAAAAAAAAAAAAAAAATCAAAAGTGGTGCATGAACTTACTCCTTTCCCAACAATAACATCACAATGCCCTCAGGAACCATCTTGTAAGTAGGTAGAGACATATAAACATATATTAAAGACTATGATAATAGACATCTAATTTTTGAGAAGTCCTAAGGGTAGATGACATAGTTGGCCACATTAGCACTTTGTTGATGAGAGTGCGATCGTGTCAAGTTGAGGAGCATCTTTCGCTAACTCTCCAATCCATCAAATAGGTCAAAATTGAAGGGAAAAATAGAGTTATCACAAAGATATTGACAAAATCAAACCAATAATGAAATATGATATTAAAAAATGATGGAAAAATTATTTGTATTAGCATCAGTAAAGCTAATCTAAATTCAAAATAGTAGAGTATTTGTATACCAACAATGATTTAAAAAAAAGTATCAACTAAATTAAATCCTAAATCTCTAAAAGAAAAAAATGTAGATTGTAGTACATGGTTTCAATCCATGACTGTTGTTAGAACCCACAATGTCCATATATACAAGCCATACAATGTCAATTATGCTTTAAATTAAAACAAAATAAAAATCAACATCTCATTTTGATGACTTTGCTTATTATCACAAGCGGACCTAAAAATATGATAGACTATTACAAGCTATTCCAATGTCATCCTAGACAATTCATCTTTATGTGGTTGTCTCAATGGGACGTAAGATTGTTACAACTCATTTGTTCCCTCAAAGCTTATCTTTCAATATAATTATTATCATATGTGTTGAGCATGGTATTAGGTAATATTCTTCAAGGCTTCAAAGTAATCACTATACCTAAGTAAAAGCTACTATTGTGCAATTGGTTTAAGTTTTCTCCTTGTCTTGAATCAAATTAGGCATATCTCCACAGTTTTTGTTAACTCTCGTGGATGTCCTACTCCCCATTTCAATGTACCTGTTTTTAACACACGAGATGACTTACATGTTTCAACTTAATAGTAATTTTTTCAAGAGACTCCATAGTACTCTTCATGGTCAATGTGTTTAAATAGGTTGTGTTGGCATCTATCATGATGGTGAAGTGAGATGAAACGAAAACCTGAGATTATAACAAGATGCACAAACTAAGGAATCATAGCAGAAACTAAAATTTGATATTAAAACCCATGCCATGATGCTCTTTCTTACATCAATCATTATTATGAGAACTAACATACTAAGCAATAAGCATAATGGTATGGATTTTATGTTTAATTTGAAAAATCCTTTTTACTTATAGGTGCACAAGGTTAATTATAAATTAGTCAATACAGGGTGTCGATCCTACTAGGAATAATAGCGATTTTGAATTTTAACTTTTCTAATTATAAAGAATAATTCATGGAAGGAGTTCAATTATTAATATGAATCAAAGAAACCAAAGAAAAGCAAATGAGTAAAAAAAGTAGAGAGAAATCGGATAAGAGAAAAATCTAAAACTTTGGATTTCACCAACGACAAAACTGTTGAATCACTAACTCAAATGGGGGTTCAATTTGTCTCTTGTTCAGCCTAAGCTACAAGCATTATGCCATAAATTAAAAAGATGGTTATAATTATCAAATGATTATTTATCTACTGGTTTAGCATGAATTATTCTTTTTAGACATAACTCATCTAATGTCTAGTATAAATTATACACTTTCAACAATTATAATTTTAAGCCAAATTGCACAACATCATATTAGCCTACAAGGTCTAATATATATTTGAGATAGCAAGTTAAACTATTGTAATTAACATGAATAAACAATAGTAGGAATTTACATGAATAGGTTAAGATCAAGTATAAAATCAAATTTATGCAATTAAAGAAATAAAAATAACTCCAAAACAAATTAGCAAAATAATATTATTATCAAGGATCTATTCTAATCCTAGATATGAGTAGTTTAGCCAGCCATAGTTAGTGAAAGTACCATTGAAGTTGGTCTAGCTATCTCTTAATAGTGGTATGTTTCACTTTCTATATTCAAGCTTGGATACTCAATTACACAAAACTGTAAAATTAAGTGTAAACTCTCAAATTTGACTCACAAATGAGATGAGAAGAGAAGAAAATAATAGCTAATAAAGCTTATTTTCTTCTAAACTCCTCAACCCAAATGATTGTCTTACAAAAACTCTCTCTTAGGGGGGGAAAAAAAATTAAAGATGGAAGATGAGAGAATGGGAAAATGCTTAGATGAGTGGATAAGTGAATGGATGCAACCCATGACCCCTTTTTATGTGAAAATTTCACCTCTTTTGGTGCCCAAAAATTAATAAAAAATCAACTTTAATTAATTATTGGGTGTTATATTGCATAAGAAAATACTAGTCTTAAGCTAAAAATTAATCAAGATTAATTAGCTTTGATTAGGTTAGTTTGAGGTTGCTCAAGCAAAATAGAAAGCTGGGCTGCTAGAATAGCATGGGCCACAAAGAAATTAGGCCCAATGGAGAGGAGAAAGGAGGGAGTGCCTGAGAAAGAGTTGGGGAGACATAGAGCTGGGTGCACATGGGCTACTAGGTTATGTGAACAAGCCCACGCATGGAGAAAGGGAAGAGAGGAAGGGGCTCACTGAGGTTGGGCGTTGGTGAGTGGGCCACTAAGTAGCAACCAACCTACATGGAGGCGAGGACAGGAGTGAGTGAGAAAGAGAGAAGGGCTAGATTAGGCCAACTGTGGATCAGGTCCATTTCGGCTGATCTGCTTTTCCTTTTTTTTTTTTTTTTTTTGTTTATTTACCGTTGAGTCAAATGGTGAAGCATTCTAGCCTTTGCTCATCATTGCACATGTGAAAGCTTGGACAAATCCGAGTCGAATCAATCAATTTTGTGCCTAAATCCATTTATTTTATTTTCACATGAAAATCACGTAACTGTGCGTTATTTACTCATAGAAATATATTTCAAATACCTAAAAGTAGGTAAAATGAAGGATAAAATTATATATAAAATATAAATTATCAACTTTCCCACACCAAAACTTTGCTAGTTCTTGAGCAAAGAATAACCTTAATGCATCTATAAATTCAAATCATCAAGTAGAATAAGATTAGGGAAGAAAATCAAGTGATCCGACTATGAATGCCTACTCCAAATCATATATATCAATTCACTACCAACACACAACTCATAATCAAATATTTCTAATTTCAACCAAGTCAATAGGCCAAGATTAAAGTAGATTAAGCACACGATGAAACCATGTAACAGACAGTGAGTATAACACTTCACCTCATATAATAAAAATCATAAGAGTATCTTTAAAATCAAGTTCCCAATGCCAAATCAACTTATCAGTCTTTTTCTTTTCGTTTTTTGGGATTTTTTTGAATTTTTTTCAAAAGTTACTTGATGCCATGTGTTTCCTTAAGTGGATAAAGATATGAATAAAGATAACACACGGAGAAATACTTAGTACATATTTAGGCAATTAAAGATATGAATAGAGATAGAACTGAACATTGGTACTGGAATCAGAACTTAATTAATTCAATTTATTATATTTATTGATTGAAAATTCAATGGGGCACTCAATACTTATTACATACTCAAAATGACATTGAAAGTGGGGCTATATCTTAAATTAAAAAATCAATTACATAGTGGCATTGACACAACAAAATTTTTTGGCCAACAACTAGTCAAAACTAAAAATAATGTCTAATAAGAATGGATCACATGAATCAAATCCACATAAGAGTAGAACTTGCATAAGTAGAATACTCAAGCTCTTCCCAAAATCAAATCCACCTCAAGATTCTCAAGTTCAATTTTCCTCAAAATTTCCATTTTCATTTTGCCTCCCTCCCGGCTCCTAGACCTTACATTGTTCTCAATGTAGAAAACAATAATAGAGCGAGAAATGGAGAAAATAGTAACATAACCTAACAACATGAGAAAATTATTTCTGTACACCTAACAGTCCAACTCCAAAAGCATCTTCATAACCATCACCAACCACAAAAACCAAAAACTAAGTGAAGAATCACACTCTAAGACACAAACACACCTTGATCAAAAAGAAAAATAAAACAGAAGACTCAAACTTTCCTAAAACAATTGGGTTGTCTCCCAATAAGTGCTAAGTTTTATGTCTTCAGTCATATAAGGTTCTTTTCACTAATCACAGTATATAGGGTCTACTAGATTGATGGACTCAATCAAACCATGCTCAATGTTATTAGTTAAATCATGTCTCAAATGTTGGCCATTGACCAAAAGAACTTGACCATCTTGGGGATCCAAAATTTGGACTGCCTAGAGGAAAACACTTGTTGGATAACAAAATGACCATCTCATCTAGATCTCAACTTGCCACAAAACAACTTAAGCTTAGAATTAAGTTCTGATTAGGTTCAAAAGGGTTACGAGAAATCATTTTATTATAAAAAAATTGGTTTTGGCTTTATAAATCTTAGCATTCTCATAAGCTTCATTACGCAATTCATCCAATTCATTTAAGTGAAGCCCATGGTTAGAACCCACTTATTTCATATCGAAATTTAAGGCCTTAATAGCCTACAAAGTGCGGTGTTTTAATTCAACTGACAAGCGACAAGCCTTACTGAAAAGAAGCCAGTAAGGAGATATTCCTATGGAGTCCTATAAGTAATACAATAGGCCTAAAGAGCATCATGCAATCTCAAAGACAAGTCTTTCCTATTGGGTCAAACCGTTTTCTCAAGTATAAACTTGATCTTCTGATTAGACACCTCAACTTGACCACTAGTTTGAGGATGATAGGGGTTATCTACTTTGTAAGTCACAGAACATTTTCTAAGCAAAGTGTCAAAAGACGAGCGACAAAAGTGACTACCTCCATCACTAATAAGAGTTATAGGAGTCCCATATCGATAAAATATGTAATTTTTCATAAACTTGACCACAACTTGTGGTCATTGGTCCTAGTAGCTAAAGCTTTTGCCCACTTTGACACATAATCAACAACGACTAATACGTAAACAAAGTCAAAGGATGGAGAAAAAGGACCTATGAAATCAATGCCACACATATCAAATATCTCAACAATTAAAATAGGGGGAAGGGGCATCATATCACGACGACATAGGGCACCCATACATTGACAACACTTATAAGTAAAACAGAAACGGTGAGCATCACGAAATAATGTAGGCCAAAAGAACCCACTTTGTAGAACTTTAACAGCTATCGTGCGACTTCAAAGTGACCACCACAAGCATAAGAGTAACGAAAGGTAAGAATACTATAAATTTCACTCTCGAAGGCACATCTATACACCACTTGGTTAGGACAATGTTTGAGAAGATGAAAGTCTTCCCAATAGTAATGTCTTACTTGTGAGAGGAGTCTATCTTTTTCTTGTTTGGACCATTGGGGAGGAATCTTCTTAGTGGCAAGGTAGTTCACAATGTGAGTAAACCAAGTGAGAAAGCCATGTGACACAACAAACAGTTGTGCATAAAGAAAGTCGTCAAAAAATCCAACTAAGTCATCAGCATACTCAGTAAAAATTCTAGACAAGTGGTTTGCAACTGAAATTTTTCAAAACATTTCCTATCTTTTATCTCAATATCAAACTCGTGAAGCAACAAAATCCATCTAATGAGTCTAGGTTTGGTATCACTCTTAGCCAATAAGTGTTCCAATGCAGCATGATCAGTAAACACAATCAATTTTGAATACATAAGGTATAGATAAAATTTATCAAGTGCAAATACTATATCTAGTAAATCTTTTTAGTAGTTCAATAATTCTTTTTAGCATCAGTTAGAGTTCTACTAGCATAGTAAATGATATGAGGTATTCTACTCACTCTTTGACCTAAAACAACCCCAATAGCAAAATCATATGCATCACACATAATCTCAAATGGAAGAGAAAAATCAGCGGGCTGCACAATAGGGGTTGACACTAATAAAGACCAAAGCTTTTCAAAAGCTTTCACACAAGACTCAGCAAACACAAAAGGAAAATCTTTAGTAAGGAGATCAGTAAGCGGTCTAGCCACTTTACTAAAATCATTAATAAATCTCCTATAAAAACCAACATGACCAAGGAAGGATATGACTTGCTTCACAGTAAAAGGCGCACGCAGATTAGAAATCAGATCAACCTTGGCTTCATCAACCTCAATTCCCTTTTTATAAACTTTGTGACCCAACACAATCCCTTATTGGACCATGAAATGACTCTATTTTCAACTCAATACTAGATTCACCTTTCACATATCTCCAGCATAGTGGGCAATTAGCAAGACACACATCAAAAGAAGAACCAAAATTAGAGAAATCATCCATAAACACCTCTATGAAATCATCAATATAATCAGAAAATAGGACCATCATTCATATTTGGAATGTATAAGGTGTATTACACAACCCAAAAGACATCCTTCGATAGGCGAATGTACTGATGGGCATATAAAGGAGGTTTTCTCTTGGTAATCAAGATAGATAGGTATTTTGTTGTAACCAGAATGCCCATATAGAAAGCAATAAACACTTTGTCCAGCTAATTTTTTCAAAATTTGATCAACGAGGAGAAGAGAAAAACAGTCTTTTCTAGCTACATAGTTCAGCCCTTTGTAATAAATACACATCGTCCACCTCGTGGTCTGTCTAGTAGGAATTACTTCATCATCATCATTTTTAACCACAATATGCTAGATTTTTTAGAGACTGCTTGAACTAGACTGACCCATTAACTATCAGAAATAGGATAGATAATGCCTATATCTAAAAGCTTTACTACCTCTTTCTGGACAACATCTTTCATGTGGGGGTTCAATCTATGTTACATTTTCTTAATAGGTTTGGCATCATCCTCTAAATGAATTCTGTGTATGCAAATAGTGGGACTAATCTCTTTTAAATTAGCAACTAACCACCCAATATCACCCTTATGATCAGACAAGACACGAATCAACTCTTTCTCTTGATAACAAGATAGAAGAGAAGAGATGATGCTAGGTAGGGTCTCCTTAGGACCTAGAAACACATACTTGAGTGAATTAGGGAGAGGTTTTAACTCAAGTTTAGGTGGGGACACAACAGATGGTGGCATAGGAGAACTACCCAAGTGGGGAAGCCTCATTAGTTGACATCCAAGAGGAAGACTGAAGATGAGAAATAGAGTTTAGATTAAAATCCATCTCATCCATTGTACCACCTAAGTCAAAAAATCTCAAATCCCCATGGGAAAGACATGTTCCCAAGGGATTATTGTTCACAATAGCATATAAAGCTTCTTCAATCATTTCATTAATCACATTAACAAAGAAGCATTCAGATTCATCTTCAAACATAGGTCGAGAAGAAGCTTTAAAAATGTTATGCCTAACCCTCATGTTCATGACCGAGACATCCATCACTCCCTACCTACAGTTAGTGGTGGCATTAGCTATGGCTATGAAGGGATGTCCTAAAATAAGAGGGATCTACGTTAACAAGGGTCAATGTCCAATACAACAAAGCTAACAGTAAAGAATCTTTTATCAATTTGAACCAAGATATCATCTATTCACCCCCTAGGAGTCCTAACTGACTTATTAGCAAGTTGAAGGGCATAGTTGGAAGGTTTCAGTATCCCAACTCTAAGTAAACATAATATGGTATCAAATTAACATTAGAGCCCAAATCCAAATGTGCCCTTTCAATTTAGTGATTACCAATATAGCATGAAATAGTAGGAACACTAGAATCTTTGAACTCAGGTGGAGTGTCAAATTTCATAATCGAGCTCATTTGTTCAATGAGAAGAACCATTTTAGATTTGTCATATTTAGATGTTGTTTTAAAAATACACACATCTTTAAGGAACTTAGCATAAGCCGGGATCTGTCTAATCGCTTCCAAAAGGGAAAGATTGACCTTAACTTGCTTAAAGGTTTCTAGAATGTCATCTCTTTGTTTATATTTATTAGAAGGCAATTATGCATCCAAAGCTTGGGGTAGGAACCCTTAGCTTATATGTCACAGTGGAGTTAGACAGAATAGGGGAACGAGATGGGTCATTTTCTATTTTAGTCTCGAGGTGACACTCATGTAGCGTTTGATTGAAAGTAATGTAATTACTATGCAATGGAATCAATCATGTAATGCAATTGTTAGTGTAATGAAATGAGATAATAATTGCATTATAATGTTTGGTTACAAAGTTTTTACAAGTGTAATAGAATAAATTCGTCTACAAACAATACTTAATTTTACATATGACGTGAAGTACTTGCAATTCAATTCGCATTTTATGTTTACCTATTTTAATTATTTGATAGCTTTGTTGATAATTATTAGCCAATATCGTATCCTCATGATTAGAATGTTTCATATAAGACTTACTTCACTCTATTTTTTCTAGATTATAATAATCTAATATTATTCAAGTTTACCAAGTAGAGAGAAGATGATGATGATGATGATGATGATGATGATGATGATGTGTGTGTGTGTGTGTGAGAGAGAGAGAGAGAGAGAGAGAGAGAGAGAGAGAGAGAGATGATGTCTAGAACGTACAAAAATGCAGTTATAATAATACGATCATAGTTTAGATTAAAATTTATCGAATATGGAGGCGAGAGAGAGGGGTGAGGGGACTTCAAACCTTTAAAAAAATGGTGTCAAAGTAATAAGAGACGGGAAGTAGAGGAGAGACAATGGAGAGAAGAGAGAGAAAGTTCCCAAATACAATCGCTTATAATTGGGTAGACTTTGATTCAAAGGTATGCAATCACAATTATTTAAGAAAGTTAAGTAATTGTAGTTGCATAGATTGAGGTAAATGTAATTACAATGCAATCTTGATTACATTTCTTAATGGTAATCAAACATAATAATGGAATCACTATTACCATTTGATTGCATTACTACTTTGATTATATAGAACCAAACAAGTCATCAATGTTTTAAGTCTTTCCTCTTTATCATTTTCCTTTTCACTCCCCTTGTTATCTACTTCTTTACCACTCCTAAGAACCATTATAAATTTCAATTGTTCAAATTGTTAGCCTTTAGGGGTCTGTATAGGATGACTTAAAAGTTTTCTTGATCTCTTTGACCTACCGCTATAGCTAGTTGCCCCAGTTGGGTTTCTAGCTTAGCTATAGATTGTGTGTGAGAGTAAAAAAATGTGTATTTTAGACTCAATTCCTTGGACCATAGAATCAACAATCTGCATAATAGAAGTCAAGGTACTAAGAGCAGAAATTACCTTGTCTATATCAAAACTCCCAGATGGAGCTTGATGAGAAGGGGTATATGGTTTTGGAAACCAGGAGGGGTAGGTCAACTAGTATGGGCTTGAGGATTCTCAACATTTTGAGACCTCCATGAAGGATTAGAATGATTTCTCCAACCATGATTATAAGTGTTCAAATGAGGATTATTGCATGAAGGAAATCCTTAGACAACATTTACTTGTTTAGTCACATAGTCATACTTACCAACACAAGGGTAGGCAACAGAAATATGCATGGGACTAGCATAAATTGAGCACACATCTTGCATAGAAGAGTCACTAGACACTTTGTTCATTAACAACAATTGATCAAATTACTTAATTAAAGCATCAACTTTACTAGAAAGGTCAATTAAATGTGAAAATCATAAATTTCCCTTTACTTTCCAATTTCTTAGGCAAATCAGAATTTGAAGAAGTAGCATGCAAATGTGAATTTTCACTTGTTCAAACAATTCTTAAGCTTCTTCGAGAGTCTTATACAAGAAACTACTAAAAAAATCAGCGTTTTCTGACGGCTTTTCTGACAGAAAAAGCAATATTTTCCGTTGGACAAAGAATTTTCCGATGGATATTTCGGCCGATAGCGTCCGTCGGAATATAGCCGGGCGGCAATGCATTCCGATGGAAATCGCATCCGTCAGATTGCTTCTTTGACAGAATTCTGACGGAATTGAGGCGGCTGACGGATTCATCTGTCGGATGCAAAAAAAGCCTAGAAAAAATTTCAAAAAAAATTGACTTTTTTGCGAATTTCGTCAGAATTTCCATCGGAATCCGTTGGAAACCATCGGCATTTTAAATTTTATTTAAAAATAAAAAAATATAGTGCCCAAATATAAGAATATTTTCCAATGTATCTAATATACAATAAATTCTCATCATTGATGTTACATTGATATTAGCATTAAATTATGCTTAATTAATAAAAAAATTATATTCTTTAATAATAAAATACAAAATTGAGAACAAATTATCATCCTAACAAATTAACATCGACGTAACAAACTAACTATGTAAACTATTAAATTTACATAATTACATGCAAACTAAATATATAAATTATTAAATTCAACGTATATACTTAATTCATTATAAATTTATACAAATTACACACGAGAAAACCTTATCAAAAAGTCGACGATGAATGACAGTGGAAGGAGGTGATGACAGTGGGATAGTGGGAAGTTGCGGTGGGGCGATGCAAGTGGCGGTGCTTTCGCTCTCTCCATCTTTCTCTATTTTACGAAATGAGCAGCGAAAAATAAAGTATGGAGCAAAATTTATAAGAGAAATTCCGACGGAATATTCCATCAGAACTCCGATGGAATTCCAACGGATTTTTCCATTGGAATATTCAAAAAATCTTGAATTTTCCCTCAATTCAAGTCGGGTCAAAATTTTTTTTGAAATGTTATAATATTTTCTGACAGAATTTCCGTCGGAATTTCGTCGGGATTCCGTCGGATTGCATCGGAAAAAAGTCAATCGAAAAATCCGTCGGAATTCCAGTGAATTTGTTAGAATCCGTCAAAATTTCATCAGAGATTCCAACAAACCTATTTTCTGTCGGAAAATTCCATCGGAATAAATCAAATTTTTAGTAGCTATAAGCCTATTGTGCTCATCTAAGTTAGAGTAAAACTATGGACAATTTGCCACATAGGGACCTCGTAGTTAGGAATGGCATTGGGCTGGATATGAGGCGGATTGAACCGTACCCTTACCCATACTCGTTTTTGAAAATCATACCCATACTCGTACTCGTATCCATCGGGTATTAAAAAATAAAACCCATATCCAAACCCATCGGGTTTTGCGGGTTTGTTGGTTTTATTCGGGTTTACGTAGAAAATGAAATTAATACCCATATGAAATCCATATCCAAGTACAACATATGTTTTTGTCATTATAAGATTGCAAAGTTGTGATAGTTGGGAATATATTGTTTAGAAATGTGAAATCAAATATATTATTGACTAATTCTTTTGTTAAAACGGTTTGGATTGGACTTAAATCAGAAAAATATTAATCGAAAATAATTTTTTTCTTATTATAAAAATAGGTACAGGTAGGATACGAGTATGGGACGGGTGAGGGCTATACCTATATCCGTACCCATAGTCATACCCATACCCGTTTTCCAATACCCGCCCCATACTCATTTAAAACATATTTTCACCACCTATTCACTAAAAAAAAAAAAATGGCATACTTCCTGACTTATCAAACTACGCATAATTAAGTGTGGTGCAAAAAATAAGGGAATTAAGTATTCAGAATTATTTCCAAGCAAAATAAGAGTGGAAAAATATACCCACTCATACAAGGGTGGGAGTATCTTAAAAACATGTACTCACACATATTAAGGGTGGTAATTTTATCACCTTAAGATACACTTAACTCCCACACATATTAAGTGTGGAGACCCCATTTTTTGGAATCATTAAAATTGTAATGACATGCTTTTCTAATTAACCAAGTGAAGATTTGTATTTAAAAAAAACCAAGTAAACAAAGAACAAAGGGCGGGCTTTGTCTTGTACTGTTTTCATTTTCACTGCCAAAACATGCCCTTTTCGCTTGCTCGACCCTGAACCCTAATCACTTCTCTCTCAACTCTCACACATGAAAACCATCAAATTGGGAACTGCTGGAGACTCATTTGCCTAGAAACGGTTTGTCAACGCACAGATTCAAGATTGGGTGACCGCGAACAGCCAATTTCAGGTCATCAACCCCTGTTCGGTTATTAGGTATGTCTCTCTATCTATAATCAGTGTTTGTGATTGAAGAGCAATTCAAGATGCAATGGACTGGATTTGAAACATAGACTTTGAAGGGTTTGCTGGTTTATTATGTATCTGGGTTTTACGTTTTTTATTATTCAGGTTTTCGTGGGTTTTGTGCACGAGAATTTTTAGGATTATTGGGGGGTCTTCAATTTGCTACCAGTGTGTTTCAACAGGTAGTTTGCAAAATTTTTCTTATAGTCCAACCATTATTAGGATGATTTTGTTTTAGATTGCAGAAATTTGGTTAGGATGCTTGAAAAAGGTTTTTAGGCTTCAAGGGAGTATGTGTGCTCTTGGATGTGGTTTATGGTATGCAGAATCGATGTAAATTAAGTAGGTTAATGCAGAATCGATGTAAATTTGGTTGGGATGTAGAATCGATGTGGGTTTATGATGTGCTCTTGAAAAAGGGTTTGAGGGCTTCACGGGAGTATGTGTGCTCTGGGATGGAGTCTTTAATTTGCTGCCCATGTGTTTCAACAGGTAGATTGCAGAATGGATGTGGTTTATTAGGATGATTGTGGGCAAATCGATGATTATTGCAGAACCAATTTTGGGAGAAGGGCAGCATCATACAACAAATTGATCATTATTTGAAGTTCTTTTTTCTTGTGCCTTTTTTTTTTTTCCTATTTTAACTATTTGAGAATAAAGAGCAGTTGATGGGAGTCATAACTGATCTAAATATCTTTTTTATTTATAAATCAGATCACCTAATCTTAATTTGTAGTGTCTATAGATGGTTGGGTGTAAGGCGTTTTAAATTGTCTCCCTTCTCTTGACAACTTTTTGGGAATGAAGATAGTGTTCCCTTTTCTAGTTATAGTGTTCTGTAGATTTGAGAATGAAGATCAGTCTTCTGTAGAACAGTTGATGGGAATTTAAAATCTTAATGAGATCACCTTTTTGGGGGCAGGGGGGAAGCTCTCCTATTTTTATTTGATATTGAGTTAAATAAGAATTGCTAGTACGATGTATGCTCAATTAGATTGTGATTGCAATGGTGATGTGCCCCCCTCACCCTCCGTGTCTTTAGTAGTATTAATTTTGCTTTTTTATTATAGTATTTGTGTTTAAAACATTCTGTTTTTATGTTGCTTCAAGTGTGGGCACTTAATTCTGGTGGAGAGGCTTGAAGTCGCAGGCTTGAAGTTGCTGGCTTTGGGGACGTAATTGCTTTACGTTCTCCAGTTGAGGTTATGCTCTGTTTTCTTCCCCTCATAAACCCTTGAATATATGTACAGATTTTCTGCCATGCATTGTAAATAGATGTTATTGTTCATAGTTAAATTTGAATAATTAAGTGTTAACCAACACTGGCTTGAGAGAGTTTAGCATGAGTTTTTGAGTGTATCGTGTGTGAGTGAAAAAGGAAGCATGTTGCAAATATGTTAACTAACACTCTTATTTCTCAATTTGAATATATGTATTTGATTGGACCTGCAATGCTAATTGCCCCTTCTCACCCTTTATCTTTGGAGCCGTATTATTCATAATCGGGTATGTCAGGGGTTAGGGTTAGTACTTATCTGCTTCTAATTTTTGGGCAAAACCTTATGTACTGTGACTTTGTGACTGTCAGCTGAAAACCTTAAATTCGAAAAAATGTATAGTATAAATTTGGTGAAATGCTTTAACTATTTGTAAGAAATAGCTTCTGCAAAAGCTACTTATGAAAAGTAAACAATGTTTTTAAACATTTGGATAGGAGAAATCAATATTTGGAGTCTTATGAAAATTCAGCTCAAACCTTGATTTGTGGCCAATTCTGAGGCAAAGCGGCAACGTTTGTGAACCACATTTTTTTTTTTCCTTTTTGTTGATTTTTGACCATTCATGAAAACTGAAAGCTTTTTTGTATAGAAGTTAGAGTGAAAGTGATGATTGTAATGAGTGAGAAAGACTATGTCAATGGTGGGATGGATGCTTGGGAATTGGGAAGATTGGAAGAAGATGATAAGGTTCTTGGTTTTTATCTTATTGGGTTTTTTATGTTTTATTGTTCCTATTGTCGAAGAGCTTCTCTAACTTTTCGAATTTATTATTGTTGAAGAGCTTCTCTAACTTCTCAAATTTATTATACAATACTGATGTACAATGCGCAATCCATCAAGAATTGTACATATATATCTTCTCTAAGTTTTCGAATTTATTGTAAACTTCATGGAATACAAAAAATTGCTTAGTTGCATTTTATCACAATTTTATAAACAAAGCTCATGGACTAGTACTTACCGTGTTTACCTAACTTTGGATAATGTAATAGCTTATTCAATCTCTGAATGTAATTTGTCTATCTCACCATTTTAATGCGCCTAGTCTACTTCTAAATTTTAAATAAAAGAAACTCATCAATTTCATATATGAAATGATCTTATTAAATCCATTTTCAAAACTTGCTCTTTAACTCAAGTTGTGTCCTTGAAAATTCATATTTATGCACTACCTTTATACCTCTATTTAATTTTTTTTCTCTTTAAGTGAAAAAGTACGTACTCATGAAAAATAAACAATGTTTTCCCCATGTTTGAACTGTCAACTAAAGACACGTATTACAATTGGGGTATTAAGTGCTTATAATTAATGCACTCCTTCTCATCTAGTTATGATAACATATTACTCCTTTCATTTACGATGTGTGTAAATGTTACTATTTTAAATTTTATCTATTTAGGTTACTATTTGTATTCTTACAAACTGAAAAAAGTTGGATTAATAAGGACAGGAGATCTAGAGAATACATAGCTAGTATTGAAAGATTTTTAGATTTTGCATTTGCTAACGCTGAGGGAAGTAGCGTGATACTTTGCCTATATAATCAGTGCAAGCTTGGACGAAAATGTTGGTTTGATAGAAATATTGTGACATATCATCTTATGTTTTATGGATTTTTACCGAGCTACATTGATTGGGTGCATCATGGAGAGCCAATTTCTCATCAATCACCTTCTTCAATACCCTATGCTAGAAGCCGCATAGACACCAATACTGATGCTAGCCATTTGGGTAACATTGATACTGAGGGATTGTTAAACGATGTTTCTAGGCTAAATAAGCAAGGATGTATTCAGGATGATGCTAATATGTACAATGTTGGAGATCTTATGGTTGGGGAGTATGATGAATTCGACGATGAGCCTAGTTTTAATTATGTATGGAGCAAGGGAGGACAATGTGAAGATATGGGGTATAGACGGTTACTGGAGCAAGCAGAACAACAATTATATCCAGGGTCACAGTTTTCTAAATTGTCTTTCCTTTTGCACTTATTCCATTTGAAATCCATGTATGGATGGTCTATTAAGTCATTTGATATGCTGCTTCAACTTTTAGCAAGTGTATTTCCTCAAATTGATCCTTTTCCATCCTCATGGGGTAAATGCAAACAGTTGACCAAAGATTTGGGACTTCACTATGAAAAAATCTTTGCTTGTACTAATGGTTGTATCTTGTACTGGGATGGCAGAGAAAACCAAGATGAGTGTGACAAGTGTCACACTTCATAATGGAAGGACAAGGATAAAAAATTGCCAAACAAGGTTTTACACTATTTTCCCCTTATTTCGAGGTTACGTAGGATGTATAAGTCATCCAAAATAGCAGAAAACATGGTTTGGCATCACGAACATAGGGTAAAGGATGGAGTCCTGAGGCATCCAGTGGATGCAAAGGCGTGGAAAGAGTTTGATGAGAAATATACACATTTTGCAGTTGGTCCACGAAATGTCAGATTACGTCTTGCAAGCGATGGGTTTAATCCTTTTCGTGTTATGAGTAGTACTCATAGCACTTAGCCTGTATTGCTAATCCCCTATAACCGTCCCCCATGGCTCTGTATGAAACAACCCTTCATTATTTTATCTATGATCATCCCAGGTGAAAGGGCACCTGGCATGGATATTGGTATATACCTTCAACCTCTTATCAAAGAGTTGTTGCAACTATAGGAAGGGGTAGATGCATTCGATGCATACACCATGATGCACTTTAAGCTGCAGGGGGCTCTTTATTCTACCGCTAATGCCTTTTCTGCATATACTAATTTGTCTGGATGGAGTACAAAGGGTCGCTTTGTTTGTCCAACTTGTGCTGAAGGTACATAGTCAATATGGTTGGAAAATGGGCATAAATTTTGTTACATGGGTCACAGAAGATGGCTGCCCATAAACCACCTTTTTCGATATGATGCTGCTGGATTTGACAGGAGTGTTGAGTGTGATTTTTGCACCTAAGCCTGTAAGTGGAAGTGCTATTCGAGCTCACTTAGAGGGTACTATATTTACATATGGTAAAGGTGGAAATCAAAGTCTAGAAGTTGATGAAAATGATCAACAACAAATTTAGAAAAAAAGGAGTATCTTCTTTAATTTGCCATACTGGGAGTATAATAAACTTCGCCATAATTTGGATGTAATGTATATTGAGAAGAACATTTGTGATAACTTGCTTGGGACTTTATTGAATCTCAATGGGAAATCTAAGGATAATTTGAAGGCTCGGAAGGATCTTGAAGTGTTGAAAATAAGGCAAGAACTCCATCCTATTGTCTTGCCTAATGGTAAATATGAACTCCCTCCTACTCCTTATACTTTGTCATCTGAAGAAAAGACATGATTATTAAGTGTCTTGAAGCATTTAAGTGTTCCTGATGGATATGCAAGTAACATCTCTCGATGCGTTAATTTAAAAGAGCGTAAGTTATTCAATCTTAAGAGCCATGATTGTCACATTTTAATGCAAGATTTGCTTCCTATTGCCTTAAGAGCAACCAAAGATTCAGATGTTGTTGACCTTATATTAGCACTATCAACATTTTTCAAGGAATTATGTGCATAGGAGTTAACTGTGTAGAAATTAGATGAAGTTGGAGCCAATGTAGTTATGACATTATGTCAAATGGAAAAATTATTTCCTCCCAATTTTTTTTACTATCATGGTGCATCTAATTATGCACTTAACTAAAGAAGTAAAGCTTGGAGGGCTAGTGGTATATAGGTGGATGTACCCAATTGAAAGGTCAAAATTGACACTTTTAATTTACACTTAAGTACACACTTTCTCTATATTTAGTTATAATTTTATATTAATTTGTCAATTACTGTAGGTTTTTGGCATGCTTGAAAGCACTTGTTCAGAATAGAGCGCAACCTGAGGGGTCAATGGCAAAAGGATATACTGCGCAAGAGTGCATAACTTTTTGGTCGATGTACTTTCAAGGGGTGGAAACGGTTTTCAACCGTCCACAAAGGAATGATGATAGCCATCCCAATAAGGATATGTATTTATTTGACACCGGTGGGCGATCAAAAGGAATGGTGGAAGTAATCAAATTAGATGAACTAAGCCTTAAACAAGCTCATCGATATGTGCTGCTACATCTTGATGGAATTGATCAATATCAACGGTTGATAATAATGATCAACTTATAAGTAAATTTATTATTCAATAGCATGTAATATAGAATAATATATTAATCAATTTGAGGCTATTCTTCAATGAACGCATGACCTCTTATCCTCACGAAGCAAGTGTTAGAGTAAAGCAAAAGTGGTTAGTTGAAGAATTTCCTAACTGGTTACAAGAAAGGGTACCTCTACTATGGCCTGTAGGTTATGCATTACTATTTTACCCTTATCCAATTCTTCTAATGAGTTTTACCATTTAATATAGGTATCAAATATGGAAAACGATGATCCAGAAGGGAGATGTTTTACGGCTGTGGCTCGTCGCCCAAACTCGGTTGGCAAGAGAATGAGCGCATTCATTATTAATGGTTATTGTTTTCATACTCAACGTAGAGACAAGGGGAAAAAAATCCAAAATTTTGGTGTCATGGTGGAAGTTGAAGGAAAAACTTATTATGGAAAAATCAATGACGTCATTGAGTTGGATTATTCAAAGTGTAAAGTTGTGTTATTCCGATGTGATTGGGTAAATGTGAACTCCCGGGGATTGAAGAAGGATAGAAGAGGGCTCACTCTTGTGAATTTCTCACACAAGATACATGAAGGAGGAGCTTTAAAAGATGATCCATATATTTTATCATCTCAAGCACAACAGGGGTTTTATATTGGTGATGAGAATGATAAAGGCTGGGAGCATGTAATTAGGATGAAACCAAGGGATGCCGACCTTTTAGGGTTAGTGGAAGTTGACGAAGAACTTTACCCCCAGTCCATGCCTTCAAATATTTCGAAGGACAATGATTATAGAAATCCAACAAATTAGGCTGCTGTTAATGAAGAGACATAAAAAAACAATTATGTTTGCTTATATTTGAGATGAATAAATGTGTGCTTTTTAGTTATGTGTTTTATTTGCAAAGCATATTTCCCTTATTTGTATCATTTGGGAAGACATATTTTCCTTTTTAGTATTGTGTTGTGGTGTGCTCAATAAACTTGGGACTTTTTTTTAATTTCTTCCAAAAGGTACGCCTAAGCTACAGTTACTTTGCAGTAACCTATTTCGCTTGCATATTTTTTTGGCATATTCTTAATTTCAATTCTACTAGTCTATAATATGCGTTTCGTATGCAGGTTTTGGTGATAATATAGTCATGTTTCGTTCAAGGTGCGCCTATGAGGACTATCTTAAATCTATCCAAAATGAACCACCAGCACCTGGGGATTTTATTTTAGATGACGAGAGTGATATGGAGACTACTGATGAAGTTAATGATGAAGACAACACAATTGAGACATACATTGATCTGGCACTTGTTCCAATTCCAGAAGGGTTTGATGACGATGAAGAGGTGTTGGTCATAGGTGTTGTCTATGCTATGATATTTACGCTTGTTTTTATTCCATAGATGATTTCAAGTGTCTATCATATTCCCATTGGCATTGGTTAATAATTTGTGCACACGGTTAACTTTTATGTCGTATTCCCATTGGCATTGTTTAATACGAAAAGCTATTGTCTTAGCTTGCAGTTTTTTTTGTGTCTCCTTTTCTTACTAATTTTAGATGGAGATGAAAATGTTAGAAAACTTAAAGGCCGCTTGACTGTCAAAGTCGTGCATGCATTGGATGCTCCAAAGAGAGTTATGGTGCCTTTAAATAAGGTTTTTCAACCTGTAAAAAGAGCAGGAAGCTTATTCAACAGATTTCTTACTGACGTTACTAGACGGGCTGATTTGTGCCTGTTAAACTATAAAGAGTGCGCTTAGTATCTCCTATCTTCAAGGATTGATTTAGAAATTACATACGAGTGAGTTACTCCCTCAATATTGTGTTCTAATTTGAACAGTCACTTATTTCATTTCACGTATTTCAGTAACTATTTTTTGATCTTAATTGCATGTAGAGGAAGTTTTTATTGCCTTCCAATGCATCCGTTGATTCGAAAGTGTTAAGCTTTGTTGGGGAGAAGTTGAGGGGTTACAAACGCTCTTTAAGGGTGAAGTACATTAAGGAGAACACAACTAGGGAGGAGTTATATGCATTACCAATGGCTGAATCAAGTAATGGCGAAGAGCTCACCCGTTCAAAAGGAGCAGGCGACCCAATGTGGGTTGGGTTTGTAGACCTTTGTTTTAGTGAGCAGTTTAAGGTAATAGCGGATATTGGAGCATTGTTTATGTGTATATTTGTAAATTACTTCATTGTTTTCTGCATGAATTAAATATATATTGTGTTGGTTTCGATTTTTGAATTGTAATTTTGTTTAGAAATATTCCAAAATTGGGAAGAGAGCTAGAGGGAAGTTGCTACATACTCACACTACCGGTTCACGAAGTTCTGCTATTAAGCATGACAAATTTGTAAGTCCCGCAAGTCTTTATGTTGATATCACCATGAGCTGTGCATTACTTAAACATATATAGTAAGATTTTTACATTTTGCATTTGTATACATGTTATGATTTCAGGGGAAGAAATATAACAGAGAACCGGGTCTGATTGAGTGGTTTATCGATACCCATGAAGGAAAAGATAAAACTTTCCACAATCCTGAAACCACAATGTTTGTGGTAAGTAACAATCTTAAGTTCAAATGTATATGGTTAACTATTTCACATGTTTTGATAGTCTGGTAATATGTCTGTGATTTAATATTTTCATTTGAAACTAATTGATAGGAATCAACCCTAAGAATTATTGAAAAAAAGACTGGAGATTCTGATGTTACATTCTTAGAATCGACGGTGGACACAGAGAAAGCTGTTTATCACAAACTTATGGGGGAAGACAGACAAGGCAGAGCTAGGGGTTTTGGTCCTGGAGTGTTTGGAAAAGATTTGCGTAATGCGCATCACAAAGGTGAATCTCAATTGTTAAGGAAAGTCCTCGACACCATGCAGACCATGCAGAATCAAATTAATGTCTTGAATGCTAAAGTTGCATCACAAGCTGCAACTGCTCCTCATAAATCAGTATGTACCTTATTTTTCTTGAATGGGTATCATAAAGCTCAGTCATAATATTCTTCAGCTATTGGCCTCTAGGTTTGATTCTGAAAAAAATCCAATGTTATATTTCTTATCATCTAGTTAATAATGTACCTCTTGAGATCGGTCTCTCTGCTTAGTGCAAACTAAGGTTCTTCTCATCAATTACCTCTACTTTCTTGCACAAGCAAGTGATAGGAAGTCAAGCTTTTTAAACCCAAAGGTACATTGAAAAGTAGCTCTCGTGCAACTATCACCGCGCCAAAAAACCTTGCCTAGGCAGAAATTCAGGGTAGCGGTTTGGTTTTAGGTGACCTCTTCACTATGCAAAATGATGTTGATTTCTTAAATCCAAACCTATTGGAGTTCTCAACTTGCCTTGATGTGAAAGTAAGTAAGGTTGTTATTGGAAGGGGCATAATTTAGTTGTCTTAACAATAATAGCTACTATCCAGGCTGGTATGGAATGAAAAGAACAATTTACTATTCATTTGATTTAGGGGGGGAGGGAGAACTTATCAGATGCTGATAGTGAGATTGGAATTCTGCACACTTTTCACTTTACAGGCCAGACTTGCGAAAGAGTGTAATCTAAAAAAATCTTTTATTCTAGTTTTGTGCTCTATTTTTGTCTTTCTGGCTGCTGATTTTCTTTTGTTATGATTGCATTTGACATTAATATTTGGTTCACATAGCATAACAGAGGCAACTAAATTATACCACATAATGTAGTTCATGTGACAGTCACAAGATACATGCTGAGCTGGCCCCTCTTCTATCATAGTTGTAATTACTTCATCAAATGACTCTCTGTCCCAGCACCTTGAGTTCTTTGAATCAAATACTACATGTATATATAAGAAGTTGATTGCTTCATTAATATAGTCCATACTCAGAAGGTAGTGGAAAATTAGGGAGTGAGATCATTAAACCTTGCCTTGTTAGTTAATCATGTAACTTACATGGATTCTTTGTTCTTCTGGCCTCATCTCTTAATTTCATTGTCAGTAATGCATCTTCAGAATCTTTGATGCTTGATTATGTGCGGTTCTAGGTGTTTTTCTATAAATATTTTGTACAAATTGGAGAAATTTGTGGCTGAAATGTCCTTCACTTCTTTTTTTCCGCTTGAAGTTGAATTACGACTCTGCCAGATTATGACACGCTCTAATACAAGTTGAATTGTTCATACTATGTGTGTAGAGTACTGGGTCGCCAGACGGTTCAAGCAATGACACACTGCATGGTCAGAGTCAAAGTCGGCCTTCACATATGTCTAGAGATGCTCTGCTAATCTCTCATGTTTTAGGTACGTTTCAAATAGTGTATTCAAAGTACTGTTGCTTTTCTGGGCTAAATACTCTATCGCCTCATGGACGTAAGAAATGGGACTCAAAGGGTCCGAACTTTAGCAAACCAAATTAATCATGTGCAAGATGAAAAACAAAGTCAAGCAAAGAAAATACCGGTCAGTATATGACATGTAACCTTATTCAGCTCTTCCTATGCATTAAAATTCTAACATAACCATTTATTAGTCTTTGCCTAAGCCACTCAATGATCAAGTCAAATTGCGATCTCTTCATCATGGAGCTCGACATGCTACTCCTCAACAACCTGGGAATGGTTCTGCGTCTGTTAAATGTGGTCGTCCTCAACAACTACCGCAACCCAACCCAAATTGTTTTGATGATGGTAGAGCTGCATCCAATCCTATACCTAAAGGAAATGGAAATCCTGCATTAGGAGGCACCATAGTTCTAAATAGCACACCATCAAGACTTTCTCTATCGGATAACCAAAAGGTTTATCCTCCCTCCATAACTCAATAAGTGCTATAATTTTCTTTTTTTTTAATTCCATATATTGTTTTCATATATTCTTTAGAGGGCTTCCATGGAAATGAACAATCAAGTTCAACCTATGCAAGGAGATACCAAACGCCGCAAACAAACTATTGTGGATCTGGTGAGCTTCGTTTCAAATTTTACTAATTTCAAGTCCTTAATCTATTTCAGAATTTGTTGTTAGCATCATGTACTTCTTAAATTCAAGTCCCTCACTAGTAACGCATTTATTTTCATAGTTGAGTCATGATGATGTAGAGAAGATCGTTGATAAGATACTCAAAAATAATCCTAATCCAGTAAGACAGTACATTCGTGGTGAGAGAAAGGTCCTGGTACATTGTCTTCTTGTAGGCATGGTGTGTAGTTTTCCTCCTTTTCTCTATTCCGAGCTTTGAGGTTGATTCAGATTGTAATACTTACACGCTGTACATTATTATTATAGGTTTTAAATGCCTACAACTACAAGGGTGATCCACAGCTGATAGACAAGTTGTTATAGGAGAAATTGGACAACGTAAAAACTGTGAGTTGGCCTAGTCAATTATTTTGAAATTTTATCGTATCCGCGTAAACATACAACTTGATGCTGCAATTAGTTTATTTGTCTAAATGAAGGAAAGTTGTTGTAGATTTATTAAATTCTACTATTCTACTACAATGTAATTGGGTTGGGCCAGAATATTGCAATCTATACTTTGTGACGTAAATACGCACTTGTTCTAAGGAATGTTTTTCGTGGGATCAGCACTCTTGGATGCTGACTCTTGATCAGAAAGTGTGCTTCCTTCTGGTGTTTGTAATATGTGTTTGGAGGAACATAAAGTGTGCATGCAACGTTAGCTTTTACAACTCTTGATCTGAAAGTGTGCTTACTCTTGGAGCTACAACTATGTTTGGAAGCTGTGTTTGGAGGAACAGAAAGTGTGCTTCCTTCTAGTTTCCTCATTTTATTTATTATTGTCAATGCCAAATGTAGCAATATTGTGCTGTCAGGATTTGTTATTAGGACGAATGTTAGAAACTTAT
Source organism: Carnegiea gigantea (assembly GCA_029747015.1). NCBI lineage: Eukaryota > Viridiplantae > Streptophyta > Magnoliopsida > Caryophyllales > Cactaceae > Carnegiea > Carnegiea gigantea. The sequence continues at coordinate 203,030 of JAKOGI010000643.1, forward strand.
TCGGATGCTACTTCAAGATTTTTATAATTCGTATATACGTATATGTTTACAATGTATTATTGGCTCAATGTTTTTAGGTTGCAACGAAGTCCAAGGTGTGACATAACGAGATGGAAAATGGACCTTCTTGAAATGGTGTCTTCAAACTATATATGGAATCTTGCAGCATCAGACCAGCTTTTTTAGCATAAACTTCATATGTATTAGAAGGAGTGTCACTTTTTTAGTGTTAGATATACAATTCATTAGACTAAATATGTACTAAATTATTGGACATGTCTCGTACGTACTTTTCTTTTGTACCTACTTACAGGTACATTAATTTGGAATTATGTTGAAACTTTGGATGTTGCCATTCAACCTCTCAACGATAGTTGAATGATCGTTTTCAATGATGTATGTTAGCGCTATTTTCTTAATATTATCATATACTTTTATATAGTTTCTAATTTTGACACGTTATATATATATATATATATATATATATTGCGTAATAAAATGATTATCGTTAATTAATTAATGCAATGCATTTTCTAATAATACAAAAATATTACAATCAATATTGTGCTCCAAAATTAGTTATTTGCCAATATCATTCAAAAGTTAGTTAAAAAACGACATAACAACACTTACAGGTGTGGAAATGCGAGTTACAATCTTTCGCACAAGGTGTAAGTTCTCTACGGATATGAGCCTAGATATGTAGCCGTAGTTTTGAAGGATGGAAACAGGTGTAACCCCCCCTATGAATGTAAGTGTGCAAACAGGTATAATGCTACCATGCTTGACAGGCATTTCCTCACCCATGTAGGCACGCTTGACCTAAGCGTGGCGAGTATACATCACCACTCTTCGATGCGTGGGAGGAGATGATGATTTTAAGCGTGGAAAGCAAACCCATTTCCTATAGTGATTTGGGTTTTAAATGGGGCAGATTTTGTGAGTTTTAAATGGGTACGGATTTTATTACCATCCTTACTCATAGTGAGGACAATTTCACAACAATTCTTTAAACCTTTCTTAACTGTCATACAATTGCTTATTTTTATTTTGTAAGAAAGTGGTTATAACATGTCTTGAGGTAGTTTACAAACAGAGAAAAGCTTTTTCAAGAATTCCTTTTGTATTTGATCCCAAGTGGTGATATTTGTCTTAGTATCCAACAAAACTTTAGCTTTACCTTTCAAAGAGAAAAGGAAAAGATACAAACAAAGAGCATCATCAAAGATATTAAAAAACACAATGGAACAAATCTCTAAAAATGTATCAACATGCTTGAAATGATTTTAGGTTCTAGGCCATAAAATAACAGGAGCATTTAGATAAGGGAAGGTTTAATCTCAAAATGATCCTGTAATAGTGGGCATGCGGGTTCTTGTAGGTGTGTCATAAATGGCAGGAGTGAAATATCCTTAAGTTGCTCAGATGGGGTTTGTTCTTCATCTATCTTTTTTTTAGATTTATATTTCTTCGCTCTTATCTTACTCAAAGAACATTCAATTTCAGCATTATATTTACAAGATCTAAGAATAAAGAACCTGTAACATCCCCAAACTCTAGGGTTAGGAGTATTAGCGATTTCTTAATTTCTACTTAAATAATTAGGTGAAACGGACAAAGTTCCGCTAAAAATGGGCTAAAACCAGGCTTCTAGCCTTACAATAGGTTCCCGCATTTGATAAACACACAAACATATATTCATAACTCAACGGCTACACGCCGGAGATCATAACTCTATGAGCCATACGCCCAGAATATACTAAACAATATAGTTCAATAATAGAAAAGAAATAAAAAGTACAACTCAACAGATCACACATCCGGAGTACTAGGGTTTACATCCCAAAAGAAAATAAACAACTCTAGCTATAAGACGACTGATAAATCAGATGGTTGGCCCACATGGCTATACAGAGCAACTTCTAGACAATATGCATTACATGATTTCAGTAATTAGCTTACATGCACTCAAGCATTTAAATTACATCACAATACATTACTAAGCTCACAATTTAACGTACAAAAGCATATAAGTGCACTTCTACGGCAGTAAGGTAGACTCCACCACGGCTTACGTGAACCGGCTTCTACCTGTCACTTATAAGAACCTAGGGAAAAGGGGAAAAGATAGGGGGGATGAGCTACCACATGCTCAGTGAATGATTCCCAACCCCCAGAAAATAAAATAGTTACACATCATACTTTAGGTAGTACATATACACACAATCTGATATATATTATCATATATGAAGCATGTAGGGTCTTCCACATCTGTCGTCACCTCAATGACCTCTCTAGTACGATGGTAACCCTATACTTCGTCTAATTCACACCCAAGGTACTTAACTTGCCTGAACTAAGTCTCTTATAGCTTATTGGTGGTAATTCCATGTTATATCAATATAACATCACACCATATAAGGCATAACGCCACATAACACGCACACAGGATTCATTATAAGCTATATTATACAACAATTCAGGTATTGGATACAATAAAACACTTAGTCCGCACATAAGCACCTATCATCCTGGAGTTTAAACAAAATGACCAAGTGAGACTCCTTCATGCAAGAGAGTAAGATTAATGCATATCGCTTAAATTAATGGAAGTTCTTAGAAAACCGTCGTTATACACTTGGCATATAATTGAAACTCAATAAAAACTCTTTTTAAGAAGATATGCACATTTTCAAATCTTTACACCAACATCACCCTCGAACGAGGCATTCACATCACATAACATGTACGAAATCATTTTCATAGGCATTGGAATCTCATATTGTGCTGGTTATGGGTGAGGCCGTCACTTATGTTCCATCGTACCAGTGAGATCATCACTCACATTTCATATTATCCCATCGGGTTCTTCCGGGGTTCGCACTTCTAGGTCTACTCCCTACTGCCATTATGGCCTTATAGGGTTCCTACTTCTGGGTCTATCTCCTAGGTATTAGGGTTCTCGAGAACTGGACATTCTCCTTAATCATTATATATGTAGCACAATTTTCCTAACCTAAAACGTTTTAGATGCATTTCACCTCTAAGTGCATCCATGTTAAAACTTTCATTGTATCACAAACAATGACATTCTCATTCTCATTGTCATGAGGCTTGAAGCCATAATGATTTCACATCGATTTAGAAAGCATAAAACTACTCATTTGGTAAAATATGCTTAAAATGAGTTAATGTTTGCATATTCATTCACTCTTCAAGACAGGTGATATGCAAACTCATTTTTTCAACATTAATAGTTGCATTCACCCACGAATATCTCGATTTTTTTACATTTTAGATGCAAAAGTGTTCACAAAACGAAGCCCCATGCATTCATATGAAGTATCAATTAGGTTATGAAAAGGTTTTACAGTATTTAATCACAATTCACCCTTATTAAATGAATGGTCTAATGTTCGCGGTTAGCCACATATTCATAACGCTAGGCATATCAAGCAAACCACTTGCACACTTATCAACGCATGCCTTTCATATTTAAATCATAACTAGGTTTAGCAATTAAGCACTTAAGTTGCCCTTAATGTTCATTCCAACTTTCCATATGCAAGAGGAGCAGTTTAAAAAGACTCATATCCCTTATATGTCATCATACTCAATCCGCGTGTTCTTTCCAATTCCTTAAACCCGTTGAACCATTCAAGTGAACCATTCAGTGAGTCGTTCAATGGTTATGGATTATCCACATTACAAGAAGTTTCAGCAATTAAGGCAAGCAAACTGTAAACAACTAGGAGCATCTAAAATCATGTGTATAATCCTTTAAGTGAACCTTTCACAGTTTCTCAAATTCGTAAATCGTTTGCATAACACAATTACATAAACTTAAAGGGGCAAAGGCTAGCAAGACCATGACTTGATTAAGCAGGATGCTACAATTGGATTAAGACAAATAACAAGTAATACATGGCATTAAACCACGAAATCACACTTCTTAAATTCACGAAATTTCACACAACCCGAACTCCATCTTCACAGCACCGACCATAACAGTTCTTAATTACCATTTCAGTTCAACCTAAATGATTCACTGACTACTTACAGATTCTCAACTTTTTACAATAACTACTAAATCATCTATCACAAATATTTCAAAACATTTGCAAACTAGTAGTAAGTTTAGGGACCAGGAACCGCCCACCTGGACTCGAAGCTAATAAACCAGCCTAGGGTTTGGTTCAGTTGGCATGCATGGCATTGGCTCGTTCCTTTGCTTCCCACTTGCTAGCTGTTGCTACTGCCCTGTTCTGCCTTCTTCCTTCCCTCGTTTGGTCTGGCTCCAGCCAAATCCGAGCCCACCACTAGCGATGGAAACTGTGGTGGTGGCATGTCACGATAGTGGTGGTGCGTGGATTGCGATGGTGGTGGTGCTGAAGGTTTCAAACCCTAACCCTCAACTCCCGGTTCGCGTGCTTATGCCCAGCTAACCGAGGCACCAAGGGCTGGTGGCCACTGGCTGCGCGAAGGTTGCCAGGTGTGGCTGGCCGTCGGGGTGCCACCATCATCCTCTCCCTCTCCTCTCATTCTCCCTCACTCGTCATCGATCTCTCTCTCTCTATTTGCTAGGTTCGGGGTCATGGCTGCTTGTGCGAACCAGGGTGGTGCCGGTGCCACTGCGACACCCGGCCGACCCCCTTCTTTCTCTCTCTTCTGGTGTGGTAGGTCGGGGGGCCTGGGTGAGAAACCCACCTATCGCATTTTTTTTGCCCGAAGAAGGGGGCTTCGCCCCCCCCTTTTGGTTATTTTCCCTTTTTTTATTTGGTTGGTAGTTTAGTCACACTTGCTAAACTGAGTTCAATCCTGAATCATTTGATTTTACTAACCTCGACCCCTTATACCTTCTCATAATTTGCTAATTTCGCATTGACTTGGCTAATTCCTAATGAGTTCGCTAATTTCATGAAATCATGTAATCAACCAGGAAAAATTAATAAAAATTATTCGCATAATTATTACATACAATTATAATGCAAAAATTAGCCTAATATAGCAAACTCAATCAAATAAGTTAATGAAAATGTTAACCCAAATGATTAGCCTAACGTTGAAAACCCTAGTTATTACATTCTCCCCTGTTAACAGAATTTCATCCTCGAAATTCCAAAGTTCAGAGTTTAGTCAAGCACAAGACGCACACACGTAGTATGATCTACACGACTTACACTAGGATCTAAAAATTTCATTTTGCAATCAATTGCATCTTTTAGATCGAAAGAAAAAAGGGCTTATGGTATCCAGTCTCCTCCTCACCAATCCTCTTGAAGCCTCTACTCGCTCTATTTAAGTGCTTTGGGAAAATTGCATCGAAGAGGGAAATTGAGTTGGCATTGATACCTTTTTCAAAATCACATTCAAACAAGGGTTAAATAAGAACCACTTTACATAGAAGCACATAAGTTGAAACATGAGGACCATTTCTATATATGACAACTAGTGGTACTAATGAAGGCCTAGTCAGGGTATACAGTTACCTTAAATCCGTCCTAATGCATGAAGGAATCAGATCATTTTAGGATTAAGTCAGTCGATTAGGGATTCTATATCATCATGGAGTAAGAAGGACATTGCACAGCGTCACATGGCATCACATAGCATTATATAAACGACAACATATAAGAACAACATATAGGTTCGCAACAATGTCGTAGTTTGAAATCAAGCATAATCCATGGGGTTAGTCCATGTTTTAGTATATATGGGCCATGTTATTGAGGTAACGCATCTGGTCATCAATCACTAAGCATAGAACAGCTTGGGGAACATGGTCCAACAGTAGGTCAATGATAGGGAAGGCTCCTGGCACTTCTTATACATACATAGTTTAAAAGGGGGTTGATGAGTTTAGGTAGGTGTAGGGTCACTACTCCGAACAATGCACCTACAACATGATTAATAACTTAGCTACCTAAGGAACTCTTTTTCAACTAGGAATCATCACTGAAGCGGTCACTAATTCCAACATGTAATGGGATGTGCTATGGCAAGCAGCATAAGAGTTAGCAAGGCAATAATTTAGAGGTCTAAACTTATGTTCCCTGTTATACATATAAATGCAATCATCCTTTTGAAGGATATTCCGCCAACAGGTATAGTTAAACGGGCAATAACTGGCATGGTAATTACATTAGCTTAATAACAATGGTTTACCTAATGTAAAGCTCTACGCTTAAATTTCCATATGAAATTGCTTTCTCTCTAAGTCATGAAGCCATGCAGGTACATTAACATGCTCCTAATGAGGATGGCACAAGTATTTACCACTATATAGTCAAACTGCACCAAAATACTTCCATCTAACACTTTAACTGCTACGTTCCATAACTTTAAGCACTAGGTGATACAGTAAAGGCTCGCATATGACCACAAGTACACCTACACATCATCGTGTCACATAAAGCACATAGGCATTTATGTATTCAAATAGAGGTTGGCACCTAAATGCGAGGCACTAGCATGTTATCCTCAGTAAAACAAAAGATATGCGATGATGAGCATATGCAAATGCAAATTCTTATAGTCAATAGGTCGTGTAATAAATATATGCACATCCGACCACTCAAGCTATAACATGAAGCAATAGGAGTCATGTAATGCAAGTAACACCCTAATAATCTTATGATGTGATAAGCCACACATATTAGACCATGCATCCAATTCAACTGCATCCTATACAGGCTCAAAACAGGTACTAAGAACCATATGCACTTAACAGTTCATTCACACAACTAGTCAGTGACCCAACTCTATAATGCATCAATGACCGTGCATAATAGACATGAGTCTCTATATTTATGCTGACATGGCCTTGAATGCTCTATCATGCTACCTTTCTACACATGAGGTATACCTTTCTATAGATGTGGATACATGCGAGTGTAGCTCTATTGTCATCTAGTCACGCATTACATACATCGTGTTCAATTACTCCAACTATAACATGAGAAAGTAGAATTGATGGACTGTAAATGATGATTTAAGAGTCATATTGTGCAATTAATAGCATAAACCAATTCACTCGACTAATACAGTCATATGTTTAATCAAGTTCAAGCCAAGTAATCATTGAAAACTCATTCTAGCATTTGACCACAAACACATCGATGACCATTTACATAATCCCATCTATAAGTACTCCCATGGCTTCACATAGCACATGAGGCCATGTTCATTTCTTAACACTTGGAAACTCATGGGATTGCCTCATAGGGAAACACCTAGGCGTGTATACTTGCGCGCAACCCCCACTTGCCACCTGTGGTCAATGGTATGCCCTAAAGCTCATCTAGATTTAGGGAGATTAGCATCCAATAGGCTATGATTGTTTTGAGTATTGTTTTGAGTATGGTTGACATTAACGGTCTTATAGGTATGAGTTGAGGTCTTATGAGACACAACTATCCCATAGGTGATCATAGGAGTCTTATTGTGTATGTCGCTTACCTTGGTAGGAGTCGTTTACTATGTACAATTCCAAAGTCTGCTAGGTTCTTTCTCCCTTGTGCTTTCTAGGTGTATTAGGGTTCATTCTTGCTAAACTTTGCCACCCTACATCACAAATAACAATTTGTGTGATAGAAAGCAAGTAATGCACTGTACAGGTAACAATGACAAAAATGGGGAACGGTAGGTATACCTACGCAATGTTCAAGAAGGTCCTACCACTATCATTTAATCTTTCAAGCATGCATATGAAAATATCCCGTAATTTCCTCAGGCAATTCAGAATTCATAAGAGGAAGGTATCATTTAGTAGGATCATCGATCATAGTAATTGGTCTTCAATCATTCCTCTCCTAGTCCATTACGAAGGATTCCATCGATGTACACATCTTAGCACGTACACATTTACAAGCAGCATCCCAATACGCATAGCATAAGGACATGCAGTTGTGAATCTAACTCACTCATCATCACTAAAGGAACATAAGTCCTTCGGTGTAAAGTAAAACTGAACTCAACAGCCAGAAGGGCATTAACATTTCAAAATCTTGGATTTCAAAGGCAGAAAATAGCTTATCTATCTTTGACCTCTTCTCTACCATCTCCAAGTATGTCTGCTCTCTCTATTATAGGGCCCGAGGAGCAATCCGCACATAGGGGTAAAGAATGAGCTTGGAACAAGGTTTTCAATTGTTCGAGTTTAAATCAACGTGCTTTACCTTTCGATGGTCTTACCAGGGTGCACGAATAAAACATTTACTATTCAAACCATCACTTAGCTCACACGAGAATGTGCAAGTTAATTGGGGTTCATATTTTAGCACACGACTCACATTTTATCCCATCGGCTTAACCGAATCACATAATAGTCAATTAGTCAAGTCAATTAGTATGTTAGGAACACACTACACTAATGGAGCACCCACAACGCTACCTCAAGGTATAGGGAGCTATTTAGCTCCTATACTAATGCATAACTCACCCCTTTTCATCAATCGACCTACTCAGGCCACACATAAGTTGCAAACGACTATGCCATAAGGCACACTTACACACAACGGCATGTGTCACATTATCACAAAGTGTTCCTAGGTGACTATACGAAATGTAAAACTCAGGTCGTGGCCTATGGTCGCAGAACCTTGCTTTGATACCATCTGTAATAACCCCAACCCCTAGGATTAGGAGTATTAACGATCTCTTAATTCCTACTTAAATTCTTGGGTGAAATGGGCAGAGTTCCGCTTAAAAATGGGCTAAAACTAAGCTTCTAGCGTTACAATAGGTTCCTGCATTCAAAAAATGCAAAAACATATATTCATAACTCAACGACTACAAGCCGGAGATCACAACTCTACGGGCCATACACCCGGAGTATATTAAACAATATAGTTCAATAATAGAATAGAAATGAAAAGTACAACTCAACTAATCCAGCTATAAGATGACTGATAAATAGATGGTTGGCGCACATGGCTATACAGAGACGACTTCTAGACAATATGCATTATATGGTTTCAGCAATTAGCTTACATGCATTCAAGAATTTAAATTACATCACAATACGTTACTAAGCTCACAATTGAACGTGCAAAAGTATATAAGTCTACTTCTAGGGTAGCAAGGTATACTCCACCTCAACCTACGTGAACCGGCTTCTACCTATCACTTTAGGAACCTGGGGAAAAAGGGGAAAAGATAGGGGGATGAGCTACCACACGCTCAGTGAATAATTCCCAACCCCTAGAAAACAAAACAGTTGCACGTCATACTTTAGGTAGCACATATACACACAATCTGATATATAATATCATATAACAAGTATGTAGGGTCTTCCACATCTGTCGTCACCTCAATGACCTCTCTAGTACGATGGTAACCCTATACTCCTTCTAACTCACTCCCAAGGTACTTAACTTGCCTGAACTAAGTCTCTTATAGCTTATTGGTGATAATTCGATGTTATACCAACATAACATCACACAATATAAGGCATAATGCCACATAACACACACACATGATTTATTAATAAGCTATCTCATGCAACAATATAGGTATTGGATGCAATAGAACACTTAGTCCACATATAAGCACCTATCATCAAGGAGTTCAAATTAAATGACCAAGTAAGACTCCTTTTTACAAGAGAGTAAGATTAATGTATATCACTTAAATTAATGGAAGTTCTTATAAAATCATCGTTATACACTTGGCATATAATTGAAAGTTAGAAAAACTCTTTTCAAGAAGATGTGCACCTTTTCAAATCTTTACACCAACATCACCCTTGAACGAGGCATTCACATCACATAGCACATACGAAGTCATTTTCATAGGCCTTGGAATCTCATTTCTGTGCTAGGTACGGGTGAGGCCGTCACTGACGTTCCATCGTACCAGTGAAATCGCCACTCGCATTTCATATTATCCTCATCGGGATCTTCCAGGGTTCTCACTTCTGGGACAACTCCCTGGGCATCATATTATCCTTGTCAGGGTCTTCTAGGGTTCTCACTTCTGCATCTATCTCCCTAGGTATTAGGGTGCCTGAGAACCGGGCATTATCCCTAATCACTATACATGTAGCACCATTTTCCTAGCCTAAAATATTTTAGATACATTTTACCTCTAAATGCGTGTGTTAAAATTTTATTGTATCACAAACAATGACATGCTCATCCTCATGAGGCTCGAAGCCTTAATGATCTCACATCGATTTAGAAAGCATAAAACCACTCAATTGGTAAAATATGCTTAAAATGAGTTAATGTTTGCATATTTATTCACTCTTCAAGACAGGTGATATGGAAACTCGTTTTTTTAAACATTAACAGTTGCATTCACACATGAATATCTCGACTTCTTTACATTTAAGATGCAATAGTTATTTCACAACACAAAGCCTCATGCATTTATGTGATGTATCAATTAGGTTATGAGAAGGTTTTGCAGCATTTAGTCACAACTCACCTTTATTAAATGAATGGTCTAATACTCACGATTAGCCACATATTCATAATGTTAGGGATATCAAGCAAATCATTTACACACTGTAGAGCTTGTCGTAGAGTTATAAATTAAACTACTACTTTGATTTATAAATAAGATTTATAGCATAGGAAAGTAGGGATCGATCCCACAAGGAAAGATTATGATATTAAGCTAGTTTAAATCTAATTAAATTTACTACTCTAATTTATTTTACTTCTTTTTATATTACTAAAATAAATCAAATTAAACAAGTAAAAATCTCAAAAAATTACTCAATATTGCCCCTAAACATTCTAGATTTAACTCTGGAAATAAAATCATTAAATAGCTATCCTAAAGATTTTGGAAAAAAAGCAGAAATAATCACACAATATTAGACTGAAAATCAAAACAAAAAATAATAGGTAGAAAATTAATATTAAAAATCATAGAAAGTAATCTAAGTTAGTATTCTGCAAGTTTATAATTTGATATCTCCAAAATTATATGTAATTAAATTTAGAAAAATTAAAATAGAAAATTAACTACAGAAAATTAAAACAGAAAATAAAATCTAAAATTATAAAAATAATAAACTGCACTAATAAATATGAAAGTAAATAAAAAAAGTACCCAAATTTTAGAATATAATTTTGTGGATTTAATAAAACCCTAAAAACATAAATTAAAAATTAAAAATGTAATTTTTAGATTTATTAAAATAAAAACCTGCACAAATCCAATTCCCGAAATAATTCTAAAAAATTATCAGATAATTTTCGAATATTCCGAAATTAAGTGGAGGCAGATTAGGATACTATATAAACCATAAAATGGAACAAAACATGAAAAAAACAAAAGGGACTATTTTAGCCTAATTTCTAACAAACCAGTAAATAAAGGGCAACAATAGAATTGAAATAAATTTGAAAATTATAATCACACTAAAAATGAAAATCTAACTGATCTAATATTATCAAGACACTCCTCAAAGACTACTCTTTTGGGGGGGGTAAATGAAATTTATATTGAAGATCATAAATTTAAGAATTAAAATTGACAAACTAAACAAATCAACTAAAATGCAAGAAATAATTATCGAAGATACCAAATTTATGAAAAATACTTAGCATAATCTATATCCACCATGCAAATTAATATTTATCATTAATACACAAATTAATTTATTTATGAGTTAGACTGTAGAAGACGCCTACTAGCTGATCTTCCCTATTTTTTCTTATATTTTAGTTTATTTAGGTCCAGTCCTAATATAAACCGTATTAGTTTTGATAACCCTAACATCAGTGCAAGAACTTAATCAAACTAGAGCATTAAGTATTGAAAAAACATCATTTGTTACCAATTTACTAGCAAATTGATTTAACAAAAATCTATAGCGATTATCTAATTAAAAGAGATGGATTTTAAGCCATGCATGATCAATTAGGGTGATACTAATGCCTAAAAGACTATAGCTTTTACATATTAAAGCCTTTTAAACTATCATATGAATTCGTATTAAACTAATTAGCATGCATTTTAATTAATCTAACACACATATCATGAACAATAAATACTAATCATTATAGAATCATGAATAAAAATCAACTAGACAATAAAGTACAAAACTTGTTTCAAAATAATTAATTTAGCATGATTTCAAATAGATTATACTAAGTACAGGGAAATTGCTCACTCATTTTAACAATAAAATCATAATAATTAACCAAAGACTTCATGTTTAACACTAAACTAACCTAAAAAAATAAAAACAAAACAAAATAAAAACAAAAAAATAGCAACAGAACACCATTACTTAGCCTTGATGACAGGAGATGATGATCATGATCGATGATGATGCTGATGTGTGGTGATTATCGATGATGCTGATGATATGAGGGAGTTGAATGGATTCTTGAGATGAAGAGAGGGTATGGCATGAGGTTGGTGAGGCGTGGAGATGGTGAGGCTACTTGGTGGGTGGATGCGAAAGATAGATGAGGGGTTGGTGTCAAAAAAGGGGTTATGCGTGAGGTGTTTTTTAGAGGAGAAGAAGTAAGGTTTTTTATAGTATTATTCTACTAGAGTTTTTTTTTTTTTTTTCCTTTGGATTCCTTCTCTTCCAAGTCTTCTAATTTCTCTTTAATTAGGAGTAATAATTTTATAACCCTGACCTAAATAAATTATTATGGAAATAATATATTTTCATAAATCATTATTTTTAGACCGACTTGATAACTTAGCGTGTAAAATCCAAATTTCGATGTTTTCTCTTCTCCTCTTTATTTTATTAAAGCTTAACATTCCATGATTTATGACTTAACACACATTTATCATCGCATGCCTTTCACATTTAGATGGTAACTAGGTTTAGCAATTAATCACTTAAGTTGCCCTTAATGTTCATTCTAACATTCCATATGCAAGAGTGGTGGTTTAAAATGACTCATATCCCCTATATGTCATCATGCACAATCCGCATTTTCTTTCCACTGCCTTAAACCTGTTGAACCATTCAAGTGAACTATTTAGTCGAGTCATTCAATGGTTGTGGGTTATCCACATTGCAAGAAGTTTCAGCAATTAATGCAAGCAAACTGATAAACAACCAGGAGCATCTAAAGTCATGTGTATAATCCTTTAAATGAACCTTTCATAGTTTCTCAAATTCGTAAATCGTTTGCATAACACAATCACGTTAACTTAAAGGGGCAAAGGCTAGCAAGACCACGACTTGATTAAGCAGCATGCTACAACCAGATTCAGGCAAATAACAAGTGATACATGACATCAAAACACGAAATCACACTTCGTAAATTCACAAAATTTCACGCAACCCGAACTCCATCTTCACAGCATCGACCACAAAAGTTCTCAAAACCATATCAATTCAACCCAAATGATTCACCGACTACCTATAGATTCTCAACTTGTTACACTTTTAACCTAACTACTAAGTCATCTATCACAAATATTTCAAAATATTTGCAAATTAGTAGTGGGTTTAGGGATCAGGAACCGCCCACCTGGACTCCAAGCTAATAAACCAGCCTAGGGTTTGGTTCAGTTGGCATACATGGCATTGGCTCGTTCCTTTGCTTCCCCACTCACTAGCTGTTGCTACTGGCCCGTTCTTCCTTCTTCCTTTCCTTGTTTGGTCTAACTTCGGCCAAATCTGAGCCCACCACTAGCGGTGGAAATAGTGGTGGTGGTATGTCATAACGGTGGTGGTGCTGAAGGTTTCGAACCCTAACCCTCGACTCCCGGTTCATATGCTCATGCCTAGCCAACCAAGGCGCTAATGGCTGGTGGCTGCCGGCTGTGTGAATGTCACCATGTGTGGCTGGCCACCGGGGTGCCACCGTCATTCTCTACTTCTCATCTCGTTCTCCCTCACTTGCTATCGATCTCTCTCTCTGTTTGCTGGGTTTGGGGTCGTGGCTGCTTGTGCGAACTAGGGCAGTACCACCACCGCCGCGGCGCTACCCGGCCGGCCCCCTTCTTTCTCTCTTCTAGTGTGGTAGGTAGCGGGGGTTGGGCGAGAAACCCCCTTGTCGCGGTTTTTTTTGGCCGAAGAAGGGGGCTTCGGCCCCCGCCTTTTTTGGTTTATTTGGTTGGTAGTTTAGTCACACTTGCTAGACCTAGTTCAGTCCTGAATCATCTGATTTTACTAATCTCAACCCCTCATACCTTCTCACAATTTGCTAATTTCGCGTTGGTACGACTTGGCTAATTCTTAATGAGTTTTCTAATTTCATGAAATCGCGTAATTAACTAGGAAAAATTAATAAAAATTATTCACATAATTATTACATATAATTATCACTCAAAAATTAGCTTAATATAGCTAACTCAACCAAATAAGTTAATGAAAATGTTAGCCCAAATGATTAGTCTAAGGTTAAAAATCCCGGTTATTATAGAATGTATACCATGCATGTACCTACAAACAACCAAGTGAATAGTATGAAATCAAACCATGATAACCACCAAAATAAGAAAAGATAGGAAAAGAAAATAAATAAATAAATAAATAAATGAAAAGAAAAAATCCAAGGGAACGGGAAAAAATGAAAAATAAAATAAAATAAAAGAGAACAAATGAAATAAAAGGGAGGGGGCTTGTTAGATTAAATAAAATAAATAAAACAACAGGAAAAAATAGCTCGATTAGAATAGATTAGATTAGGAGGGATGGGAAAAACAATCATATTAGAAGGGTATGGGAAGAATGAAAATAAAATGATCAGATTAGGGGGGTTGGAGAATTAAAAAAAATGAAATAATGAAAATAAAAGAGATGGGGGTTGAGAATAAAGAAAAGAAATAAAATTGTTAGATTAGCTGGGAGTGGGGGGAAAAAGTAAACAAATAAATAAAAAGAATAAAAGAAGAGAAAATTCAAAAATCACTATTTGTTTCTCCAACAATGGCGCCAAAAACTTAGTATGGATTCTATGTTCAGTTTAAAAAACTCATTTACTTGTAAGTACACAAGGTTAATTGTAGATTAGCGATTATAGGGTGTCGATCCAACGAGGAACAATAGCGATTTTGGATTTTAATTTTTCCAATTATAAAGAATAATTCACGGGAGGAGTTCAATTATCAATATCAATCAAAGAAGCCAGAGAAAAGCAAATGAGTTATGAAAGTAGACAGAAATCAACTAAGAGAAAAATCTAGGACTTTGAATTTTACCAATGACAAAAATATTGAATTACTAACTTAAATGGGAATTCAATTTGTCTCTTGCTCAACCTAAGCTACAAGCGTTAGGCCATAAATTAAAAAGATGATTATAATTATCAAATGATATTATTTATCTAGTGGTTTGACATGAATCATTCTTTTTAGACATAACTCATTTAATTTATAGTATAAATTATTCATTTTCAATAATTATAATTTTGAACCTAATTGCATAACATCATGTTAGCGTACAAGGCCTAATATATATTTGAGATAGCAAATTAAGCTATTATAATCAACATGAATAAAAAATATTAAGAATTTACATGAATAGGTTAAGATTAAGTATAAACTCAAAATTATGCAATTAAAGAGACAAACATGACCCCAAAATAAATTAGCAAAAGAATATTATTATCAAGGATCCATCCTAATCTTAGATATAAGTACTTTAGCCAGCTATAGTTAGCAAAAATACCATTGAATTTGGTCTAGCCATCTCTCAATATTGTTATGTTTCACTTACTGTGTTTAAACTTGGATACTCAATTACACAAAACTATAAATTTAAGTGCGAACTCTCAAATTCAATTCATAAATGAGATGAGAAGAGAAGAGAAAAATAGCCAACAAAGCTCTGTGTCTTCTATACTCCTCAACCCGAATGGTTGTCTTACAAAGACTCTCTCTAAAAAAAAAAAAAAGAAAAATTTGAAAGATGGAAGATGAGAGAATAAGAGAATGGTTGGATGCTTGGATGAGTGGATGAGTGAATGGATGCAACCCATGACCCCTTTTTATAGTGGAGATTCCACCTCTCTTGGTGCCCAAAGATTAATGCAAAATTAATTTTAATGAATTCTTTGCTATTATATTACATGAGAAAAGGCTAGTTTGAAGCTTAAAACTAATCAAGATTAATTAGCTTTGACTAGGTTAGTTTGAGGTTGCTCAAGCAAAATAGAAAACTTGGCTGCTAGAATAGCATGGGTCACGGACAAATCAGGCCCAACTGAGAGAAGAAAGAAGGGAGAGTCTGGGAGAGAGCTGGGATGACATGGAGTTGGGTGTACGCAGGTTGCTGGGACATGTGAACAAGCCCACACGTGGAGAAGAGGCAGAGAGGAAAGGGTTGACTAGGCTTGTACATCGGTGATTGGGCCGTCGAGTAGCAATTGGCCCACACAGAGGGGAGGAGAGAGAGTAGTAAGGACTACGGAGTAGAGAAGGGGGCTGATTGGGCCAACTGTGGACCCTACCCATTTCGGCTGATCTGCTTTTCTTTCTCTTCTCTTTTTTTTTTGGGATTGTTTATTTGCCACTGAGTCGAATGCTGAAGTAGGCTGGGCGTCGCGCATCACTGCACATGTGGGAGCTTGGACAAATCCGAGTCGCGTTAATAATTTCGTGCCTGAAATCATCTATTTTATTTTCACCTGAAAATCACACAAAATATGCATTATTTACTCATAAAAATATATTTCAAAGACTTAAAAGAAGGTAAAATGAAGGATAAAATTACATACAAAATATGAATTATCGCATAATAAAAGAAAAGTGAAAGGGAGGGGTGGGGGAAAGAAAATAGACCTTAGAAAGAGAGAAGAACATCATCCCTCAACCAAATTCCATTATTGTTGTTGCTTATTAACTGTCTTGTATCCCCCATCCAATGTATTTCCCAAATCCCATGACTGATACATGATGTAGGTGACACAAATGGCCCCGTACTAAAATTTATTTAGAAGCATGGGGAGGTAGTAACTTGACTAAGTGTGCATAATATTCTATGATTTGCATGTAGATGTTAAACTAGAAATCTGTTCTAAGATAGGTTTGGCATTTGATGACTTTATCCCTCTAAAAACCAACAAAAAAGGTCTTCAAAAAAACCAACAAAAAAGGTCTTCAAAACTTAAATTTAAACTTCTAGTTTTCTATCCCAAAAGAACTAAGCCCATAGGTGGAAACCCCCATGCAAGCGTCAACCTAACTAACACAAGCATACATTATTTCATTATGAAGTTGATTAGCAATACAATGCATGTTACTTCTAGAAATTCCAAGAGCAATTTTAACCAACAATGTCAAACTTTGTACTGATTCCAAACACCCACATTAAAAATTGAAGAATACCCAAAATATTATTGCCAATTCATAACATAACCATGAAAACAAATAGATAAATTGGACTTCGTTGATTTTCAAGAGCTTTACAAAATCCATAAAAAATTATAGGTAAAAAATGACTAAAATGAAGAAGATGAAAAGCAAAATCACAGAGAAATTCCCACTTAACAAAAATTGAAATAGTTAGACAAATTCAAAATAGGCCTAGTTTCATACATGGTCCATCTCATTGTTGGACAATGGTTGTATACGTAATCTTCTTCTCCCCTCTTATTTTAGCTTCTAAAAATCAAGTAAAATTTGAACTACTCATTAGTAATTAGGAGTTGGAGTTACCCCTCTTAATTTTGTTGATACCATTACAAATGAATCTTTTATTTATTTTAATTTTCTCTTCTTAGTTTTGAGATTGGACAAGTTTCTAATGATGCTTGCAAAGTGTCACATATTTATTTAAAACATTAATCCAAAGCAATACGCGAGTCTCAGCTAATTGTTATTGAAATCCAAAATCACCAACCAATTGATAATATGGAAGGAAAAATTGCTAGCCTGTTGTGGAAAACGAAGAAAAAAACCTAACTAATGCCTAATTTTTATCAAAACACATGAATTTAATCCGTCTCAAATCCCTCCCCCTCGATAGAGATTTGCCAAGTTATCGATAGGCTTAATAACTTATCAGAGTCCTTAAAGAAGAACTTCCAACTTTACTAAATGAAATTTGGATTGGCACCATCTGTCATTTTTAGCTGCCTATAAGTTGATCATCCGAATATTGTTACTTGATCCAAACTAAATTAAAAAGGAAAGTGCGAGATTCCTCTATTCCTCAAAATAAGAAACCTAGTTCCCTGATATGAAATTCTTCTAACCATAGTGTAGTGACATTATTGGGTTGGACAATACAGGTAAACATATAGACAGAGGAGAACATAATATTAGAACACAATGCACCAGTACTCTTGCTCCTCTCCACCACCACCTTCCCCCAGTGGCAGATCTAGACATTTAAAATAGGTGTGTCCATCTGTTAACGTCATCACTAATATACACTATCAAAAAAAAGACATCATATAATACATACTATGGTACACTATTTTGTATAAGCATTGCGTTTTGTATTTATTCTAACAAAAGTTCTATCTCATATATCTACACTAGCGGAAGTTGATAAGAAATAATAATATACCCCACTTTTTGCTCCCAAAAAACCCAAAAAAAAAAAAAAACTCTGATAGGTCTGCTATATTGGTTCTCTATAGTTTTTCATATTTTAAAGTTGATACATAAATTATGCCGAAATCTTGGAATGTTATAACTACCTACCATTTACCAAATTAAGTTGTTTTCCATATAGCACAAATAATCCACACCAAGTAATAAAGCAAAAAAAAAAAAAAAAAGAAAACGTCAAACATGGAATAAAACTACAAATAAGCAATTTCTACCATCTATCGGCCCAGTGGAGGGAATAGCATCAAGTTCAAGTGCCAAGTTAAAAAAAATTCTACACCAATAACACATTACAATTAAGCAGCCGAAAAAATAATAATAACGATAAAAGAAAATTAAACAGATTAGTATTAGATAAAATTAAAAGTTTAAAAAATCCACACAAGAGAGATGGGGAAGGGAGAGAAAGAGAAAGAGATTTGGATTTCGGTGCATTTAATTTAATTGTCTATTTTTCTATGAAATTCCAACTTTATAGCTATGCTTCTGGCGTTGAAAAAAAATTAAAAGTATAAGTTATGTGGCTTAGTTATATTTAAAGAGTGTACATAACCTTTTAGGTCTATTCTAGGGGTGTCCACTTATACCAATATAACCTCCTTTAAAATAGCTCATTAGAATTTTTTTGGGCTAGGGGTGTCCATGGACACCCCTCCCATAAACATGAATTCACCCATGCCTCCCCCCTCTTTCTTTCTTGCTCTAATATCTCTCATCTGCGCTCACTTCCACCTTCTCTTCGCAATGTCTGCCCCTCAATTTCCAAGCCCACACCTTCATTGGCAACCCCATCGACGCCAAAACCCTTAAGCCCTAAAAGCACACCTTTTAACTAACATCCACCACCCCATTTTCAACTAATATCCACCACCCCATTTCCCCTAATTTTAAGCTCCCCCATTTCGAAAAGGCCAACATTCAATAGGTTCTGAGTAGTCCACCTTGCTTTCCTACCCTAAATGGCATCTACGTTGTCTCAGTTATTGTAAGGGAAATTCTGCTGATTTAAAGGCATATTTAGGGAAGGTTAGTCCAACTGTTATTAAATAACTTTCTGATGAAACCTTGTTTAAACTTGTATACATATATATTACTTAGTTTGTCAAGATTCAATTGGTAAATTATCTTGCTATTGATGATCTTATAATTTACTTGGACTTATATACATTACTCAATTTATTAATATCTAGTTTACATAAAATTTAGCATATAGATTTACTTATGTTAATTGTTAAACAATTTAGAAGCTTCATTTGGTGATCTTGAACATTATCTTCATTGTATCTCTGCTTTTTTAGTTTTTTCCCCAGTATTACTTTTTATTTTGTTCTATATGTGTGGCATGACCTTAGATGTTGACATTACATGTTAACTTATGTTGTTTTCTCGTTTGGATGCTAAAATAACATATTATGAGACCAAATTGTCCTTGTTTCTATCATTCTCCTTATAAATACCAGACCCTAAGTCAATAAATTAAAAACCCTAAATGTAGCTTTAATTTTCATCTCCCTTCCTCCAAGCTCTTATTTCTCTCCCTCCCTTTCTAACCTATAAACCATGGAAGGAGCTTGGAAATGCTAAAGTTTGAAACTTCACTTTTGTGTTTGTCTGCTTTGTGTGGGTAATAATCAATCTCTCTTTATGTTGTTCATTTTCTCTTTTCTCTGTTGGGGCTTCAAAAATTTACGGCTATAATGACTTCTCATGGCTCCTCCTCGAGATCTGCAAGCAATTTGAAGTTAAAAAATCAGTATTGCAATTGTCAACAATCTAAGAAAGCATAATTGAGGAGTTTAGAGTCAGAAAGTACTTATCATCATGAAAGCGACTTCTTCATGTGGGTATCAGATGCTTATGGATTTAATAACTAGTAAGAGATAAGCGAAAGTGAAAGAAGAAGAAGAAGACGAAGAAGAAGAAGAAGAAGAAGGAGAAGAAGAAGAAGAAGTTGG
This sequence comes from Carnegiea gigantea, assembly GCA_029747015.1. NCBI lineage: Eukaryota > Viridiplantae > Streptophyta > Magnoliopsida > Caryophyllales > Cactaceae > Carnegiea > Carnegiea gigantea. Next base: position 223,474 of record JAKOGI010000643.1, read on the forward strand.
GGAGTGTTAATTCAAGGATTTAAAGGAACAAACTCTTTGAACAAATCATCGAACATGCAGTGCACATTCTCAAGATCTAGTAATTTGAAGGTCCCCCACTTTTGCTCTCTGCTCTTTGCTCTAGAAGTAAGCAAATCTCAACTCCAATTCAGGGTCATCCCCCTTTAACCAATTTTAGGTCTCTTCCCTAATCTTGATATCAACATATTTCCATCTACTTTCTCCCAATATCTTTTGAGACAATTTTCTCACATAGGTACGACTTAATTTTGATTTTCGTAGCAAAGAACTTGGGTGGGCACAACTCACATAGTGAATGATTGAGAAAAATTGCTCAAAAAATTAATAGAATATAGAATTGGGATTAAGGCAAAGAGAGAAGACCCACTTGGAAAATGCCTTAAGCTCTAAATTTTGGTGGGAAGGAGAGAGAAGATATAGAGAGAGAGTAGGAGGGTTATTCAAGGTTGATGTGTAATTAAGGGAAGAAGAGAGATGATAAAGAGAGAAATGTCTATTTGGGGTGGATCTTGTTTGTGTACTTCTTGATGAACTTAGTTCACTTTCATTTTCCATCTCCTTTTTGTTTTGATAGAGGAGGAGGATAATGGTGGAAGAGTGGGATGAAGAGGTTTAGAGAAAGAAAGAGAAATTAAGAGTATTTTGGTTACGTTCATTAATATTTAATGTCGTCAATGATGAAGGGATAACATCTAGACATTCTTTAAAATATAAGGGTATCATTTGAAAAAAGTTAAACAATTTCATACACGTTCACTCAAAGGTCTTGGTGTAGCTTTGATGAAATTCTCCTGAGGTCCTATAAACTTTAAGGGCATTACACTATTTTGTCATCAGCTTCTCGGTGCCCCCAAAGTAATAAATAGGGGCAAAAAAAGAAGCTGGGGTTGCTGAACAGTCGGGTCACTTATTATGGCCAACTAGTGACATGTTTCCTATCCCAATTTCCAACTTCTCAGTATTTATGATTTTTGATGCTTGTGCTGCAATGATTACTTTTTAGAGATCCTAATGAAGTTATCTTTAGGATTCAATAAAAGATAGTTGCACATATTTTGCTTAAAGTAGCTGCAGGAAGCAAAGATCCAAATTGATCTCTGCATGTTAGTGTGATGGCCCAGTCAGCTTTTAATAGCTCTTTCTCTCTAATGATTATTGTTATTTATCAAAATGGTGGGAGCTAAAAATATACATCCTAAATTTTAATATGTGTTTTGAAAAACCGAATTTTGTTAAGAAACAAAAGAGATATAGCTATTTAAAGTTGATATTGCTACAATGAGAGTGATAACTTGTACTATCACTATCCTTCTTTTGGTTTTATGCTTATTTTGAAATTTCTTTGTATTTTCTTTCTGTTGCTAAATCTATTAATCCCTTGACCTTCCCTCTATAAAAGGGTGCCCTTTGAATATATGAAGGCCGATTCGGTGAATGGAATATTTGATAACTCTCAGCTCTTTAACTATCTTAAAATCTCTCTCTCCCCCCCTCTCTATCCTTTATTGATGGTGAGTTAGAGTAGTCTCTTCAGATAATTTGTGGGTGGCCTAGCCTTTAAGCAAATTAATCCTAGGCTTGGTTGGTGGAAACTTTAGACCAAGCCATGTCCCTTTTCTTGTCATCTAGGCCCTTGACTAGCAGTTTAGAGGCCATAAACTTGATCTAAGTTTCCTACACACTCCATCTTGGTATCATAACATTCAAATTTAGTAGTTCAAGTTCTCTCATCTTTTCCTAGTTAATTTTATTATACCTTACTATCTTAAGTCCTCCTTACAAAAGTACCTTTGTCCAAACACAGTCCTAGCTACACCTCTAAGCCCCACAAATAACCAAAGCTATCGTTCCATGTTTCTCCTAAATAAAGGGAAGTGATAGTGAACTCCCTGCTCCTAGATCCCAACCTAGAATAAGCCCTTGAAAGAAGGTGAAACTATGTCATTCTTTAACTTCAAAACTACATAAGAAACCTTACCCAACAAGTTAGGCCTGTTATCAATCAGCTTGCCAACCATGAAGGATTTGGAAATTGGGAAAATTGAAGGCAACATAAGCAAAAGTAAGAGGAAGAGCTTTCCTCAAAAAGTGAAGAAGATGAGGGGGTGAGGAGACTGAAGTGACTCTAGCTTAGGTAGTGACCAAGAGAGGGAAGAAGGAGACCCCCTAAGTGATGATTTTAAGAACATTAAGGTGGAACCACTAGAGTTTGATGGGAGGTTGAACCCAAATGACTTCCTTGAATCAGTTTAAAGCCTTGACTAGATCTTTGAAGCAAACAGGTATACTAATGAGAAAAGTGTCAAGGTTATAATTCTTAAGCTCACTGAATATGCCTTTTTGTGGTTTTAAAATGCCAACAAACAAAGGGCCAAGAAGGGAAAAAGGATAATCAAATTTGTAAGAGAAACTGAAAGGGGTCATGATCAAGAGGTTCCTTCTGGAGAATTACAAGCAAGGCCTCTTTTAGTATGATATTCTCACTCGAATAAAACCCACTTAGTATGAATAAGTACATTGGAGAGTTTGAGCAACTCCTAATTGGTGTGATGCTAATGAATCTCAAAAGAAAAAAGTGGCTAGATTCCTCAATGGGCTTAATTTCAACATTTTTAAGAAAGTTGAGGTGTATCTTTATTAGTGCCCAGAAGATGTTTGCAAATTAGCTCTTATGGTAGAGAAACAAAAGAATAAAAAGAAGACATATTCTCCGTCTTACTCAAAGGAAGGGCCCCTCCTTTAAACCTCACTCTTCCACCAGGATCAAAGGTTCCACAAAGGTTGACAAACATAAGGGGAACCTTTAAGGCACTTCTAAGGATGTACCTAAAAACTTGAAGGCAAGAAGTGTTTCAAGTGTAAAGGCTATGGGTGCTTCCAATCTGAATGTCCCACAAGAAGAATCATGACTATCCAAGAGATGGAGGAGATGATGAGCTTATAAAGGAGGTGGATAGTATGTTCAAGAAGGGGAGTCCAACTTTCAAGAGGAATCCACCAATCTAGAAGCCTATGAAGGAGTGCTTCTTATCCTTAAAAGGGCTCTCCATACCTATGAATCTCTTTTCAACTAGGAATGAAGGGAAATGGTTTTCCACTTAAGGTGCACTTTCTATGACAAATTATGCAATCTCATTAATGGGAGGAGTTGTACCAATATAACCTCCAGCCCTCTTGTTAACAAGCTTAGTCTCCCTACACTTGTGCCTCTAGATCCATACAACCTTAAGTGGCTCAATAATAGAAGTCATTTGAAAGTAACCAATCAAGTCTTTATCTTTTTTTGCATTCATAGTAAGTACAAATACAAGGTCTCATGTGATGTTGTGCCCATGAGTACTTATCATTTGCTCCTATGCTATCCATGTCAATTTGATAAACATGTGATGTATGATGGCATTTAAGAACACTTTATCACTTTAGCTAGGAAAAGAAAAGATTGTTCTCTATCCTTTTCCTTTAAACCTTGTCCATAAAATATCAATTAGGGTAAGAAGTGAGAAGAAGAACCTCCATGTGAGTGAAACATGAATATAGAGGGCCTTGAGTAATTGTAAGGAAGTCTTAACCTTACTTACACTTGAGAGCAACAAAAGTGAGTAACTATGTATGGTTCAACCTCTAATCCGACCCTTCCTTGAACAATTCAAGTATGTCCTTCCTAAAGAGCATCCTGCTAACCTTCGTCCCATCTATGGAATAGAGCATCACATTAATCTCATTTCTAGTGCTCCCTTGCCTAATAATGTTTCTTATTGGTCTAATCCTCAAGAGACCAAACAACTTTAACGGCAAGTTGATGTATTAGTGACTAGAGGTTATATAAAAGAGAGCATGAGTCCTTACTTAGTTCAAACTCTTTTGGTTCTAAAAGAAAGATGGAACCTACCAAATGTGTGTGGATAACAGGGCTATCAACATCACAATTAAATATAGGTATGCACATTCTAGAGTTGATGATATGTTGGATGAGTTACACAGGGCCACAATTTTCTTTAAGATAGATTTGAGGAGTGACTGTTATCAAATTTGGATTAGGGATAGAGATGAATGGAAAATAGCCTTCAAAACTAAAGGAGATCTTTATAAATGGTAGGGGTGGCAATGAGGCGGGTACAGGCCGGGTTTAGCCATCACCCATACCCATTTTTAAAATTAATACCCATACCCATACCCATACCCATTGGGTATTGTAAAGTTATACCCATACCCATACCCACTAGGTATAGGGGGTATGCGAATTTTATTCGGGTACATATAGGTAAAAAAGAATTAAACCCATTTTGTACTCATATAAAATAGCCAATATGTCACATTAGCACCAAACTTCCAGCGGCATATCATATCACATTGAATGCAACTAAAAGTTTGCCAATCAAAGTAATAAATTAGCACTTGACAATTACAAGTCTGAACAAAATGCTCCAGCGAAGTCTTGAATATCATATAATTCAAAGCAACTAGTAAAATATTCAAGTACAAGTAACAAATTAGAACTTTAAACAAATGGGTTGGATTTTATATGGGGCGGGTATAAGACATATACGGGGCGGATATTGATTAAACAAGTATGGGGCGGGTATAGGTCTAGTATGACCTATACCCATACCTATACCCATTTTAGCAATACCCGCACCATACCCATTTTTTTTTTTCATTTTCACCATCCACATCCATACCTGTTGAGGAAGATTTTGCGGGTTTTAGGTGGGTACGGGTTTTTTTGCGAGCCCTACAAATGGCTAGTCGTGGCTTGTAGGCTCTCCAATGCTCTTAACACCTTTATAAGACTCATGAAATGTTGAGACTTTGTCGTGCTATACTTTAATGACATCCTTGTGTATTCCGAGGATGAAGAGGAGCATTTGAAGCATTTGGGGGGTGTGTTCATGGTGTTGGGGCTCAAAAACTCTATGCTAAATTAGAGACATGAACTTTTTTCTTCAACGTGGAAGAGGAAAAGAAAATGTTTCATCCGATGAAAATGTTTTATTAACTACATATGACGAGTTGCACCTACCTCCTCAAAAACAGCATCTAAAGGTATTGCTTATTTGTTTTAAATTGAGGATAGTTAGCAATCTTGCTCTATCTCAGCACAAGGGTGGCTGTAAGTCCTGATGTAACAGGACATGTGTATACTGTTAGTCCCTAAAATTTCTAATCAAATGAAAACAAGACACACTATGGTGGAGGGCTAGGCCGCAGAGCTTTTTCCCCTTTGTTGTGACCTTAGACTAGATGTGAAAACAGGTGACTTTAAAATTTTGTTTGCATAGAACTTGCCTAAATCACATGAAGATGAATTAGATGCTTGATTTGGATAGTCTCCAATCACTTTAGCAGCTTGTATAATAAATAAACAATTAACTGTACCATAAGTTATAGCTTAAAAAGTTCAAATATCTGGATTCGATCATTCAAGAAAGAGGGGATATTGACAAGGACATTAACCATCAAATAAAGATAGGATGGCAAAAATAAGAGAATGCTTTAAGAGTGTTGTACGATAAGAAAATCCCACTAAGATTGAAGAGGAGAGTTTGGTATATGGTTGTTAAACCAATATTATTTTGTGGCATTAAATGTTGGCCTATCAAGAAGTCTCAAATCTAAGGACAAGTGTCACGAACATGAGGATGATTCGTTGGATACGTTACCACACAAGATTGGATAGGATTAGAAATATAGTGATTAGAGACAAAGTATGAGTGACATCCCTAGAGGATAAGACTAGAGAGGGTAAACTTAGAAGGCTTGGTCATATAATGACCCATGGTAAAATCCCTTGAGCAAATAAAGGTATAAACCCTTGATAATGAGCCCCAAATATTGATGCAGATCAATCTCTTCCATGGAAACCTGAGAGAGAGAAACCCCAAATCTTCTAGTGATTGATTCAAACTTGAGAATAATTAAACAAAGGATATAAATCTCCCCACACAATTAATCCTCTAAAGCCAAGACACCAAGAATTAAATTAAAGGGATGAACTTAATTTCACCACCGTCCTTACAGAGAGAGAAATTTGAGATATTGAGAAAATACTAAGCATCAAGCTCTCATATCATTAATCCAAGATTGAGAAATCTTACCATGATCAAGCAAAGAAATAGGAGAGTACCTCCTTTTTCCAAGTCATACACTAATAATAGGATTACAAGCAAATTAACCAATGAAATCCTAACTACTGGTGTAATTTTAGGTTATCTAGAATATAGGTAAGTTGAAATTTGGCTGTATTAGTGTTAGATTGGATGCGTCATCCATTACCTCAATTGGATGATTCATGAAGAGATTTTCCTATGGGTGGCTTCTAGAGGATTCCACTCGCTGTCCCAGAAATATTAGCCCACAATTCATCCATTTGCTAGCTCAATTAATTCCTTAATAAAAAACATATAATTCTAGACCCTACATTGATCCTTGCTCTGTTTTTGCCCTATATGTTCCTCGATAGTTTGAATTTTGAGACATTATATGGCTTTATGGAAATTAGACATCCGACTATCTAGATATAAATTGTCCAAATTAGAGCCCTTTTGTCCTTCCAAAACTGAGCTAAAATTGAGATAAGGTGTTCTGCCTCGAAAACTAAAAATAAGCTATTGAGGTGGTTTTGGAGGATAAAGTAGCTAAGCTCCTTATTTAGGGATACTAATTGGCCAACCACCTTTCCTAAGCTTACTTGGACCTCCTCAAAGGTCCCAAGTCACAATTGACCTAGGAGGACATAGTCCTTGACCCAAAGTTAACATTGCGCCTATTTGGTTTAAGATCCTTCCTTGTGAGAGTATGTCTAAGCTTGGCGTTGGCTCCATATCAACCTCTCCCCCTTGAAATGGCTTTGCCCTCAACTCTTCATTGTGTTTTTTTCATCATCTTTAAGGTATACAGTGAGATCCCCCAACATTAAAGGTGGCAGATATGTGCATGTCTCTCGAAAGCTCTATTTTATAGGCATTCTCTCCCACCTTTTGCAGCGCCTTTTATGGACCATCTCCTCCAGCGATAAGCATGTTCTTCCTCCTTTATGGGAACATTTCTTTCCTCAAGTGCAACCACATAAGCTTTGCTGGCTTGAACCCAAGATGACTGCCTTGTTGGCTTTAAGCTTTTATTACTCATTCACTTTCTCAGTTTGCGGCCTTACTTGCCTCTTTGTAGCTCTTGTTTTAACCTTAAACTCACCTGTGATTCTTGAGGAATGGGAATAAGATCACTGGGAGTAAAAGGGTTAAGGCATTAGCATACCTCAATCGGAGAATGAGAGGTAGCATATGAAGGAGCCCGATTATAAGCGAATTCGGCATAAGCAAGCTTGACATCCGTATCCTTTAAACTCTTGCTCACCATACCCATTAGTAACGTTGTGAGAGTTTCATTTGTCACCTCCATTTGTCCATCGGTTTGGGTCTGACAAGTTATACTAAAGGGCAACTTAGTCCCCACTAGTCTCCACAGGGATCTCCAAAAGTAAGATAGAAATTTGGAGTCCTTATCTGTGATGATGGTTCTTGGAATACCATAAAGCCTTACAATTTCGTGGAGGAAGAGGTTCATAACGTAGGTAGCATCATCATTTTCGTGGTAAGTAATGAGGTGAGCCATCTTAGAGAATCGATCTACAGCCACCATGATAGCATCTCTTCCCCTTGTGTCCTTAGGAAAGCCATAAAGAAATCCATGCTAATGTCATCCTAAGACCTTATAGGAACTGGAAAAGGAGTATAGAGGCCTTAATGGAAGTGACTCTTAGCCATGTGATAAATGTTGCACCTTGTGTTCACCTTATGAACATCCCCCCCACCTTAGGCCAATAAAAGATCTCCTTGAGTATCTTAAGTATCTTATAAATGCCAAAATTACTAAGGCTCCTCCATAAGCCTCCTTCACAATCAAGTCCCTCAGAGTACTTTCAGGGACTCGAAGCTTGTTTCCTTTGAACAGGAAACAATCTTATGGAGTGCAAGAGCCAAAGGTAAAGGGATCACCCACCACTTCTGTTAAGTCTTTGATAGGCCTGCAAGCACACCGTGGCGTTGTAGCTAATCAAAGTCGATCCCACAGAGAATAGGTTGATCTATTTATGCTATATTCCCTCAAGATATGCTAAGCGAATCAAAGTTTGATATTGAAATTAATTTAATCTAGTATCTAACCTAGTGGATAATCAATCAAGGATTTATAGAAAACTAGCAATCTCCCAATTCATGTATCAATCAAGCACTCCTTCCTCTAATGGTTGTTTTAAAACCGATAATCAAATTATCACAACCCTCTTTCAAGGTGAAGTGAAATACCTAAATCAAATCAATTATCAATTTTCATAGATTTCTCGATTAGTTTAGGTTCGTTAGGCACACGATTATCAAATCAATGGTTTCTCAATCCGTAATTCTCTTTCAAGACATCATGTAATCAAGTCAAATGCTAAGATTCCGATATTTGAGATTTCACCTTTTAGTCCTTCATCTAAATACTCATAATATGCAAGAAAGTGATCAAATTTCTGATAAGACAATAAACTTCTAATATTTGACAAAACAATCTAACAATTACGAAAGCACCAAATGATATCAACACAAGATCAAGAAACTAATAAATGTTTGCATAAATCTAAAATCAAACAACAAAGATAATCAAAATACAAAACATAAAAATGAGAAAAGAGAAGAAAAGAGAAGAGGAAAGAGGTGCTCAGCCAAAGGATGCGCTTGAACCGTTGTGTAAACCTGATGACGGAATCCTTGCAAATCTTCACTTTAACTCACTCCTTCCCCCCAAAATCTAAACTCTAATCCTAGGTAGAATGATATGGAGAATGGAATGATGGGATGGTTCTTTCTGCTACTTGAAAGATGGGTATTTATAGGAAAACCCAATAAATCTCAGCCACACGATGCGAGAAAATGAACAGGCTAGCAGTTACACCTCCACCACGGTCCATGGCATCTACCACGGCAGACCGTGGTGCTCTCTGGCTCATCATTCCTCTATTCTTCTCTTGCTCCATGGGCATAATAACTTAGGGGCATCTGTGGTGAGTCAAAATATACTCATCTAGGGTCAAATGCTGGATAGAAAGGCCTAACATGCTGCAAAATACATCAAATAGCTATACCCAAGGATAAATCGAGAATAAGAGTATAAATCATAGCAAAAAGCACATAATTCTCCTAAAAATGTAGGAAAATGACCTTAAAATGATATACACATTAAGCACTTATCAAACTTCCCTATACTTAAACTGTTGCTTGTTCTCAAGCAAACACTATAGAAAACCGAAAAGCGGAGATGCATCTAGGACTCAAAACATGAAACCTCTTTAAAGTAGGCAAGTTATAGCATATCACAAGTAAGAATATCAATTAACTGCAACCCCAAATAGTGCACAAAATATTTCAAAATAAGGAGGAAAAGGTTTTCGAAAAGGTATAAGACTACCAGCTCAATATCAAACTTGATTACCCCCAAAGAACCACAAAGCATGTCACGCAAGTATATGGAATTGTAGAGCTAAATGGGCCGGTAGAACCTCACTTTTAGGAAATATGGATCACTGACACTCATGTGTTTAAAATATAATGTAGGTTCACTCAAGACTCATTCCAAAGATGCAATCTGCCATATGCTTGCAAAGACTCTCAAATTCTCTACCACTAAAACAAAATATACACAAGACAATCAAGAGGACTTCAGTTGGGTTGTAATGTGGGATAAAAGGGGTTAAGGGAAAGGAGTGGACAAATGTATTTGGGACAATGTGGAGCTACTTGGCCAAGTGACTAGGGAGCAACCAACAAAACATCAAGAAACTAATAAGTTCGAACACTTCAAACCCAACAACACAAGGAACATATCACAAACGAATCATGTTGGAAATGAGTTGACAAAGAAGAAACTCAAGCTATGTATATATCCAATGCCAATCACTTAGTATTTTTCTGGGTTTTTTCCCCTTTTTTCCCCTTTTTTTCCTCTTTTTTTCATGATTTTCTCTTTTTTTTCCCATTTTTTAACATAACTTTTGTTTCTTTTTTTGCTTTTTTTTTGGGGAAATGAAATGAAAATTACAATTATTGAAAGGCATAGGATCACTAATTATCAACTCACAACTGAATACATATATACACAATCCGAACAAGAGGGAACCGATTTTAAATGCTCAATATTATCAATCCCTCAATAATCCAACATACCAAAACCACCTTACACTCAATTATTCAGAAAAGCACCCATTAGATAAATGTAGTGATGCTCCATAGACTTGACTTAAAGGTAGGAGTATGTGTTTGGCCAAGGGCTAATCTGAAGGGATATCAACAAACACAAATATAAGCTCAAAGGGGCTAGCAAAGGGGAAAAAACATGCAACACAAGGGTAAGCTATTTGGCTATGTTGCTAAAATGACTAAAGAAAGATATGCCTCTATCATATCATCAAATGTGCACATGCTAATTTGGTTTTGAATAAGAATCTAAGCAAGTTCTAGGGATGCAACATGGAAGAGTCAGACGCATGAAAGAAACATGGGACTAAATATAATAGTTAATCCAAATAAGGCTCAAAATCTCACGGGATATTTACCAAAGTCTCAATTAGCTCATAAAATGACTCTATGAACAAACATTAGTACTAAAGACTCCAAGGAATATTAAAGTTTCAATCAAGACACGGGTCAAAGCAAGAAATATTTACAAAATTTTCAAAAAGTTTAGCACCAGAAGGGATTACACATTAAAAGTTACTCAAGCTTATGAAAGCTATTTTGACTAGCAAAAACATCATTAGAGGTTATATCAAATCAATCCACGCCATCCCTACATGCAATCCTATATGCAAACCTAAAAATCAACTAAATGCAACACACTAACGTAAACCAAAAGGAAAACCTAAAACTATATGCTCTAACGAGTATGTAAACTAATAACCAAAATGAAAAACATAGAAACTATCCTTCCCCCATGCTTAGATAAGCATTATTATGCAAAGGAAATAAAGTAAGATAAGGAAAAGGAAAACAAAATATACAGATCTCACTAGGTTAGGTGCAGAGTACACCTAAGCTATGCGGCCTCGTAATAACTGTGGCTTATAGAGCATCAACCACTCCATCATGATTTTTAGACTCGACTCATGAAAGCAGACGCCGTCAGGGCACGCAGGAGCTTATCAAATGCATAGGACCACAATTTAGAAAATAAAAGGTAAGAGGCAATAACGAAAACTACGCCAAAGAGTATAAGTATCCTCTTAACCTTAATAATGGCCATTAAAAAATCATAGGAAGGATTAAAGAATGTAGTCCATGTGATTTTCCTAGGCAAGTCCTCTAGGTACATATAATATGGATCAAGAGAGGCATTAAACCCACCAAAGCAACCTAGGGACACAAAATTATTAGCATTCCCACCAAGCATATTGAACATGTTAACCTCATAGCCCAAATTAACATTAGCATCACAAATCTTAGGATTATCAATGGGTGCATCTAAAGAATACTCGAGGAAAATAGAGGGTTGTAAACACTTAGGGGAAACATAGGAATGATCAAGGGCATTGGCTGAAACAATATTATTAAAATCAAGGCTAGGAAAGTCCTTATGCACAAACACATCATATGACCCCTACAAAGGAGCCTCAACTTGATCATACACCTCATTTAAAGTATCTTCTGACTTAAAACATGCATCAACAACATCAAACCTAGCAACTCCCCCAAAACATGCATCAACAACCCACGATTATCAAATCAATCATCAATTTTCATGGATTTCTCGATTAGTTTAGGTTTATTAGGCACATGATAATCAAATCAATGGTTTCTCAATCTGTAATTCTCTTTCAAAACATCACGCAATCAAGTCAAATCCTAGGATTCCGGTATTTGAGATTTCACCTTTCAGTCCTTCATCTAAATGCCCATAACATGTAAAAAAGTGATCAAGTTTCTCACAAGACAATAAACTTCTAGAATTTGATAAAACAATCTAACAATTCCGAAAGCACCAAATGATATCAAAATAGGATCAAGAAACTAACAAAATGTTTGCATAAATCCAAAATCAAACAACAAAGATAATCAAAATACAAAACATAAAAATGAGAAAAGAGAAGAGAAGAGAAGAGAAGAGGGAAGAGATGCTCAGCTAAAGAACACGCTTGAACCGTCGTGCAAAATCGGGATGGAATCTTTATAAATCTTCACTTTAACTCACTCTCTTTCTCCCCTTAAAATCTAAACTCTAATCCTAGGTAGATTGATATGGAGAATGAAATGATGGGATGGTTCTTTCTACTGCTTGAGGGAGAAGTACTTATAAGAAAACCCGATCAACCTCAGCCGCACGATGCGAGAAAACAAACAGGCTAGTAGTTACACCTCCACCATGGTTCATGGCATCTACCACGGGCAGACCGTGGTGCTCTTTAGCTCATCATTCTTCTATTCTTCTCTTGCTCCACGAGCATAGCAACACAGCGGTATCCGTGGCGAGTCAAAATATACTCATATGGGGTTAAATGCTGGGTAGAAAGGTTTAAAATCCTGCAAAATACATCAAACAGCTTTACCCAAGCATAAATTGAGAATAAGAGTAGAAAACACAGCATGAAGCACATAGTTCTCCTAAAAGTGTGGAAAAATGAACCTAAAATGTTATACATGTTAAGCACTTATCAGTCTTCATCCTCTTTGTATATAGCTTTGATGGAATCGAATCCAAGGACCTTGGCCTCACGGACCGTGAGGAGAGTGTACCTCCTTGACAATGTATCAACAACAACATTCTCTTTCCCACTCTTATGCTTACAAGGGAAGGTGAAAGATTGAAGGATTCAACCCACTTGGCATGTTTTGTGTTCAGCTTGTGTTGACCATTATAGTAATTAAGATAATGCCTTGTGATTTGAATGGAGCCCTTGGCTTAAGGGAATGAGTCCAATGTTCCGAGGCTCTAATAATGGCATAAAATTCCTTATTATGAGTGGAACAGTTGAGTCTTGAACCATTTAATTTCTCACTAGAGAAGGATAGAGGGCACTTAGCTTGGGTAAGAACTACTCCAATTCCAATGCCACTAGCACCACAGTCAACTTCAAAAAGGAGATTGAAGTTGGGAAGAGCTAAGATAGGAGCTGAACATAACATATCCTTGATTGTTTCAAAGGCCTTTTGGGTGGCCTTTGTCCATTCAAAGCTTCCTTCTTTATATATTCCTGTTAAGGGACCCATGGAGCTGAAGTCTTTGATAAACCAGCAACAGAAGGAGGCCGATCCATGGAAGCTTCAAACTTTTGTGATGGAGATGGGAGTAGGCCAACCCTTAATAGCCTTAGCTTTGGATTCATCAACTTAAATTTTCGTCACCGGACACAACATAGCTAAGAAAGACAGCTTGAGGAGTGAATAGTCCATACTTTTCAAGCTTAGCATATAACTTTTGTTGCCTTAACACTTGAAACACTTGAGAAATATGTTCCACATAAGATGCCTTATCATGACTATGCACAAAGATATCATCCAAATATACTATAATAAACTTCCTAATGAATGGTCTGAGAACCCCATTCATGAGCCTCATGAAATTACCAGGAGCATTAGATAGGCCAAAAGGCCTCACAAGCCATTTATACAACCCATACTTCATCTTAAAAGCAACCTTCCATTATTCTCCTTCTTTCATCCTAATTTGGTGATAGCCACTTCTAAGGTTAATTATTGGAAAGACCTTAGACCCATGCAACTCATCAAGTATATCATCCAATCGAGGAATAGAAAATCGATACTTGGTAGTGATGTTGTTTATGGCCTTAGAAATTAACACACATACGCCAAGTGCCATACTTCTTAGGTACCAAAAGGGAAGGAATCGAACATGGACTCAAGCTTTCCTTAATATACCCATAGTCAAGCAACTCTTGGACTTGTCATTGAAACTCTTTTGACTTATTAGAATTGAACCTATAGGTTGACTTTTTTTAGCAAAGGAGTGTCTGGTAGGAGATCAATTTGGTGCTCAATTCCTCTCAAAAGAAGGAGCCCTGAGGGGTAAACTATTTGAAAATGCATCCATAGAGTCTCTTAAGAGTGATTGAGCCAGGGAATGCATGAGTTTCACTTCTTCACGTGTGTTTGATTCTACCATAAGTAAGGCAAATAAAGCCTTGCTCTTACTAATGACTCTCTATACCGATGTTTCACTCATAAATAAGTTGTTCTCACTTTCCTTCATCAGTTTAAATTTGAGGGGCATATGTGGGGGCAATGGGGTTAAAGTAAGATTACGACCCTTCTGTTTGAATGCATATGTATTGGCATGCCCATAATGAATCATATAATTATCAAACAACCAAAGCTTAGCAAGTAGCAAGTGACATACATCCACTAGAAGGACATCACATAGTACCTTATCATAATATGGACTAACCGAAAATGCAATAAGAGCTTTCTTAGAAATGATTACCTCATTTCCTTACTTGAGCCATTGAAGAGAATAAGGGGTTGAATGCACCTTGGTGGGTAATTTAAGCTTGTTAATGAGTGTTGTGAAAGCTACATTAGGGCAACTCCCTCCATCAATATTAAGCTCACTCACCTTGTCTTCAATAGTGCATTGGCTATGAAAGATTTGCTCCCGTTAGCTTGGTTCACAAGGAGACTCTTAGACATGGATTGCTCTTCGAATTACCAAGAGTTCACCCACATCCAGAGTGATGAAAGTTTAATCCTCATTTTCAAGTTCCTCCTCACTAATTGGTAGCTTAATAGCTTGAATTTCTTTCACTACTCTAATGGTGAGAGTTCTTCAGTGGGGACAATTCACTTGAACGTGTCCATTACCATGGCATTTGAAGCACTTTTTACCTTCTAACTTTTTGGTGGCTCACTAGTAATCCCTTTACCCTTCTTAAGGGCTTTGATGGGTGTAGAGGTTTGTCAACTTTGTTGTAGGAGGAGTAACTAAAATGGTTTTTGGCCCTTGAGTTGCTTTTCAACTTTGCTAGCTAGGTGGCACACATTATCAAAAGACAAGTAAGGTTTTAGATCCACATTATTAACAATGGTAGGAAATAACCTCTTAATGAACCTAGAAATCTTGAGGTCAGGTTCTTCATCCAAGCTAACCCTCATTCGGAGTTGTTAAAAGTCCCTAATGTACTCTTTCACCTCTAGATTCTCTTGGTTGAGAGAGGTAATATTAAGGTAGAGTTCTTGATTGTAAGAGGGGGTAGGAATCTCTTGTCCATATACTTTTTGAGCTTAGACTAAGGTTTGATTTTGGATTTGACTTCTCTAGCCTTACTCATCTGTAAGTGCTCCTTCCATAGTGAAACATACCCCTTCAATTTAAGAATGGCCAACTTGAAGGACTTTTCATCATTATACTCTTTGAGTTCAAAAATCCTTTTAATGACTTGAACCGATAACGATAGTTATCTGGGTTAAGATTGCCATCAAATTTTGGTGCTTCAACTTTGAGGTCCCTAAGCCCATCCTTTGGATGCCTTCTTCTTCTAGGCCCTCCTTCGTCATCATTAGAGTCTTCATGAGAGGAAGAGTATGTGATGTTATATCCTATAACATCATAGCCTCGACAGTAAGGGTTTCATTGTGTGGATCCCCTCACTTGCTCGAGCTCTTTAGTGAGATTCCTTACTTGCTCTTGAAGCTCAATAATGATCCCATCTCTCCTCATCTCATAGGATTGATCAAGTGGAATTCCCTAAGAGTGAGAAGGACCTCCCTCATTGGCTATGGTTGGTAGTAGTTTGTACGGTAAAAAGTGGGAAAATGACAGAAATAGGGGAAGCACAGGCGTCCTAGGGGTGGCACGGATAAGAAACCGAGTAACTGGAGGTGACGTGGTCGTGCTTGAGTGCACAGGGTGATTGCACTAACTCTGGATTTTTTTATGTGTGTAGGAGGGAGGCTCGGTCATGCTAGATAGTACGAGTAAGCCGTGCCAAATTTCTACCAGGGTGATTTTGGACGAAATTTTTGTGAAGGCTTTTTGTAGAGTTTTATAGATTGTGTTTGGGTTATGGATTGTGTTTGACAATAATTAGACTTC
Organism: Carnegiea gigantea; assembly: GCA_029747015.1. NCBI lineage: Eukaryota > Viridiplantae > Streptophyta > Magnoliopsida > Caryophyllales > Cactaceae > Carnegiea > Carnegiea gigantea. Next base: position 239,572 of record JAKOGI010000643.1, read on the forward strand.
TTTGTGAACTAAAAAAAGTGATTTAAAAAGGGAGATCTAAGGTAACAAATAGTAAAGAAAAATGCAAGAAGCAAATTAAAACACAAAAATTAAAGGTTTTAATGCTTACTAAGATGAATGAACTTTTTGCTCTGATATCAAATGACCCATGGTGAAATCCATTGACTAAATAAAGGTATAAACCCTTGACAATGAGCCTCAAATATTGATGAAGATCAATCTCTCCCAAGAAAACCCAAGAGAGATGAAAACCCCAAATCTTCTGATAATTGCTTCAAACTTGAGAATAATTGGACAAAAGAGATAAATCACCCCACTCTTTAATCCTCTAAAGTCAGGGCACCAAGGATTAAATTAAAAGGATGAGCTCAATTTCACCACCCTTCTTATAGAGATAAAGAAATTTAAGATTTTGAGAAAATAATAAGCATCAACCTCTCGTATCATTAATCAAAGTCTAAGAAATACTATAAGGATCAGGCAAATAAATAGAAGAGTATCCCATTTCCAAGTCATGCACTAACCAATAGGATTACAAGGAAATTAACTAATGAAATCCCAACTAGTGGTATAATTTTAAACGGGTTATTTAGAACATATGTGAGCTGGAATTTGTCTATATTAACGCTAGATTAGATGAATAATCCATTACCTCAATTAAATAAGTCATAGGAAGATTTTACTATGGGTGGCTTCTAAAGGATTCCACCAGCTATCCAAGAAATGTTAGCACTTAATTCATCGATTTGCTAGCCCAATTAACTCCTTAATAAAAGACGTGCAATTCTGGACCCTACATTGACCCTTGCTCGGTTTTTGCCCCACATCTTCCTCAATACTTGGAAGAGATGTTCTATGGTGATGGAGATCCCACCATGCCCCTTGATTTAAAGAAACAAATAAATCTAGGTAATTTCATTTTGGTGGCCAAAGGATGAATAAATCATCCTTAGTTTGTTTGATTAATAAAACAGCAAGTCACGGGCTTAAGTCAGCAGCAAACCCATTTTTGAGTGCTTAATTACTTAAGCCTTTTTGAGGTTTAAGTCCAATATTTTTCATTGGGATTGAGGTTCAGGAAGTCAGCTTCACAGCAAAACAAGTTTCATCCCATTTGAACTTCATTTACCTATTCAAATTAGCCAATAAACCCAAGGTATCCAAACTGCCCAGCTGAACTAGAATGTACCCGGTATTGTTCATCTCATTTCTTAAGCTACATTTTGGTTTAAGCCTTGGATTTTTACCTTTTTGGATTTCCCAAGATGTCTATGTTCAGGTCCAAGCATTGAAGTTCAATCATACCCAGAGGAAATAAAGAGATCAAGACATTTTGTCAAATCGGCCAGTTTTGGTTCAAAACTGCATGGTTAAATGTTTTAGTACAATTACCGTACTTAAACATGGTTTAACCTTGATTTCTTTACAGGGGGGTTTGTACACACTCTAAGGTTTCCCCCCATGGCCTAAAAATAAATCATGCTCACTTTTGTTAAGCTTAATTCAGGTTTGAAAACCGGGTTAAAACTGACCGTGAACCCAGTTTGATGCAACCCGGCAGAATTTCCTTCATCCATGGGTTTTCTACTTTTAAGCTGGAGTGGCACACACCCCAAGGCATCTAGAAGGGCAATGATAAGCTGCAAAAGGAATTAATCTTGAAAAGAACAACCAATGGGAAGCAAAGGCAGTAAAAGATGTTCCTTGAAGCTCATTGACTAGTCGAAAAGTGGTTCTACTTTACAGCTGCCCCCTTTCCATTTGCTAGATAATTTGGTTGTATTAAGCTTAAATAAGCATGATTAAGATGTAAACATCATTTGCTTTGCTTTCCTTAATGTTTTGAATGTGATTAGATCAAGTTTAAGCAAGGTTTGTACATGGTTAGTTCTAACCGTGAGGATTAGCTTAAGTTAAGACCTTTCCTTCCTAAGAAGGAAAGCTTAGTTGTGTGCTTGCTAGATTGCATGCTTGCTAGGCTTGTACTTAAGAACTATACATGGCCACTTTGTAACATATATCATGCTTTGAAATCAAATTACCCTTTGAGAGCATTTTGCTTTCGAATTCTCAAACACTTCACTTGCTTATCCTTAATTTGGTTGATTAAGGTGGTGATCAAGTAAGTCTTAACTCTTAATTAGGTGGTGTTTCTGTATCCTAATTAAGGTTAAGGGCCTTAAACTCAAACTCAGTGGTGTTTTTGTATCTAAGTGAGAGTTTAGACTATCCTTTATTCATCCAATTATACATGGCTACATTCGTTCTTTAGCTTGAATTTCAGTTTGCATAGTTCTTAAATTCAGCTTTCAATGTCCGTGTTCTTCACCCACAAATACATCTAGTTTCTTTTCTCAATTAAAATCCCTTGATTCTAATTTTCATCCCCTACCTCACGTATTTGCTGCCTCACAACCAGCATATTACGTACCACTTTCCTTGAATTTTTCTTGATTGTATTCTCTCTTGGTTTTAAGCTTTCATTCTTAAATTGAGTTTTAGCATAGACCCTCGGAAGATACATCATATGGCTTGATGGAAACTAGACATCTGGGGCTATCTTTACATATATAACGTGTCCAAATCGAAGCTTGTTTACCCTTCCAAAATTGAGCCAAACTTGAGATAGGTGCTTTGCCTACAAAACTAAAAGTGATCGAGCTATTGAGATAGTTTTGGAGGATAAAGTAGCTCAGCTCTTTATTTAGGGCTACTAATTGCGTAACCACATTTCCTAAGCTTACTTGGACCATCTCAAGGGTCCCAAGTTAACATTGACCTTGGAGGACTTAGTCCTTAACCTAAAGTCAACATTGAGCCTACTTGGTTCAAAACCCTTACTTATACGATTAAGTTTAAGCTTGAAGTTTACTCTGCATCATACAAGGAAGAGTATGGATGCACCAGTAAGGAGATGTAAAAGGATTTATCTTTCAGAGTGTAGAATCAAGGTAGACTATAGAAGAGTAAGAGCGAAGTGATTCGACACAATTTGAAGACTTCACTCCATAGAAACAATTTGAAGACTCTAGGACTGATAGATGTGACTTAAGATAGGAAGCTATAGTAGTATTATGGTTGCAGACATTAAGTAGCCTAATACTTACCCTTATCTTGGATTCCGCATGCATATGAATTGTTGGTGCATGGTTCTGGCTATTATTTAGCATGTATTTCCAATATTTATGTATGTTAGTAATTTTCTGGGTCTTGTATGTATTAGCTATTATGTAACCTATTGTTATTTATGGTACCACACCTATCTCTAATATTTATTCATTGTTATGGATTGCTAGTTTTTTTTTATGTTTTCTCCTATTTTGTATTAAAAGATTGTCAAATACAAATTGTTTTCTCAAATCTTTTTGTGGATTAGTTAGAATCGGTCTCTTTATAGGTAGTGATATCTATAATGGGAAGGCCACTTATATATGGATATCTCCAGACCCTACATAAGGGGGACCACCCCAGAAGTTTTTTGTTGTTGCTGTTGCTGAAGGTTTTTGTTCAAAGTGGTTTTCTTCTATTATGTTTTCTCTAAATATGGCATTTTGATAGATGAGTTTGGAACGGAAACAATCAAGTCTCAACTACATCCAACCCACATTATTGAAGCGAGAACCTTCTAGGGGTTGGCTTCGTTTTACCAAAGCTTTCTTAGGAATTTTAATACTCCTACAGTCCTAATAGCATAGTGTATGAAAGAAAGAACCTTTCCCTTAGTCAATGTTCAACCAGGAGGCCTTTCAAAAGCTCATGACCAAGGTTTGTAAGTGGCACATTCTAGCTCTCTTGGGTCGTAAACATGTATTTGAAGTTGAATGTGATCCAAGTGGGGTAGACATAGGGGCGATTTTTCTCTAAAACAAATGCTCAATCACAATTTTAGTAAGATGTGGAATTCTCTCAAAGGACTATAACAAATATCATAAGGAATTCCATGCATTGATTAGGGCCCATGACTACCGGGCTCACCTAAGGCCACATCAATTTGTGTTGTACTTAAGTCGTAAGCCTTTGAAGCACTTAATAGACATTAAGAGCTCAACCCTTGACATGGTAAGTGGATAGAGTTCCTTGAATCTTTCTCCTTTGTGGTCAAAGGAAGGAAGGGGAGCTCAAATGTTATAGTGAATGCTCTTCTAAGGTGCTATACTCTTTTATCTACCATGGAAGCTAGAATCCTTGGCTTCTTATTTATGAAAACGTTCTATCAAGGTGATGAGAACTTTGCTCCTTATATAAAAGGAGTTTAAGGCTCTAAGAGTCTATATGTGCTCCAAGACAAGTTCTTATGCAATGGAAACATACTTTGCATTCTGAAGTGTCCAATATGGAAATTGTTAGTAAAAGAGGTGCATGAAGGTGTTCCAAGTGGTCTCTTGGGCATTCCCAACACAATAGACATGCTCAAAGACCGTTTATTTTGGTGTAAGATGGACATAATGTGATCTCCAAGTATGTTATTTGAAATAAGTCTAAGAGTCAATTCCGCCAAGCACTCTATTCTCCTTTGCCTATTCCACAAGGTCCTTGAGAGGATATGAGCATGGATTTCATTGTAGCTCTCCTAAAGACTCCAAGGGGTAGGGATTTTATTATGGTTATGGTTTACTAGTTTACAAAAATGGCTCATGTTGTGGCTTGGCCAAAAGTGAGGATACTTCCCATGTGGCTCACTTATACTTCAAAGAAATCATCAAAATCTAGGATTTATATCATATGGAGAATTAAAGTGTTTGAGTCATTATTAGCGGTGCTTGTGGAAGATACTTAGCACCAAATTGCTAATAGGATCACCTTCCACCGTCAAATGGATGGCCAAACTGAGGTCATAGATAAAACCCTATCCAACTTCTTATGAAGTTTGGTACGAAAGAATCAGAGTGGGATCATAATTGGGCATGTGAAGTTTGCCTATAATTAGACTCCTTCATAATACTGGTCTCTCCCATTTTAATACTAACTATGAAGCAAATCTTCTCAATCCTACTGACCTAATTCCTTTCCCACTAAAAGCAATGGCAAGCCACAAGGCTGACAAAAAAGCTAAGAAGATAAAGAAGCTTAATCAAGTAATTTAGGCTAAAATTGAAAACATGAATGCGCTTTACAAGGTAAAGTAAATAAGCATAGAAGAGCTCCCTTGTTCAAGCCTGTAGATATTGTTTGGTTGCACATAAAGAAGGAGATTTTCTCTTCAAAGAGGAAGAACAAGCGCATGCTGAGGGGGGAAGGTCCATTGAAGGTCCTCGAGAATGTCAACGATAACGATGACAACTTAGAATTACTGGGGAAGTAGACATCTCTTCCACCTTTAATGTAAATAATCGTACTCCTCACCTTAAGGAGGATGATGATGATTGGATGACAAATCTAAACTGTTGTATCTTAGAAATTGTAAAAATAAGATGCAAGTGCACAACTGTAGTTATAGCAATATATGGGTCGTCCATACAGATATGTTGAATTTAATTATTAGTATCACCACTAAACTAATGTAAAAATAATCGAACTAAAATTAATTTCTAATAACATCATGCAGCCTCAAAAAACCCTAATCTACATCATGAAATTTAAATAAAAACTATAAGAGAGAAGAAAGAAATTACCTTGACTACTTACAATTAATACTTGTCGGAAATCTGAATCGTAAACAAGAGATTACCTCAAGCCTTCAATATCATCAATCCGACAGAGTAGTCATATTTGAAACTTTAAATTATAGAATTTTTGGGAAGAATAAAGTTGAAACTAATAAACATGAATTAAAAAAAGGTAGAAGACTTAAATTGAAACTAGAACTAAAGAACTTGAAACTAGAGAAATTAAATTTTAACTTGAAAGAATTTTGAAAATCATAATAATTTCTCAAATTCTAAAACTAATGCTATAGGACAGAGGAAGAGAATTCTATGATTTGCAAACACCCCCAAGGACCCCTATTTATAGTAGTGGCAACCGCCCCATCATTCCTAATTATACTAGAATTCTAATTTCTAAGAGAGTTTCTTACTTTCCTAAATACTAATGGCACTTACTTCCTAAACCAATTGGAAAGTATACTTGGAAAATAATTCTGGTGCCTTGCCAACTCCATATTTGCTGAGAAACAACAAATGAATTTTCCAATTTCAAATCAAATTAAATTGATGGATTGTTTTCCTGCTGCTTGCCGATAGGGCCTTCACCAAGAGAACTGGGAGTTGATTTGGTAGTGAGGCACTTGGATTGGAAACTGGGCCGTGTGTGTCGGGCCACTTATACAACATGAAGGGAGAGGCGCTGCTGGGTAGAGCCCTGATGGGCCACATATGCTGGCCTACTTCTCCTTTCCTTTTCTTTCTTCTTTTTTAGTTTTTCTTGCTTCTTTGGGTGGGCTGGGCACTCACGTGGCCTCGGTGCTAAGCATGCAGGACGCTGAGCTGGACCAGAAAAGACAAGGCATAGCTTCATGATGGGCCGCTGGATCTGGCCGAAATGATTCAACTTGCACTCGGATCATATTTTCTCGGCATCTCTCTCTTTTACTCCCATTATTTTATTAATCCATTATTTCCTATAAAACACAAAAACCAAATTAAAACTCAAAACAATTTCAATTACAAGTAAGTGATTAGAAATGCTTAATTGGACACTTTTGGTGCCCAAACAAATACCCCCACGCCAAAAGTTTGCTCGTCCTCGAGTAAAATAAAAGAAAAGAAAGACCTAACTCACTTTTGTAGGAATCACGATAGCACTTAGTACATGCAACAAGCCCTTTAAATCTCTAAGTTCCCCCTAGTGGGCGAGTGCAGTCTCGTGAGGGTTTGCAGAAGATATACCCATAAAATCTTTGAAAAAGGAAAAAGAAGAAGAGAAATAAGAATAGAAAATCTTTTGTTTCTTTTTTCAAACATACAAAAAGATGTACAAGAGAAAATTGTATACATTTGATCAACAAATCACCCTTACAACCTCAATATGAGATCATACACAATGCAATGTACATATAAAGACTCTTAGCCTCTAAACATGGCACCTATACACCAATTTTTCACCCCTAGACCATCAAAAGTGCGAGTCCATCCTAGTGCATAGTGTAAACGTGTACCATCACCCTAGGAGTTAAGCTTACCAACGTTTGACTTAATCCCACTTGACTAAGTTATTGGCTTACTGACGTAGGAAGCAAGTTTTTCCCATAGCAATATTGCCTCAAAGGGTAGCACCCAGTAGTGCATGCCCTAAAAGGATACTTGACATTCTCGACTCTTTGGCTTTTTGTTTTGATTTTTTTTCTCCTTTTTTTCACTTTTTTGGTAGCATAAGAAAGATAAGTGGGGAAATTAAATAATGAAAGCTCAAGACCCTAAGATAATGGTGATATATAAATAAGGATTAGAATCCACATTATAATAGGATGACGAGGTTAGAACTAGAATATGGAGTAACACATTTTGAACTAAGGTCTATTAAGCACACTATACTTATAGACAACCTAGTACCTCATAAGGAGTCAAAGTTAATCAAGACACTATGAATTCCAAAATCACACAAAAATAGAAAATTTGTTTGGTGTTTCAAAAATTTTTTCCTCTTTTTTTTCCAAAAAATTTGAAGTATGACTTCCCTTTCCCCACACTAAGATCACACAATGTCTGCATGATGGGACAAGGAGCATCTAGGGCATAAAATTAAAAAAAGACAAAAATAAAAGAAATGATATACACAATATACAAGGGATAGAACGGTAACACCAGGTTGAATATTAAATGTACCCAAACTACCTCACCACTCATCAGAAATCATTGGGTTGTTCGTAAAGCATCAGACACTCCACCTCCTTCTCTGTAGGAAGCTCCAGGAACTGCTTCAATCTTTGACCATTAACGTTTTGCTTAGCTCCAGGAGTAGGATCCTGCATTTGAAGTATCTCAAATGCACCATAAAGAAACACGTGAGTAACAATAAAGGGACCCGTCCACCTTGACCTAAGCTTACCTAAGAATATGTGCAGCCTTGAATCATACAAGAGCACTTTTATACCTGGGGAAAATTCCTTCATAAGAATCATCCTATCATGAACCAACCTTGCCCTCTCTTTAGACAATCTAACACTCCCAAAGGCTTAAGCTTAGATCTGTTCTAACTCACCCAACTGCAGTCTCCTTTCTTCTTCTGTTGCAGTAAGATCATAATTGAGGATCTTAATAGCCCACTAAGCTTGATGCTCAAGCTCAACTGGGAGGTGACAAGGCTTCCCATATACTACCCTATAGGGTAACATTCCCAAGGGCATCTTGTAGGCCATCCTATAAACCCATAAAACATCAATAAGCTTGTCAACCTAATCCTTCCTATTTGTGTTGGCAATTTTCTCTAAAATTTGCTTGATCTGCTTGTTAGAAACCTCAACCTATCCACTAGTTTAGGGATGATAAGAAGTGGCTAGCCTATGGATAATAGAGTACCATCTCATCAACAAATCAAAAGATCGGTTGTTGAAATGTGTACCTTGATCAGTAATAATAGCGCAAGGCATGCCATTCCTAGAAAAGATGTTTTCCATTAGAAATCACAGGAACTTTAGCCTCATTAGTCCTAGTGGGGATAGCCTTAACCTACTTAGACACGAAATCAACAGCTAGCAAAATATATGACCTCTGCCCACAAGCGCACGGGTGTTATAGTTTAGTAACAATATCGTTCCCACGGAGACCAATCGTAATCTATTGAGTTTTATCCTAAAAAAGTGCTAAGTAGGCAAATTTCAGTTTAAACGACACTATAACCTAATTGGAAAATTCAATCAATTTAAAACATCTAGGGATTTTTTCGCTCCTTATGAAGATGTGGATCAGTGAAATACATCATATACTTGATCTGCAATATGAGATTGAAAGGGGTGCAATCGCATTTAGAATTCAATCTCTTCTTTCGAAATAAACTAAGTTGCCTAAACTAATCAATTATCATTCTTTCAAATGTCCTTATTTAGTCAAAGTTATAGATTTTTGATGGACAAAGGTCCTCTTAACAAGCGAATCTCTCTCAAGTATTGCTAGGTCAAGTCCTATCTTGTCGATCAAATAGCAAATTTCACATTTCAGTCCTTCACTTAACTATTTAGAATTAGCAAGTGAAGTTGACCAAAATTCAATCACAACAATTTCACACACATGATAGAATTCAACCAATCCCAATTAAGAACAAGTACAACTAAGTAAAGATGAGAGATTCCAACATCAATACTCGGACAACAATCCCTAGATTGGGAAAACCACTCACACATGTTTAAATTAACAATAATGAAAAAGAGTTTGAAAGAAGAAAACTTAGTGTAATTCGAGATCCTCCAAGAGTTTCCCAACATCACAAGTGCTCCAAAACAACAAGCACTTCTTCAACACATATACGTAAAACTACTAGAAATCTAAACTGAACTTAGAAAATGGAAAAGAATGGAAAAACTAGAGATTAAGAGTTTTGTTTTTCACTGTGTCTCTCCTAATTTGCTACAAAATAGCCCAATTTAAAGAAGAACTTGATCAACGTCAGCCACACGATGAAGGAAAACAAACAGGCTTGCAATTATGGCCTCATCATGGACCATGACCTTCACCACAGATAGTTTATGGCGTGCTCTATCTCAGCGCTCTTCTGTTCTTTCTTCCTTCCATGGGCATAGTGAGTTGGGGTTGTCTGTGCGGAGTCAAGCTACACTTATTTATGGTCAAATTTAGGGTAAAGTAGTCTAAAAACCTGCAAACACAAAAAAAAAACCATACTCGAGTGTAAAACTGAAAAAGACGTGCATAATGTAGCATAAAACATATGATTCTCCCTAAAATGGCACAAAATGACCTCAAAATAGAGTGCACTTTAAAGAATTATCAAACTTCCCCATGCTTAAATAATTGCTTGTCCCCAAGCAATTATGAAATTGAGGCTAAAAATGAATAACCTTCTTAAAAAGACATCAGTGGCGACATTAATAACCAAATTAACTCAAGAAGTTTAACACAAAAGTGATGAAAAAGTTTTACAAATAGATAGGAGAAGGAAATTTTCAAAAAAGTAAGAACCATCACATCATAATATTAAATCAATCACTCAAATTAACTTAAATAATCATGTCTGCATATTACAAGAAGCAGAGCTTAGAAGAACCAATAGAACCTCACTTTAGGGATGATGCACTCATCACTCTTGTGTTTAAAATAAAATGCGATTTTCTCAAATCTCATTCCATAGAACCAAATTAATTATAAGCTTGATAAGACTCTCTAATTCGCCACCACTACAATGCAAAACACACAAGGCAATCATGAGGACTTTTAAGAGTTGTAACGAGGCAAATGGGTAAAGGTAAGGATGAAGCAAACATTTTGGATTTGTGGAGCTAAAAGCCAAAGACTAAGGACATAAACCATCATCTCCCAATTAAAACATATTCCTCAAAATATCAACAAGATCGCCAAGTGATGTCACAAGAAAAGGTGCCTAAAAGTAAAACCAATGCCAAATCCCTTTTGTTGCATTATTTTTTCCATTTTTGTCTTCTTTCCCTTTTGCTTCTTTGTTTTTTTGTTTTTTTTTCCCAACATATACATTTTGTTTACACACCTTTGGTGTGCTTTGTTTGTTTGTTTTTTTATCCCCCCCCAAAGAGGAGGATAATGGCAAAGGAAACTATGGACTTTCAACACTTTTCTTGCAACTTACAAAACATAACCTAATTGACTTTGAAGGAAAAAATAGAACATGAATCCCTTATCACATTCAACTAAACCACAATATCGATAAAAGGTTACTATCTACCAACTACTCCCAATCAACTATGAAAACTCTATAGCCTTGGTTAAAAGGGTAAAACATATGTGTGTGGCCAAAGATAATAATATAGGTTCCCATTAATAAACACGGTAAAGGCTCAAAGGGGTAGCAAGGCATAAATCATTCATATAAGGGTGTCTATTTGATCAATGTAGCTCATAAAGTCAAAGAATACCTCATTCATGTTGTCTAAATGTGCATCCTAAATGTGATCTTGAACAAGAATCAAAACAAGTTCCAGAGACTTGAAATCTAGGAAGAGTCACACGTGAAAGAAAATCTGAGACTAAAATGATGAATTAGTCTATTCAAGCTCAAAATCTGATAGGACAAAGCTCATCTAGCTCATTGAATTTCATATGCCAAATACTCATGCAAAGAATCATTAAGCAATCAACTCATATCTAATGTGATGGTCAAAACATGAAGCATAGTTCGAAAACGCAAACAAACATTCTTTTCATAAATGGGCGTAATAGTAAGGGTCAAAATAGACAAAAGACAGCCACTTAGTCTAAACACTCATCATTGGAGGACTTACAGGCACTTTTTTTTTTTAGGCTTTTGTTTTTTTGTTTTTTGGGTTTGTTTTTGCTTTACTGAGCCAAAAATGCAACTGAAATCTAAAAAGTGTCAAAACAAAACTAAAATAGGAAAAAACCTAGAAAACTAAATGATCAACTAAAAATGTAAAATAAACCTAAGGCAAACTCTTACACATCCACAACATACATATATTCAACCACAAACAACTACAATTACTCCCTTATGCGTGGACAATGCATTGCCCTCAATGCAAGCATAAAACTCTAAAAGGGAGGGGGATGGGGTGGAGGAGAAGAAGGAGGGTGGGGTAGAGAAATATGTCAGTCCCGCCAAGTCTCTAAGCAGGCCCTAAAATTTTGGATATATTGGTTATGGGAGGCAATCACCCACGGAGTTCATCATGGCCCTCCTGAACAAAGCCCTAGAGTGAGGCATGCTCAATTTCCACGTAAGCTCGTAGAGAAGCTTGCTGCTCTTGAATTGACCGAAGGATAGCATACAGGTCAAGATAATCATGAGAGGGGGACAGCTGGGACTTAGGATGAACTAGAAGCCCTAGGGTAAGTAGGTGTAGGAGGTTGGGTAGGTCATGCCAATTTCATCACTAGGTAAAATGTAGAGATTGGCCCGGTTCAGAAGAGAGATACGATCAACATTTAGAAGAGGCATAAGCCGGTTCCTAGGATAAATCCAACCAATACTCCCACAATCAACTTACAAAATTTTATTTGCTCAAAAGCGGCCAAGTTCAATCACTCTAAACCTACGACTCTATCATTAGGGTTCGGTTTAACTCCAACCAACTTAGCAATGGGGCAATGAGGTGCCCAATGACAATCGTATGTGCAGAACTAGTGGCTGCACTACATGATTGATTGGCCAAGAATGACCCGGGGTCAATCCGGTCACCTTCAAGCATGCTACACAAAAAATATAATTGAGACAGATGAGACACATTTAAACTGTGCTGCCTGACAAATAAACCACAAGCTAATAACCGTTGGGCCATACAAATACAAGAGTTTCGAATAATTGTGCCTTTGGAATTACTAATGTCATACCGATGATCCCTGGAAAATTCATACTAAAAAGCATTCGGATTGAATTTATTGGGGATATGGTGGTATGGGAGTTCCATACTTGGTGAAAACCAAATATACTATTAAAGGCACTCAAATTAAGTTTATAAAACTCCTTATCAAGAAAAAATGAAATGTGGCCCTCTTGAAATCAAGGGCCACTCGTGAACTCAACATGCAATGTACTTAAAAATTCAAGTGTGAGGTCCCAATAAATGTGGTCCCTAGTTTCTAAAAATTAACCCATCTTACCCCGAGCAAACAACCAGCGAATATCATCTAACAATCCCAAACGATTCAATACATTCTCATCATATTATCGAGTAGCTACTACTAGTTTATTACTCAAGACATTATATCTAGCAATGTGATTAGTATTAATCAAACCAAGGGGGTGTGGAACGTTAGCTCGGGTTCTTATGGTGGTTAAAGTTTGGGAGCTTTAGGGTGCTCTTTGTGGGCCTTGACTGGAGGTCCCAGCTTCCTGTGTGGTTCTCGCCTTCTTCTTTGGTGCCATGGTGGCGTAATGTGGATGGGAAAAAACTTGAAGGGTCAAACTAAAAGAAAATGAGCAAAAAAATGCTAGAAAATGAGAAATTTGAGAAAAGGGAAGTAAATGGTGAGAAATATATGGATGAAAAAATGGAAATTGGAAGAGTAAAAGTGAAAAATGGAGTTGTGAAAGTTGTGGGATGGAGATGGGAAAAATGGGAGAGAAAGACGGTTGAAAATGAATAATAAATGGGGATGTGGGGTTAAGGTGAAGAAAGTAAGTAAAAAGGGAAGAAATTTGATGGATTTTGGTGAAAAATGGAAGGTTTTAAGTGAAGTGGTTATAGAGGTCTTAGAGAAAGACGGGAGTGTTTAGAGAGAGAGAGTCGAGTTTGAGGAAGAAGATGAAAAAAATGGGGGTCAAAGGGCCTTAAAAACCCTTGACCATAGATGCGAGGCACACCATGGACCATGGTGTTGGCCACGAACCGTCCATGGCCAACTTTGGTCCCGATTTTCTTGTTCTTTTCTCTCTTTTTTTCTTGTCTTTGTTAGTTCCTTCACGAACCATGGTGGGGGCCATGAGGTGTCCATAGGGGGTTCTGAAAAACCTCTTATTATGCCTTTTTTTAAAATAGTTTTATTGATTTCTAGCGGAGGTTCTAAATAGCAAAAACTCAAAATACAATGAAAAAGGGTACATAAAAAGGAAAAAGAAAAATAAACACTTAGGATGCCTGCCAAGAAGTGCTTGTTTATGGTCGGGAGCTTTACCTTTCTTTTATTCTGGTTCGGGTTCAATGAGAATGTGGGTGTCGGACATCCCCACAACATATGCGTTGTTTTTGTCACGAACCATGAAATTAAAGTCTTTCAACTAAAGGTGCCACTTCAGATGCTTAGGTTAGAAGTCCTTGTTCATCATCAAATTATGCCAGCGCATAGAAAACAAATCGATAGCGGGCTCCATCAGAAGAACCACTATCATCATATTCAATCCTAAGATCAAAATACAAATCGATTTTTTCCATAGGAGGTAAAGAAAGAACTACTTGAGCGAACCTGCAATAATCACTCACGGAAGACTCATTAGAGGCATAGGTCTCAACCTCGGGTATGCTAGGTGGTGTATGAGCACAAGCTCTACCTTAGCATAACCCTAGTCGGGATCCTCAGTCGAAATCCAATCAGAATCAAAAGAGTCAGGATAACTCCAATCATCCTCCATATCTATTTCAGGAGAAACGGGAAGTGCATCAGTTATGACAGAATTGGAGGAAATAATTTTCTCATCTATAAAGCAAAACGTAGCATAACACCCCTTCTTCAAATGTTATCCGGCCCCCTTTTACATCAACAGTGCAACCTGCGATAGCCAAAAAGGATCTCCCAAGAATAATTTGGGCATCGTCAGTCTCAGTCATATCAACAATGACAAAATCTTCTAGCACCCAAAAATCTCCTATTTTTATTAGCACATCCTCCAACGTATCCAAGATCATGTTTCAGAACCATCCGCTAATTGGAGTGAAAAGGGTGCTGGTTGCAATGGTTTCAAATAAAGCTTATGGAACATAGAGTATGGCATCAGACTGACACTTGTACTATCGTCACATAGGGATCTTTCATTCTTTACTTTTCCTATGACATAGGGGATAGAAAAGCTACTGGATCAGGAAGTTTAGGGTGAAAGACTTCGAAAATCTCGAAGCAGCCATTTTTTCTAAAAGTTATAGGCTCACCCTCATCATTTTTCTCCTTACTCTTAGCCATGATCACCTCTCTACCGTTCTCAAGTGTTATGACCTCAGGATCCTTTACCCCTTCTTTCAAGGTAATATAGTTAAACTGTTCGTGGAGGTTAGACTCAGGTTGACTAGGCAGTCTACCCAGAGGTGTAGATGAAGATGTAACTTGTTGAGCTATTTGAGCTTACAATATCTTATTGTGAGTAATAAGCACATCAACCTTAGAGGCCAATTGCTTAATGTACTCATCTTCCTTTTGTTGTGCCGAAAGCATATACTCTATCATAGACTCTAAGTTGAATTTTTGAGGTACTTGTTAAAGATAGGATGGTCTTTGAAACCCAGAGGGTGATCTAAAATTCATTTGAGCTATGAGTAGGGCATTAGACTTATAAGAGAAATTGGGGTGATTTCTCCAACCGGGATTATATGTGCTAGAGAAAGGGTCAGTTGTTGGTCTAGGGTGATAGTTGTTCATATAGTTGTCCTGATCACTTACATCTTGGGCAAAACGACTGCCCACTTGACAATGCACAGTCAAATGATCAACTGACCCATATATATCACATGATAGGGAAGGGGTATATGAATTAATAGAAGTAACATTCAAGCGGTCCAATTTTTGAGACATAGCATCAACTTCAGAAGAAAGCATAACATCTAATTCTAGCTTACCTCCTACCTGCTTGGGTTGGGCTTTCTCGGACGACCATTAGAAATTGTTAAGAGCCATCTCTTCTATAAGATTGTATGCTTCATCTTCAGTTTTATTTATTAGACCACCTCCTACTGCCGCATTAATAGTAGACCTTAATGGCTGAGTGACTCCATTGTAGAATGTTTGCATAATCACCCATCTTCGAAGACCATGGTGAGGGTATAATCGTAAAAGGTCCTCGAATTGCTCGTAGGTTTCATAAAGCATCTCACCTTCCTTTTGAGAGAAAGTAGTGATTTGATTCTGCAAGTTTCCTGTCACACTCATAGGAAAGAACTTGGCAAGAAAGACCTTTGTAAGCTCGTACCATGTCGTTATGCATCCTGGAGGCAACGAGTGAAGCCACGCCCTCGCTTTATCCCTAAGTGAAAAGGAAAATAGGTGCAAGCGGATGGCATCGGTAGAAACTCCATCGAGCTTTAACGTGTCACACACCTTTAAAAAGGCCAAGAGGCATAAGTTTGGATCTTCTAATGGGGTTCATCTGAACTAGGATTATTGTACCATTGATATAAGGGTTGGTTTCAGCTCAAAATTGTTCGCTTCTACAGTTGGCCGAGTAATGTTGGAGGAAATGCCTTGTACTCCCGGGGTAACAAAATCCTGAAGAGTCCTTATTTGATCACCTCCTATTCCTGCAATCGATGAAGAAACAGCTTAAGCCTTTAGTCTTTGCTCTTCTTCCCTTAATTTCTTCCTCCTAGAGCAAAAAGTCCTTTTAATTTCTGGATTGAATTCAATTGAAAAGGGACTTCGCGTATAAAGGAGAAATCTTTAAAATTAGCAACAAAATAACCAACAGAAATAACAAATACAGAGAAAAAGGAAAAAATGACACAATGCTTAGTCAATATCTAAGGGCTAACTGAATATCCATAAATTTGATCCTCGGCAATGGTGCTAAAAACTTGACCTCTGCCCGTAACTGCATGGGTATTGTAGTTTAGTAAAAATATCATTCCTATGGAGAGCAATCGTAATCTATTGAGTTTTGTTCTATAAAAGTGCGGAGCAAGCAAATTTCATTAGAGAGTTTGAACGACACTATAACCTAATTGAAAAATTCAATCAATTTAAATCATCTAGGATTTGTTTTACCTTATAAAGATGTGGATCAATAAAATATGTCAAATACTTGATCCACAATAGGAGATTGAAAGGGGTGCAATTGCATTTAGAATTCAATTTTTTCTTTCAAAATAAACTGAATTGCCTAAACCAATCAATTATCATTCTTTCAAATGTTCTTGTTTAGTCTAAGTTATGGATTTTTGATGGATAAAGGTCCTCTTAACAAGCGAATCTCTCTCACATATTTCCAGGTTAAGTCCTATCTTATCAATCAAATAGCAAGTTTCACATTTTGGTCCTTCACTTAATTAATTAGAATTAGCAAATGAATTTAGCCAAAATTCAATCACGATAATTTCACACAATATAGAATTCAACCAATCCCAATCCCATTCAAGAACAAGTACAACTAAATAAAGATGAGAGATTCTAACATCAATACTTAGCTAACAATCCCTATATTGAGAAAACTACTCACACATGTTTAATTAAGAATAACTGAATAGAGTTTGAGAGAAGAAAACTTAACGCAATTAGAGATCCTTTAAGAGCTTCCCAACATCACAAGGGGTCCAAAACAGTAAGCACTTGTTCAACACTTACTCTCAAAACTACTAGAAATCTAAACCAAACTTAGAAGAATCAAAAAGAATGGAAAAACTAGAGAGTAAGAGTTCTGTTTTCTTCTGTATCTCTCCTAATTTGCTACAAAATAGCCCTATTTAAAGAAGAATTCAATCAATCTCAGCCACATGATGAAGGAAAATGAACAGGCTTGTGATTATAGCCTCATCACGGACTGTAGCCTTCACCACGGACAAACCATGGGAAGCTCTATCAGGTGCTCTTCTGCTCTTTTTTCCTTCCATGGGCATAGTGAGTTGGGAGTGTCCGTGCGGAGTCAGGCTATACTTGTTTATGGTCAAATTTAGGGTAAAGTAGGCCAAAAACTTGCTAAACACATAAAAGAACCATACTCGATCGTAAAACCGAAAAAGAAGTGTATAGTATAGCATAAAATACATAATTCTCCCTGAAATGGCACAAAATGACCTCAAAATAGAGTAAACTCTCCCATGCTTAAACCATTACTTGACCCCAAGCAATTATGAAATTGAGGCTAAAAATAAATAACCTCCTCAGGAAGACATTAGTAGCAACATCAATAGCCAAATCAACTCAAGAAGTTTAGCCCAAAAGTGATGAAAAACTTTTACAAACAGATAAGAGAAGGAAATTTTCGAAAACGTAAGAACCATCACATCAAAATATTAAATCAATCACTCAAATCAACTTGAATAATCATATTTGCATATTACAATAAGTAGAGCTTAGAAGAACCAATAAAACCTCACTTTAGGAATAATGCACTCATCACTCATGTCTTTAAAATAAAATGCGGTTTTCTCAAATCTCATCCCATAGAATCAAATCAACCATAAGCTTAATAAAACGCTCTAATTTGCCACCACTACAATGCAGAACACAAAAGGCAATCGTGAGGATTTTTAAGGGTTGTAATGGGGCAAATGGGTAAAGGTAAGGAGGGAACAAACATTTTGGAATTTCTGGAGCTAAAAGTCAAAAACTAAGGGCATAAACCATCATCTCCCAATTAAAACATATTCCTCAAAATATCAACAACATCCCCAAGTGATGTCACAAGAAAAGGTGCCTAAAAGTAAAACCAATGCCAAATCCATTTTATTGCATCATTTTTTCTTTTTTTTCCTTCTTTTCCTTTTGCTTCTTTGTTTTTTTGTTTGTTTTTTTTTTTTTTGAAATATACATTTTGTTTATTACACCTTTGGTGTGCTTTGTCCCCCCTCCCAAAAAGGAGGATAATGGCAAAGGAAGCTATGCACTTTCAACACTTTTCTTGCAACTTACAAAACATAATCCAATTAACTTTGAAGGGAAAAATAGAACATGAATCCTTGATCATATCCAACCAAACCATGATATTGATAAAAGGTTATTATCCACAAACTACTGTTGGGATATTTCGAGTGTAAACTTAAGCCGCAAGTGTACAGCTTTCGCTGTAGTACTTGAGGGTTGTGTCCTTGGGGACGATGGTCAAGATTGTGGTCATAGGAAAGGGTGAATTAACTAGTTAATCTATACTAGACTAATTTAGACCTTTCAAAGTGAACTAATGTCTTAATTTAACTGAACATTTAGCAACACATTTGACTAAACATTCTAATAAACATAGGCAACCTAAATGACCTAAACCTAGGCAATTAAACAAAACCTTACAGATGAGTTTAATGTATTCAACATCATTCTACTAAGGCTAAAACACAGAGTCTAAAATCATCCTCCAACCAACACCTTTTATTAAGCAACCTTGTCCTTCACAATTATTCAAAATTGGAATATTAAACACCCATTAAGCAATTAAGCATTCAAAGGGAGCTAATTTAATATGCTTCATTCAAAACATTCAAGCTAACCATTCAGACCTTAACATCAAACATCCCAACAGCCACACCAAAACAAAACCAGAGCAAAGAAAATGCATCATAAACCATCATCATTCGACCAAAACAAAACGGATCAATGATTCAACTCACAATCATCAGGCTCAATTTAAACTACTCGATTTTCAATAATGCTTTGAAGCAATTAGAAGAGAAGTTAGAGGAGTAGAGACCAAACCGAAATAAAGAACGAATACACCCAGAACTCGGCACAGGAGAAGATGAAGAGCAAGAATCATTGTCAACCAGCTCAAGATAAAGCTCATCCCTCACCATTATGGTGGTAACGCCTAGGCCATCATCATCCAAAAATCGAACAGGGGATGGGGGCAAAACTGAGAAATTCGACTAACCTTGGCCAAGATCATTATAATAACAATTTAATTCATAAATATCAACTGTAATTTGACAAAATCGGCACTTAATTACATCAAATTTGAAACCCATAACTAACTAACAACAAACCCTAACCCTAGAAATTGAAACGCAAATACATCTGAATTTCGAGGAAATGATTGCCAAAATTAAACTATCTAAACCTAAAGATTATCTAACCTTCCTCCTGGAACTTACCTTCACGATTTATACCGGTGATTCATTAATCTTCACCATCCATCTTCGAGACGCATGGGCAGAGGATATAGGGCTTCGCTGGCATTCGTTGCATGGAATGCAGGGTGGATGAGGATGGGGTGGTGTGCTGGCTTGCTTGAAGAGGGACAGATAGGATTGAAGAGAGAGAGAGGGAGATGAGGATGGAGATAGAGAAATGGTGATGGTGAAGCAGGGTTTCGGGTTTCTAGGTTGGGAGGCCGAAATAGAGGAGAGAAAATGAGAAATAAGAAAGGGGGTAACGGGGTCACGTGCCTCGCACCTGAGGGAGGGGCTAGGTTAATGTCACGTGTCAGGCATGCCTGGGGAGGGAATTGGGCCAGGTAAGCTAGGTTGCCTTTTTCTTTTTTTTAAATTATTTCTCTTATTTTTAATGGGCAAAAATAGGAACCGGGCCTAGCGATTCGGGTCGAGCTTGTGTGAAGTCGGTCCAGTTCTTCTTTTCCAGTATTTTTCTTACTTTTTTTGCATTTTTGCACAATTATTCAAAACCTACAAAACAAAATAAAATCAAATAAAAACCTTAAAATAACGATTATAACAAGTATAAATAGGGTATAAAAGTATCGTAAAAATAACACATTTTTAGCACGAACAAATACCCCCACACTAACTAAACTAACTAAAAGAAAATGAAAAATAAGAAAAAGAAAATCCTACCTCACTGTCATAAGAATCACGGTTGCATTTAGTATATGTAACAAGCCCTTTAAACCCCTCGGTCTCCCAAGTAGACGAGTGAGGTCTCGTGAGGGTTTTCAAGTGAACTATCCACAAAAATTATTTCAAAAATAAAAGAAAATCTTTTTGAGTTTTTCTCAAAACTAATACGTACAAAATTAGGGGAAGATATGCACACGTTCTAATCAACTATATCACCTATGTAACCACATTACTAACCTGTATATGCACAAAATGTACTTCAAAGTTCTCTTCTTCCTAAATGACATCAGAGCACTGATTTTTTACCCTATTAAACATCAAGATTTTGAATCCATCCTTGTGCTCATGTGCAAGTGTATCATCATCCCAGGGCTTAGATTTACCAGAATTTAACTCAATCCCACTTGGCTGACAAAACTATAATATTATCATACTAATATTGGAAGCAAGCTTTTCCAGTAGCAATATTGCCTCAAAGGGTAACACCCAGTAGCACGTGCCTCAAAGGGTAATGCCTAGTAGCGCATGCCTCGAAGGGATACTTGTCATTCCAAATTTTATTCCATCTCCTTTTCTTTTCTTTTTTTTTCTCTTCTTTATTCATAATAAACTTTTTTTGAAATTTTTTTAGGGTAATCGTGTTACAAGCTAGTGGGAGAATCATTCATGAAAACCTAATACCTAAAGATAATGATGAAGGAATAAACAAGGACTAGATTACACAATCTATACTGAACATTGGGGTTAGAACTAGGCTTAGAATGTCACACTAAGGTTGGAGACCTATCATGAACATCCTACTTATATACAAGCTAATAGCCAAAGCACAAGGAATTCAAGCTAATCAAACATAGTACAAACATTCCCAAAAACAAAACCAAAATCAAAATCTTTTTGGATTTTTCAAAATTTTTTTCAAAGAAAAATATGTACACATGGGTACCCCACTCCCACACCAAAACTTCACAATGTCCTCATTGGGAGTGGAACAGACACCAAAAGACTAAAAGAAAAACCTAAAAAGCAAACGTATTTTCAAAAACTAGACTCAAAAATAAAACAGCAATCATAGGGAAAGAAAAACAGTCAACTATACAAAAGAAAACTTGAATAAAACAAAGAAAGAAGAAAAAAGAGAAAGAAGGAGAGAGCAGAGAAGAAGTTTATAGCAAACCAGGTCAGGTGCTAAGCACATCAAAACTACTTCAGATCTCAATCATTGATTATGGCTACGTTCATGAAGTATCAGACACTCCACATTTTATTGGCTTGGCAACTCCAGAAATGGTTTCAAATGTTGGCTATTCACTGTGAAGGTGGCACCAACCTGAGGATTCTGAATTTCAACTGCACCATAGGGAAAAATCTGTGAGACAATATAAGGGCCCGTTCATCGGGATTTTAATTTTCCTGGAAACAGATAGAGCCTAGAGTCATACAAGAGTACTTTCATTCCCGGGGCAAATTCCTTTCTAAAAATATGTCAATCATGAAACAAATTTGCCCTCTGTTTATATGATCGAGCACTTTCATAGGCCTCAACTCTAATCTCATCAAGCTCGCTCAGCTGCAGTCGCCTCTCTTCACCTGCCTCAGTCAAGTCATAGTTAAGCTTGCTAATGGCCCCCCAAGCTTTATGCTTTATCTCCACAGGTAAATGACAAGGCTTAAGGCTTACCATACACTACCCTATAACGTGACATACCTAAGGGAGGTTTGAAAGCCGTCCTATATGCCCAAAGAGCATCTACCTGCTTATCAGCCCAGTCTTTCCTATGCCTACTCACTGTCTTTTCTAAAATCTGCTTAATCTGCTTATTGGACACTTCGACCTGGCCACTGGTTTGGGGATGGTAGGGAGTAGCAAGCCTATGGACTATGGAATACCTCTTCAATAAGACATTAAAAGATCTATTATTAAAATGGGTACCCTGATCACTAATGATAGCTCGGGGCATACCAAATCGAGTAAAGATATTCTCCCTAAGAAATTTCACAACCACTTTAGCTTCATTGGTCCTGGAAGGGATGGCTTCAACCCATTTAGAAGCATAGTCTATGACTGACAAAATGTACTCATTTCCAAAAGATGGTAGAAATGGTCCCATAAAATCAATGCCTACACATCAAAAACCTCCACCACAATGATGGGGTTTAGTGGCATCATATCTTTCCTGTTTATCCTGCCCAACTGCTAACATCTAGAGCAACTCTTGTAATATTCAAATGCATCTTTAAACAAAATTGGCCGGTAAAAACCACATTGAAGAATCTTTGCTGCTGTCTTCCTACCACTAAAATACCCCCCACATGCCTGGTCATGACAAAAAGAAAGGACATTTCTCACCTCATGGTTGAGAATGCACCTTGTAAAGACTTAGTTGGAATAGTACTCAAATAGATAGGGGTCATCCCAAACAAAGAACTTCACAAGGTGGAAGAATCTATCTTTGTCATTCTTAGTCCAACCCTCAGGGATCCTCCCAGCAACTAAGTAATTCACAATATTACCATATCAAGGATCAGGGTGAACAGCATACAATTGCTCATCAAGGAAATAGTCAGAAATACTAGACTCACTCTTTCTATCACAGATGATCCTAGACAGATGGTCAGCTACAAGGTTTTCAGAACCTTTCTTATCTTTGATTTCACAGTCAACTTCTTGCAAAAGCAGAATCCATCTCACAAGTCTAGGCTTAGCATCCTTCTTAGAAAGAAGGTGCTTAAGGGCAGAGTGGTCAGTGTAAACAATCACATGTGACCTAATCAGATAGGATCTAAACTTTTCAAAACTAAAGACCACAGCTAAAAATTCTTTCTCAGTAACAGATTAATTTAGTTGGGCATCATTCAACGTGTGACTAGCATACTAAATAACATGGGGTTTCTTATCAATATACTGTCCTAACACAACCCCAATAGCATCATCAGATGCGTTACACATCAATTCAAACAGTTCTCCCCAAATGGGAGGATGAAGAATAGGAGCAGATTGGACAAAGGCTTTGCAATTTTGCTGAAATCCTTAATGAAATGACGATACAAGCTAGCATGTCCAAGGAAAGACCGCACCTTTTGCACATAAGTGGGAGGGCAAAGATTAACGATCAGGTCAGTCTTAGCTTTGTCTACCTCAGTTAATAAGGTCATTCGCAGTGGGCAAGAAAGGACGCCCCAGAATCATAGGAACCTGACTACCTAAGTTGGACACCTTCTCAGTTTCAATCACAACAAAGCCCACTGGATAAATAAATTCACTCACTCTAATCAGCACATCCTCAACTATCCCCCTGGGTACCTTAGTCGATCTATCGGTCAATTAAATAACCATCCTGGTAGGTTCAGGTCACCTAACTCTAGCCTCTCATACTCAGCAAAGGATATCAAGTTAACACTAGTCCCTAAGTCAAGCAATGCTCTGTGAATGAGTTGGTCCCCTATGACTATAGACATAATAGGGCAACCGAAACTCTTATACTTCACTGAATATGAGAAAGGATAGAATTAACACTAGAAGTCAAGAAAGCCTTCTTAGGCACACCAATTGCTTTTTTTTTTTTTGGTAGTACATAGGTCTTTTAAAAATCTAGCATAAGGAGGCATTTGCTGAATAGCATCAAGCAAGGAAATGTTGATCTTAACTTGAGAGAAGGTCTCTCTCATCTTCTCAATATGATCTTGATCTTTCTTCTTTAACCTATCGGGGAAAGGAGGCAAAGGCATCTGAATTTTCTCAGAAGAAGGGGGAGAAGAACTCTTAAAAGGTGAAGAACTTGCTGAGCCAAAAGAGTCTTTTTCTTGGAGTTCCTCTTCCTTAAAAGGTGAATCAGGAGAGGGAGGACTGTCTGAAGCATTGGGGACACCATCAGGAGTTATCCCCTAACTAACTGGATGGACTAGTCTCTGGAGTAGAAGTGGGGGAAGAATTTTGGAAGAATTGATGAGGAAACCTGTAAGGTTCATTAGGATTTCTCACTTGGTTATCAACCTCTGGACCAGAACAGAGAGATATAACCGCATTCACTTTCCTTGTAGGCTCATTAGGGTTACCAGAACAAGGGGAGACATGACCTTAGGATTCACCTTAGGTTGACTTGGGAAAGTAACTGGTTCCCTAGAAGATGATGCTAACTGGAAAAACTGTTCGGTCATCATTCTCGTCATTCTTTCCACATTAGCATTAATCATTCTCTCTACATCATTATTAATTCTCCTCTCCAACTTATCAATATCAGTATAACCAAGAGGAGGTTGAATTTGAGCTATGGGAGGTGGAGGTCTAGGTGCATTAGGCACACCTGAGAAATCTGATCTCTAAAAGGAGTGTGAAGGATGAGAGATGGGCTGGAAATTGTTTCCAGGAAACATCCCAGGTTGAGAATTAGGGACCACAACATTGGGTCTACTATTCCATGAAAAGTTAGGGTGATTCCTCTACCTTGGGTTGTAATAAGGGGAGAAAGGGTCATTGCTAGGTCTATGAAAAGCCATACTTGTTTGCTCTTATTCAGTTGCTAACTGATAAGCAAAATAAGGACAAGCACTCAATGAATGATCTAGGGTCTGATAATGTGAACAAGACACTATAGAAGTCTGAGATAGCTGGGATATCTGGGGAGATAATCCCTTTAACATGTTTTCTAAAACAGTAATCTGAGACTCCAAGTGACTAACATCAGAGACAGAATACAAACGACCCCTTACAAACCTGGAACTCAGGCTACCATCACGAGCAATTTTCCACTGCATGGTTTTCTCAGCCAAGTCCTCTAAAAACTCCTAAGCAGCTGTGGGGCTCTTAGAAAGAAAGCCACCCTGACACATGGACTGTACCATCGTCCTAATCTATTGGTTAAGTCCTTCATATATAATCTGACACAAACGTACTTGGTTTAAACCATGATGGGGACATTAGGCTAACAAAGTTTTGAACCTATCAAAATATTTTCAAAATGATTCCCTATCAAGTTGCACAAATTGATTGATTTCATTCTTCAGCTTAACAGTCTTGGCATTAGGGAAATATTTTCTTAAGAACAATCTTACAAAATCATTCCAAGAAGTAATAGAATTAGCAGCCAAGCCATACATCCATCATTTAACAGAATCTTTCAAAGTAAACGGAATCAATTTTATTCACACAACATCAATGGGAATGTTAGGGAAATGCATCATGGAACAAACTTCTTCAAATTCCCTTAAAAACAAATAAGCATCCTCTCAACCTGTGAATTTAGAGAGCATCTGAGTATAATGGGGTTTCAATTCGAAGGTCACATTTGGTGCAAGAACAGACATAACAAACATGATGGCAAAGCAGTGCTTGGAGGATAGAAAATATCACTCAAAGTCCTTTCTTGTGTCATGTTCTCTAATTCAAGCTTAGGTTCAGATTCGGATTCTAAGTCAGGGTCGGGCTCACTCCTAACGAGTCTTTGATCTTTAGGGTCTCTAACCCAACTAGTCATATAAACCCCACACCTTCACCAAAAGAAATCTTATTTTTGGTCTTTTCTTTTTCTATTTTTTTTGGATTTTTGAATTTTCTAATTTTTTTAGTTTTTCATATGGCAAACACAAAATCAAATTAAAAAGTTACTATCCTGAAGACTATTTACACACAAAAAGTAACCAAGTTGAAAGGTTTATCAATTTCTAAACACAAATAAAATAGTCCCTTAAAAACCAAACTCAAAACTTCCACATAACCCTTTTTTGATGGTTTTCAAATTTTTCAAAATGTTTTTCAATTTTTAAGCTTTTCTAATTTTTAGTGATTTTGAAGGTTTTTCTAATTTTTTATATTTTATCTTTTCTAATTTTTTTGGGATTTTGGGTATATCAAGAAATAACTAAACTAAGTGACAATTGATGCGAAAATAAAGAAAGTAAAACGAGATCTATGTAACCTAGTAATAAATTCACGAAATGAGCAAAGCAAAGCAACTAAACAAATCATAACTAATAACTAAAACAACTAAGAATGAAATAAGCAAAGCAAAGCAAAGCAACGAGTAAGAAAGGAGCTAAGAAAATGAAAATATGACCTAATCTTATGCCGTCGTCCCCGGTAATGGCGCCAAAAACTTATTAGGATATTTCGAGTGTAAACTTAAGCCACAAGTGTACAGCTTTCGCTGTAATATTTGAGGGTCATGTCCTTGGGGACGATGGTCAAGATTATGGTCACAGAAAAGGGTGAATTAACTAGTTAATCTATACTAGACCTTTCAAAGTGAACTAATGTCTTAATTTAACTGAACATTTGGCAACGCGTTTGACTAAACTTTCTAATAAACATAGGCAACCTAAATGACCTAAACCTAGGCAATTAAACAAAACCCTACAGATGAGTTTAATGTATTCAACATCATTCTACTAAGGCTAAAACCTAGAGTCTAAAATCATCCTCCAGCTAACACCTTTTATGAAGCAACCTTGTCCTTCACAGTTATCCAAAATTGGAACATTAAACAACCATTAAGCAATTAAGCATTCAAACGGAGCTAATTTAAACTGCATCATTCAAAACATTCAAGCTAACCATTCAGACCTTATCATCAAACATCCCAGCAGCCACACCAAAACAAAACCACAGCAAAGAAAACGCATCACAAACCATCATCATTCAACCAAAACAAAATGGAACAATGATTCAACTCACAATCATCAGGCTCAAATTAAACTCCTCGATTTTCAGCAACGCTTTGAAGCAATTAAAAGAGAAGTTAAAGGAGTAGAGAGCGAACCGAAACAAAGAACGAATACACCCAGAACTCGGCACAGGGGAAGATGAAGAGCGAGAATCACTGCCAACCAGTTCAAGACAAAGCTCATCCCTCACCGTTAATGGTGGTAACACCTAGATCATCATCATCCAAAAATCGAACAGGGGATGGGGGAAAAACTGAGAAATTCGACTAACCTTGGCCAAGATCATTACAATAACAACTTAATTCATAAATATCAACTGTAATTTGACAAAATCGACACTTAATTACATCAAATTCGAAACCCACAACTAACAAACAACAAACCCTAACCCCAGAAATTGAAACAAAAATGCGTCTGAATTACGAGGAAGTGATTGCCAAAATTAAACTATCTAAACCTAGAGATTTTCTAACCCTTCTTCTGGAACTTGCCTTCGCGGTTTATACCGGTGCTGCATCAATCTTTACCGTCCGTCTTCGAGATGCGTGGGCAGAGGATACAGGGCTTCGTTGGTGTTCGTTGCGTGGAATGCGGGGTGAATAAGGATAGGGTGGTGTGCTGGCTTGCTTGAAGAGGAACAGATAGGATCGAAGAGAGAGAGAGAAGGAGATGAGGATGGAGATGGAGAAATGGTGATGGTGAAGCAGGGTTTCGGCTTTCTGGGTTGGGAGGTCAAAATAGAGGATAGAGAAAATGAGAATTAAGAAGGGGGTATCGGGGTCACGTGCCTCGCACGTGAGGCAAGGGCTGGGTTAATGTCACGTGTTAGGCATGCCTGGGCAGGGAATTGGCCCAGGCAAATTAGGTTGCCTTTTTCTTTTTTTTTTTTCATTATTTCTCTTATCTTCAGTGGGCTAAAATAGGAACTGGGCCTAGCGATTCGGGTCGAGCTTGAGTTAAGTCGGCCCAGTTCTTCTCTTCCAATATTTTTCTTGCATTTTTGCATAATTATTGAAAACTAACAAAAGAAAATAAAATCAAATAAAAACCTTAAAATAACAATTATAACGAGCATAAATTGGGTATAAAAGTATCGTAAAAATAACACATTTTTCGTACGAACAACTACGCTCAATCAACTATGAAAAGTACATAGCCTTGGTTAAAAGGGTAAGACATATGTGTGGCCAAAGATAATAATATAGGCTCTCATCAATAAACATATTAAAGGCTCCAACGGGTAGTAAGGAATAAATCTTTCACATAAGGGGGTCTATTTTATCAATATAGCTCATGAAGTCAAAGATTCCTCGATCATGTTGCCTAAATGTGCATGCTAAATGTGATCTTGGACAAGAGTCAAAGCAAGTCCAGAGACTTGAAATCTAGGAAAAGTCGCACATGAAAGAAAATATGGAACTAAAATGATGAATTAGTCTATTCAAGCTCAAAATCTCATAGGACAAAGCTCATCTAGCTCATTGAATTTCATATGCCAAATACTCATGCTAAGAATCATTAAGTAATCAATTCATATCTAATGTGATGGTCAAAACATGAAGAATAGTTCGAAAATGCAGAAACAAACATTTTATTTACAAATGGGCCTAAGGAAAAGGATCACAAAAGGCAAAAGAAAGCCACTTAGTCTAAAGACTTATCATCAGAGGATTTATAGGCTCTTTTTTTTTTTAGGTTTTTGTTTTTTTTTTTTGATCATTTTTGTTTTGCTAAGCCTAAAATGTAACTAAAAACTAAAAAGTGTCAAAACAAAACAAAAATGGAAAAAAAATCGAAAACTAAATGATCAACTAAAAATGCATACTAAACCTAAATACATGACCTAAAAAACACAAAAATTTACACATCCACAACACACATATATACAACCACAAACAACTATAACAACTCCGCTATGCATGGATAATGTGTTGTCCTGAATGCAAGCATAAAACTCTAAAAGGGAAGGGGATGAAGCGGAGGATAAGAAGTAGGGTGGGTCCAGAAATGTGTCAGTCCTGCCAAGTCTCTAAACAGGCCCTAAAATCTTGGAAATATTGGTTCTGGGAGGCAATCATCCCACAGAGCTCATCATGACCCTTCTGAACAAAGCCTTGGAGTCAGGCATGCTCAGTTTTCACATAAGCTTGTAGAGAAGCTTGCTCCCCTTGAATTGACCGAAGGTTAGCATGCAGGTCAGAATAATCATGAGATAAGGATGGTTGGGATGAACTAGAAGCCCTAGGGTAAGTGGGAGGAGGTGGGGCAGGTCGTGCCAACTTTTCATCACTGAATAAAACGTAGAGATTGGCCCGGTTCAGAAGAGAGGTACGATCAATAGTTGGGAGAGGCATAAGCCGGTTCCTAGGATAAATCTAACTAATATGCCCACAATCAACCTTACAAAATTTTATTTGTTCAAAAGCAGCCAAGTTCAACCACTCTAAGCCTGCGACTCTATCATCAGGGTTCGGTTCAACTCTGACAAACCTAACAATGGGGTAATGAGGCCCCTAATGACAATCATATGTGCAGAACTAGTGGTTGCACTATACAACTGATTGACTAAGAATGACCCCAGGATCAATCCGATTGCCTTTGAGCATGCTATACAAAAAATATAATTCAGACAGGCGAGGCACATTTAAACTATGCTGCCTGGCAAACAAACCACAAGGTAATAAACGTCAGGCCGCATGAATACAACTGTTTCAAATAACTTTTCCTTTAGAATTACTAATATCATACTGATGATCCTCGAAAAATTGATACTAAAAAGCATTCAGATTGAATTCCTTGGGAACATAGTGGTATAGGAGGTCTATACTTAGTGAAAACCAAACATATTATTAAAGGCACTCCAATTAAGTTCGTAAAACTCCCTATCAAGATAAAATGAAAGGTAGCCCTCTTGACATCGAGGACCACTCGTGAACTTAACATGAAATGTGCTTAAAGATTAACGTGTGAAGTCTCGATAAGTGTGGTCCCTTGTTTCTAAAAATTAACCCATCTCGCCCTAAGCAAACAACCAACGAATATCGTCCAACAATCGTAAACAATTCAACACATCCTATATCATAATATCGAGTAGCCACTACTTCTTTACTACTTAAGGCATTATATCTAGCAATGTGATAAGGATTAGTCAAACCAAGGAGGTGTGGAACGTTACCTCGGGTTCCTATGGTGGTTGATGTTTGGGAGCTTTGGGGTGCTCTTTGTAGGTTTTGAATGGAAGTCCCAGCTTCTTTTGCGGTTTTGCCTTCTTCTTTCGTGCCATGGTGGTGTAATGTGGATGGGAAAAAACTTGAAGAATCAAGCTAAAAAAAATTAGTAGAAAAGTGCTAGAAATTAAAATTTTAAGAAAAGAGAAGTAAATGATGAGAAAATATGGAAGAAAAAATAGAAATTGGAAGAGTAAAATTGAAAAGTGGAGATGTAAAAGGTGTGGGATGGAGATGGGGAAAATGGGAGAGAAAGAAGGCTTGAAAATGAAAAATAAAGGGGAATGTGGGTTAAGGTGAAGAAAGCAAGTGAAAAGGGAAGCAATTTGATGGATTTTAGTAAAAAATTGAAGGTTTTAAGTGAAGTGGTCATGGAGGTTTTAGAGAGAGAAGGGAGTGTTTAGAGAGAGAGAGAGAGAGAGAGAGAGAGAGTTGAGTTTGAGGAAGAAGATGAAAAAGATGGGTGTCAAAGGGCCTTGAAGACCCTTAACCATGGATGTGGGGCTCACCACGGACCATGGTTTTGGCCACGGACCATCCGTGGTTAGCTCTGGTCCCGGTTTTCTTGTTCTTTTCTCTCTTTTTCTCTTCTCATTGTTAGTTCCTTCATGAACTGTGGTGGTTGCCACGAGGTGTCCATGAGGGTTCTTAAAAACTTCTTATTATGCCTTTTTTTAATAGTTTTATTGATTTCTAGTGGAGGTTCTAAATAGCAAAAACTCAAAATACAATGAAAAAAGGGTACATAAAAAGGAAAAAGAAAAACAAACACTTGGGTTGTAAGTGCTTGTTTAAGGTCGGGAGCTTGACTTTTCTTTTATTCTGGTTCAGGTTCAATAAGAATATGGGTGTCAGACGTCCCCACAATGTATGCGTCATTTTTATCGTGAACCACGAAATTGAAGTCTTTCAACTGAAGGTACCATCTCAGATGCTCAGGTTCAAGGCCCTTTTTCATCCCCAAATTATGCCAATGTGTTACAGCAGCATAGAAAACAAATCGATAGCGGGCTCCATTAGATGGGCCACTATCATCATATTCAATCCAAAGATCAAAATACAAATCGATTCATTCCATAGGATGTAAAGAAAGAACTACTTAAGTGAACTAGCAATAATCACTAATGGAAGACTCATTACAAGCATAGGTCTCAACCTCGGGCATGCTAGGTGGCGTAGGAGCAGCAAGCTCTACCTTAACATAACCTTAGTCAGGATCATCAATAAAAATCCAACAGAATCAGAAGGGCCAGGATAACTCCGATGATCCTCTATCTTAATTTCAGGACAAAGGAGAAGTATATCAGATAGGACAGAATTGGGGGAAACAATTTTCTTGTCCATAAAGCAAAATATAGCATAAAACCCCTACTTCAAATCTTATCCGGCCCCCTTTTACATCTACAGTGCAACCTATGGTAGCTAAAAAGGATCTCCTAAGAATAATTTGAGCATCGTCAGTCTCAGTCACATCAGCAACGACAAAATCTTCTAGCACCCAAAAATCTTCTATTTTTATGGGCATGTCCTACAACATACCCAAGGTCATGTTTCAAAACCATCCGCTAATTAGAGTGAAAAGGGTGTTGGTTGCAATGGTTTCAAATGAATCTTATGGAACATACAGTAGGGCATCAAACTGACACGTACACAAAGGTCACATAGGGCTATTTCAATCTTAGCTTTTCTTATGACACTGGGGATAGAAAAGCTATCTGGGTCCGGAAGCTTAGGGGGAAAGACTTTGGAAATTTCGAAGCTGTCATTTTCTCTAAAAGTTATAGGCTCACCCTTATCATCTTTCTCCTTACTCTTAGCCGTGATCACCTCTTTACCCTCCTAAAGTGTTATGTCCTCAGGATCCTCTACCCCCTGTTTCAAGGTAACATGGTTACATTACTTGTGGGGGTTAGACTTGGGTTGACCAAGCAGTCTACTCGGAGGTGGAGATGAAGATGTAGCTTATTGAGCTATTTGAGCTTCTAACATCTTATTATAAGTAGGAAGCATATCAACCTTAGAGGCCAATTGCTTAACACACTCATCTTGCGTTTGTTGTGCTAAACGCATATTCTCCATCATAGACTTGTTGAGGATAGGATGGTCTTTGAAACCCAGAGGGTTGTCTAAAATTCATTTGGGGCACAAGTGGGGCGTTAGACTTATAAGAGAAATTGGGGTGATTTCTCCAACCGGGATTATATGTGCTAGAGAAAGGGTCCTTTGTTGGTCTAGGGTGATAATTGTTAATACAGTTGACTTGATCACTTGTATCTTAGGCAAAAGGAGTACCCACTTGACAATGTATAGTCAAAAGATCAACTGACCCAGATATATCACATGATGGGGAAGGGGTACCTGAACTAACAGAAGTAACATTCAAGCGCTCTAATTTTTGGGACATAGCATCAACTTTAGAAGAAAGCATAGCAAAATTCTAGCTTACTTCCAATCTGCTTGGGTTGGGCTCTCTCAGATGACCATTTGAAATTGTTAAGGGCCATCTCTTCTATAAGATTATATGCTTCATCTTCAGTTTTATTCATAAGAGTACCTCTTACTGCTGCATTAATAGTTGACCTTAATGGTTGAGTGACTCCATTATAGAATATTTGCATAATCATCCATCTTCAAAGACCATGGTTAGGGTATAATCGTAAAAGGTCCTTGAATTGCTTGTGGGCTTCATAGAGTGTCTTATCTTCCTTTTGAGAGAAAGTAGTGATTTGATTCCGCAGGCTTGTCGCCCTACTTGTAGGAAAGAACTTGGCAAGATGGACTTTTGTAAGCTCGTCCCATATTGTTATGCATCCTGGAGGCAACGAGTGAAGCCACACCCTCGCCTTTTCCCTAAATAAAAAGGGAAATAGGTGTAAGCAGATGGCATCGATAGAAACTCCATCGAGCTTTAACGTATCACACACCTCTAAAAAGACCAAGAGGTGTATGTTTGGATCTTCTAAAAGGGTACCTCTGAACTGTGATTGTTGTACCATTGATATAAGGGCTGGTTTGAGCTCAAAATTGTTCGCTTCTATAGTTGGCCGAGCTGTGCTGGAGGAAATGCCTCAGACTCCCGGGGTAACAAAATCTCAAAGAGTCCTTATTTGATGACATCCTATTCATGTCATCAATGAAGAAACTGCTTGAGCCTTCAATCTTTGCTCTTCTACTCTTAATTTCTTCCTCCTAGAGCGAAACGTCCTTTCAATTTCTAGATCGAATTCAAATGAAAAGGGACTTTGTATATAAAGGAGAAATCTACAAAATTAGCAAGAAAACAACAGACAGAAATAAAAAATATAGAGAAAAAGAAAAAAATTGACAAAATGCTTAGTCAAGTTCTAAGGGCTAACTCAATATCCAGAAATTTGGTCCCCAGCAACGGTAATAAAAACTTGACCTTTGCCCTTAAGCGCACGGGTGTTGTAGTTTAGTAAAAATAGCATTCCCACGGAGACCAGTCATAATCTATTGAGTTTTGTTCTATAAAAGTGCTAAGTAAGCAAATTTCAATAGAGTTTGAACGACACTATAACCTAATTAGAAAACTCAATCAATTTAAAACATCTTGAGATTTGTTTCACCTTGTAAAGATATGGATCAATGAAATATATTATATACTTAATCTGCAATAGGAGATTGAAAGGGGTGCAATCGCATTTAGAATTCAATTTTTTCTTTCAAAATAAACTGAATTGCCTAAACTAATCAATTATTATTCTTTCAAATGTCCTTGTTTAGTCTAAGCTATGGATTTTTAATGGATAAAGGTCCTCTAAACAAGCAAATCTCTCTCAAGTATTGCTACATCAAGTCCTATCTTGTCGATCAAATAGCAAGTTTCACATTTCAGTCCTTCACTTAACTATTTAGAATTAGCAAATGAGTTTGGCCAAAATTCGAGCACAACAATTTCACACACAAGATAGAATTCAACCAATCCCAATCAAGAACAAGTACAACTAAATAAAGATGAGATATTCCAACATTAATACTTGGTTAACAATCCCTATATTGAGAAAACTATTCATATATGTTTAAATTAACAATAACTAAATAGAGTTTGAGAAAAGAAAACTTAGCGCAATTGGAGATCTTCTAAGAGTTTTCCAACTTTGCAAGGGCTCCAAAATAGTAAGCATTTCTTCAACACTTACACTCAAAACTATTAGAAATCTAAACTAGACTTAGAAGAATGGAAAAGAATGGAAAAACTAGAGATAAGTGCTCTCTTTTCTTCTATATCTCTCCTAATTTGCGATGAAATAGCCCTATTTAAAGAGGAACTCAATCAACCTTAGCCACATGATAAAGAAAAAAGAACATGCTTGCAGTTATGACCTCATCACAGACCATGCCCTTCAGTGCGGACAATTCGTGGTGCGCTCTGTGTCAGTACTCTTCTGTTCTTTCTTCCTTCCATGGGTATAGTGTGTTAGGGGTGTCCGTGCGGAGTCAAGCTACACTCATTTATGGTCAAATTTAGGGTAAAATAGTCCAAATATCTGCAAAACACAGAAAAGAACCATACTCGAGCATAAAGCCGAAAAAGAAGTGCATTATATAGCATAAAACACATAATTCTCTCTAAAAATGGCACAAAATAACCTCAAAATAGAGTGCATTTTAAAGAATTATCGAACTCCCCTATGCTTAAACCATTGCTTGTTCCCAGCCAATTATGAAATTGAGACTAAAAATAAATAACCTCTTCAGGGAGACAACAGTAGCAACATCAATAACCAAATCAACTTAAGAAATTCAGCCCAAAGTAATGAAAAACTTTGAAAAATAGATAGAAGAAGGAAATTTTCCAAAAAGTAAGAGCCATCACACTGAAATATTAAATTAATCACTCAAATCAACTTGAACAATCATATCTACATATTATAATAAGTGGAGCTTAGAAGAACCAATGGCACCTCACTTTGGGGATGATGCTAATCACTCATGTGTTTAAAATAAAATGTTGTTTTCTCAAATCTCATTCCATAGAACCAAATCAACCATAAGCTTGATAACATTCTCTGATTCACCACCACTATAATACGAAACACACAAGGCAATCATGAGGACTTTTAAGGGTTGTAACGGGGCAAATGGGTAAAGGAAAGGAGGGAACAAATATTTTGGAATTTGTGGAACTAAATGTCAAAGACTAAGAGCATAAACTATCACTCTCAACTAAAATATATTCCTCAAAATATCAACAACATTGCCAAGTGATGCCACAGGAAAAGTGCCTAAAAGCAAAACCAATGCCAAATGCCTTTTATTGCATCATTTTTTCTTTTTTTTTTCCTTCTTTTCTTTTTGCTTCTTTGTTTTTTTGGTCGTTTTTTTTTTCCGACATATACATTTTGTTTACACACCTTTGGTGTGCTTTGTTTTTTTTTTT
Organism: Carnegiea gigantea; assembly: GCA_029747015.1. NCBI lineage: Eukaryota > Viridiplantae > Streptophyta > Magnoliopsida > Caryophyllales > Cactaceae > Carnegiea > Carnegiea gigantea. Next base: position 275,093 of record JAKOGI010000643.1, read on the forward strand.
TTTTGAAAGAAGAGGATAATGGCAATGGAAACTATGCATTTTTAACACTTTTCTTGCAACTTACCAAACATAACCCAATGAACTTTGAAGGAAAAAATAGAACACGAATCTTTTATCAGATCCAACCAAACGACAATATCGATAAAAGGTTATTATCATCAAACTGCTCACAATCAACTATGAAAACTTTATAGCCTTAGTTAAAATGATAACACATATGTGTGTGGCCAAAGATAATAATATAGGCTCTCATCAATAAATATGGTAAAGGCTCAAAGAGGTAGTAATGGATAAATCATTCACATAAGAGTGTCTATTTGACCAATGTAGCTCATAAAGTCAAAGAATGCCTCAATCATGTTGTCTAAATATGCATGCTAAATGTGATCTTGAACAAGGGTTAAAGTAAGTTCCAGAGACTTGAAATCTGGGAAGAGTCACACATGAAAGGAAGCATGAGACTAAAATGATGAATTAGTCTATTCAAGCTCAAAATCTCACCGGACAAAGCTCATCTAGCTCATTGAATTTCAAAATCCAAATACTCATGCCAAGAATCATTAAGCCATCAATTGATATCTAATGCGAGGGTCAAAATATGAAGCATAGTTTGAAAACGCAGAAACAAACATTTTATTCACAAATGGGCCTAACAGAAAGGGTCAAAATAGGTAAAAGAAAGCCACTTAGTCTAAAGACTTATCATCGGAGGATTTATAGGCTCTCTTTTTTTTGTAGGTTGTTTTTTTGTTTGTTTTTGTTTTGCTAAGCCTTAAATGCAACTAAAAACTAAGAAGTGTCAAAACAAAACCAATATGGAAAAAAACCTAGAAAACCAAAGGATCAGCTAAAAATGCAAACTAAACCTAAATGCATGACCTAAAAAAAGCAAACTTTTACACATCCACAATGTACATATATATAATCACAAACAACTACAACAACTCCGCTATGCATGGACAGTGCATTGTTCTCAATGCAAACATAAAACTCTAAAAGAGAGAGGAACGGGGTGAAAAAGAAGGAGGGTTGGGCCGAGAAATGTGTCAGTCCTTTCAAGTCTCTAAGTAGACCCTAAAACCTTGGAAATATTGGTTTTGGAGGCAATCATCCCACGGAGCTCATCATAGCCTTCCTGAACAAAGCCCCAGAGTGAGGCATGCTTAGTTTCTGCGTAAGCTCGTAGAGAAGCTTGCTCCTCTTGAATTGGCTGAAGGGTAGCATGTAGGTCACGATAATCATGAGAGGAGGGTGGTTGGGATCAACAATAAGCCTTACAAAATTTTATTTGTTCAAAAGCGGCCAAGTTCAACTGCTCTGAACCTGTGAGTCTATCATTAGGGTTCGGTTCAACTCCAACCAACCTAGAAATGGAGTAATGAGGTCCCTGATGACAATTGTATGTGTAGAACTAGTGGCTGCACTATACAACTGATTGACCAAGAATGAACCAGTGTTAATCCGGTCACCTTCAAGCATGTTATAAAAAAAATATAATGCACACAGGCGAGGTACATTTAAACTGTGCTGCCTGATAAACAAACCATAAGCTAATAACTGTTAGGACATACGAATATAAGGGTTTTGAATAACTGTGCCTTTGGAATTACTAATATCATACCAATGATCCCAAGAAAATTCATACCAAATAGAATTCAGATTCAATTTCTTTGGGACATGGTGGTATGGGAGTTCTATACTTGGTGAAAACCAAATATACTATTAAAGGCACTCAAATTAAATTCATAAAACTCCCTATCAAGATAAAATAAAATGTAGCCCTTTTGACATCGAGGGCCACTCATGAACTCAACATGCAATGTGTTTAAAAATTTAGGTGCGAGGTCCCGATAAGTGCGGTCCCTAGTTTCTAAAAATTAAACCATCCCACCTCGAGCAAACAATGAACGAATATCATCCAACAATCCCAAATGATTCAACACATCTTTATCATAATATCAAGTAGTTACGACTAGTTTACTACTCAAGGCATTGTATCTACAATGTGATCAAGATTAGTTAAACCAAAGGGGTGTGGAACATTACCTCGGGTTCTCATAGTGGTTGATATTTGAGAGCTTTAGGGTGCTCTGTGTGGGGCTTAACTGGAAGTCCCAGCTTCTTGTGCGGTTCTCGCCTTTTTCTTTGGTGCCATGGTAGTATAATGTGCATGGGAAAAACTTGAAGAATCAAACTAAAAGAAAATGAGTAAAAAATGCTTAAAAATGAAAAATTTGACAAAAGGGAAGTAACTGGTGAGAAAATATGAAAGAAAAAATGGAAATTGGAAGAGTAAAAGTGAAAAATGGAGTTGGGAAAGTTAGGGGATGGAGATGGGAAAAATGGGAGAGAAAGAAGGCTTAAAAATAAAAAAGAAAGGGGGATGTGGGTTAAGGTGAAGAAAGTAAGTGAAAAGGGAAGAAATTTGATGGATTTTGGGGAAAAATTGAAGGTTTTAAGTGAAGTGGTTATGGTGGTTTTGGAGCGAAAAGAGAGTGTTTAGCGAGAGAGAGAGCCGAGTTTGAGAATAAGATGAAAAAAATAAGGTCAAAGGGCCTTGAAAACCCTTGACCATGGACGCAGGACTCACCAAGGACCATGATGTTAGCCACGAACCTTCTGTGGTCAGCTCTAGACCCGATTTTTTTGTTCCTTTCTCTCTCTTTTTTTTTTCCTCCTCTTTGTTAGTTCCTTCACGGACCATGGTGGTGGCCACGAGGTGTCCACGAGGGTTCTGAAAAATAGCTTATTATGCCTTTTTTTGATAGTTTTATTGATTTCTAGTAGAGGTTCAAAAAAGCAAAAACTCAGAATACAATGAAAAAGGGTACATAAAAAGGAAAAAGAAAAACGAACACTTGGGTTGCCTCCCACGAAGTACTCGATTAGGGGAGCTTGACCATTCTTTTATTCTAGTTTGGGTTCAATGAGAATGTGGGTGTCAGACACCCCCACAACATATGCATCATTTTTGTTGCGAACCACGAAATTGAAGTCTTTCAACTAAAGGTACCACCTCAGATGCTCATGTTGGAGGTCCTTTTTCATCTTCAAATTATGCCAAAGTGTACCAGCAACATAGAAAACAAATAGATAGAGGGCTCCACCAGATGGACCACTATCATTATATTTAATCCTAAGATTAAAATACAAATTGACTTTTTCCATAGGTGGTAAGGAAAGAACTACTTGAGCAAACATGCAATAATCGCTCATGAAAGACTCATTAAAAGCATAGGTCTCAACCTCGGGTATGCTAGGTGGCGTCAGAGCAGTAAGCTCCACCTTAACCTAACCTTTGTTAGGATCCTTAGTCAAAATCCAATCATATTCAGAAGAGCCAGGATAACTCTAATTATCCACCATCTCAATTTCAAGAGAAAGGGGAAGTACATCAGATAGGACATAATTGGAGGAAACAATTTTCTCATCCATAAAGCAAAACTTAGCATAATACCCCTACTTCAAATGTCATCCGACCTCTCTTTACATCAACAACGGAACCTGTAGTATCCAAAAAGGGTCTCTCAAGAATAATTTGGGCATCGTCAGTCTCAGTCATACCAGCATTCATAAAATCTTCTACCACCCAAAAATCTCTTATTTTTATGGGCACATCCTGTAACATAACTAAGGTCATATTTCAGAACCATCCGCTAATTGGAGTAAAAAGGGTGCTGGTTGTAATGGTCCCAAATAAAGCTTATGGAACATAGACTAAGGCATCAAACTGACACTTGCACCAAGGCCCCATAGGGCTATTTCAATCTTCACTTTTCCATTGACACGTGGGATAGAAAAGCTACCTGGGCCAGGTACCTTAGGGGGAAAGACCTTGGAAATCTCAAAGCTGTCATTTTCTCTAAAAGTTATGCGCTCAGCCTTATTATTTTTCTACTTACCCTTAGCCATGATCACCTCTCTACCCTCCTCAAGTGTTATGTCCTCAGGATCCTTTACCTCTTCTTTCAAGGTAACATATTTACACTGCTCGTAGGGGTTAGACTCGGGTTGGCCAGGCAGTCTACTCAAAGGTGTAGAAGATAATATAGCTTGTTAAGCTATTTAGCTTCCAACATCTTATTGTAAGTAGTAAGCACATCAACCTTAGAAGCCAATTGCTTAATGTACTCATCTTGCTCTTGTTGTGCCAAAAGTATATTCTCCATCATAGACTCTAAGTTAAATTTTTGAGGTGCTTGTTGAGGATAGGATAGTCTTTGAAACCCAGGGGCTGGTCTAAAATTCATTTGGGGCACGAGTGAGGCATTAGACTTATAAGAGAAATTGGGGTGATTTCTCCAACCAAGATTATATGTGCTAGAGAGAGGGTCATTTGTTGGTCTAGGGTGATAGTTGTTTATATAGTTGACCTGATCACTTACATCGTGGGCAAAAGGACTGCCCACTTGATAATGCACAGTTAAATGATCAACTAATGCACATATATCACATGATGGGAAAGGGGTACTTGAACTAACAGAAGTAACATTCAAGTGCTCCAATTTTGACATAGCATCAACTTTAGAAGAAAGCATAGCATCTAATTCAAGCTTACCTCCAACCTGCTTGGGTTGGGCTCTCCCAGACGACCATTTGAAATTATTAAGGGCCATATCTTCTATAAGATTGTATGCCTAATCTTCAGTTTTGTTCATAAGAGTACCTCCTACTACTGCATTAATAGTATACCTCAATGGCTAAGTGACTCCATTATAGAATGTTTGCACAATCATTCATCTTCGAAGACCATGCTGAGGGCATAATCGTAAAAGGTCCTTGAATCACTCGCAGGCTTCATAGAGCATCTCATTTTCCTTTTGAGAGAAAGTAGTGATTTGATTCTGCAGGCTTACCTTCTTACTTGTAGGAAAGAACTTGGCAAGAAAGACTTTTGTAAGCTCGTCCCACATCATTATGTATCTTGTGGAGGCAGCGAGTGAAGCCACGCCCTCGCCTTATCCCTAAGTGAAAAGGGAAATAGGTGCAAGCGGATGGCATCGGTAAAAACTCTATTGAGCTTTAACGTATCACACACCTCTAAAAAGACCGAGAGGTATAAGTTTGGATCTTTTAATGGGGTGCCTCTGAACTGGGATTATTTTACCATTGATATAAGGGCTGGTTTGAGATCAAAATTGTTAGTTTCTACAATTGGCTGAGCGATGCTAGAGGAAATTCCTTGGACTCCTGAGGTAACAAAATCCCTAAGAGTCCTTATTTGATCACCTCCTATTCCTTCCATCGATGAAGAAACTGCTTGAGCCGTCAGTCTTTGCTCTTCTACCCTTAATTTCTTCCTCCTAGAGCGAAAAGTCCTTTCAATTTCTGGATCAAATTAAAATGAAAAGGAACTTCATATATAAAGGAGAAATCTGTAAAATTAGCAACAAAACAACCAACAGAAATAAAAAATACAGAGAAAAAGAAGAAAATGACAAAATTCTTACTCAATATGTAAGGGCTAACTCAATATCCATAAACTTCATCCCTAGCAATGGTGCTAAAAACTTGACCTCTGCCCGTAAGTGCACGGGTGTTGTACTTTAGTAAAAATATCATTCCCATAGAGACTAATCTTAATCTATTGAGTTTTGTCCTATAAAAGTGCTAAGCAAGCAAATTTCAATGGAGAGTTTGAACGACACTATAGCCTAATTGGAAAATTCAATCAATTTAAAACATCCAAGGATTTGTTTTACCTTGTAAAGATATGGATCAATGAAAGATATCATATACTTGGTCTGCAATAGGAGATTGAAAGGGCGCAATTGCATTCAGAATTCAATCTTTTCTTTCAAAATAAACTAAATTGCCTAAATTAATCGATTATCATTCTTTCAAATGTCCTTGTTTAGTTTAAGTTATGGACTGTTGATGGATAAAGGTCTTCTTAACAAGCAAATCTCTCCCAGTTATTGCTGGGTCAAGTCCTATCTTGTCGACCAAATAGCAAGTTTTACATTTCAGTCATTCACTTAACTATTTAGAAATAGCAAATGAATTTTGCCAAAATTCAATCACAACAATTTCACACAAAAGGTAGAATTCAACCAGTCCCAATCAAGAACAAGTACAACTAAATAAAGATGAGAGATTCTAACATCAATACTTGGTTAACAATTCCTATATTGAGAAAACTACTCACACATGTTTAAATTAACAATAACTAAACAGTGTTTAAGAGAAGAAAACTTAGCACAATTGGAGATCCTCTAAGAGTTTCTCAACTTCGCGAGGGTCCAAAATAGTAAGCACTTTTTCAACACTTACATTCAAAACTACTTGAAATCTAAACTAAACTTAGAAGAATGAAAAAAACTAGAGAGTAAGAGTTCTCTTTTCTTCTTTATCTCTCCTAATGTGCCATGAAATAGCCCTATTTAAGGAAGAACTCAATCAACCTCGCCCACATGATGAAGGAAAATGAACAGGCTTGCAATTATGGCATCATCGCGGATAGTCTGTGGAGAGCTTTGCCTCGGTACTCTTCTGTTCTTTCTTCCTTGCACGGGAAAAGTGACTTAGGGTGTCCGTGGGGAGTAGAGCGACACTCATTTATGGTTAAATTTAGGAGAAAATGGTCCAAAAACCTGCAAACTATAGAAAAGAACTATATCCGAGTGTAAAACTGAAAATGGCATGCATAATATAGCATGAAGCATATAATTCTCCCTAAAAATGGTGCAAAATAACCTCAAAATAGAGTGCACTTTAAGGACTTATCAATATACTCATTGCCAAAAGAAGTTAGGAGCAATACCACATAATCTATACCCCATGCATTAAAGATCTCAACTGCAATAATCCCTCCTAGTGATACGATCTAACAACTGACATCTATGGCATCTCTTGCAGTATTATGGGCATCTCTGAACAAAGTAGGCCAATAAATTTCACGCTGAAGAATCTTGGTTGCTGTCGTTTTTCTACTAAAGTGCCCTTCACAGCCTTGTTCATGACAAAAGGACAAAATACTCATAACCTCATGATCTGGGGCACATATCCTAACAATCTGATCAGAACAATATTTAAACAAGTAAGGATCTTCCCAAATATAGAATTTTACCAAGTGTAAAAATCGATCCCTGTCATGCTTATTCCAACCCTTAGGAATCATACCAGTAATAAGATAGTTCACAATATTAGTACATCAAGTGTCAGATTGAACCACAAATAACTACTCATCAAGGAAGCACTCAAAAGTAAGGGCCTCAGTACCCCTTGCACGTACTATACTCGACAGATGGTCAACAAGAAGGTTTTCAGAACCTTTGCTATCTCTGATCTCATAATCAAACTCCTATAGAAGGAGCATCCATCTCACCAGCTTGGGCTTAGCATCTCTCTTTGAAAGAAGGTGCTTAAGTGCAGCATGATTAGCAAAAACAATGACATAAGAACCAATCAAGTAAGGTTTAAACTTTTCAAAAGGAAAGACCATAGCTAAGAACGCTTTCTTAGTCACAGTATAGTTTGTCTGGGCATCATTTAATGTTTAGCTAGCATAATAAATTACGTGGGATTTCTTATCAATATGCTGTTCTAAAACAACCCCAACAACATAGTAAGAGGCATCACATATCAACTTAAAAGGCTTGCCCCAGACAGGAGGATGCAAAATAGGACTAGTAGTTAGGGCTTCCTTCAGCTTAGTAGATTCTTCTCCACACTTATCAGAGAAGTGAAAGGGCACATCCCTAGCTAGAAGATTAGATAAGGGCTTAGCAATCTTGCTAAAGTCCTTAATAAATCTGCAGTAAAATCTAATTTGTCTGAAGAAAGACCTAACATCTTTCACATAAGTAGGAGGGGGAAGATTAGAAATCAAATCAATCTTGGCCTTGTCAATCTCAATACCATCACTAGAAATAATGTACAAGGCCTAAGACAATTTCTTTATTCACCATAAAGTGACACTTCTTCCAATTCAAGGTCAAATGCTTTCCCCTACACCTTTCCAAAACTTTCCCCAAATTGATCAAATAGTTATCAAAAGAAGACCTAAATATAGAAAAATTTTCCATGAAAATCTCAATACAATGTTCAACCAAATCAGAGAATATAGAAATCATGCATATTTGAAAAGTAGCAGGGCACTACATAAACCGAATGGCATCCTCCTAAATGCATAAGTGTCAAATGGACGTGTAAATGTATTCTTCTCCTGATCCTTAGTAGCTATAGAGATCTGGGTATAACTGGATTAACCATTAAGGAAACAGTAGTATGAATGTCCAGCTAGCCTCTCTAACATTTGGTTTAAGAAAGGAAGAAGAAAATGGTCTTTATGGGTTCCAACATTCAATTTTCTATAATCAATACAAACCTTCCAACCTAGATAAAAGTTGAGTTAGGATTAGCTTGTTCGTGTCATTCCTAATCACAGTAATGCGGATCTTCTTAGGAGCAACTTAAAAAGGACTAGCCCACTCACCATCAGAAATAGGATATATGATCACATGGTCTAACCATTTCAATACTTCCTTTCTAACTACCTGCTATAAAGTCAGATCTAACCTCCTCTGACGGTCCCTGTAAGTTCTAGCATCGTCCTCTAAATAGATCATGTGTTGCACAATTACAAGGCTAATAACCTTGCTATCTCCTTTAGGGTTAATCCTAAGGCCTCTTTATTCTCTCTAAGTAACTTAAGTAATTTTTCCTCTTGGTTTTGATCCAACTCAAATGCAATAATCACAGGTAGAGGCTTAGTAGAACCCAAAAATGCATATTTAAGGGAGTCAAGTAAGGGGTTCAAATCAAGTGAAATAGCTGAAGTGTCACAAGCATAAACAACATTAATAATGAAGTCTATATAGCACATCTCAAAGTCAGATACATCATACTCAGGCTTATCATCCATGAAAAAGAACTCATACTCAACAGTAAACTCATCCACATGCTCAAGTTCTAACTCATCCTATGAAAATGTCCTATACAGTTAAGGGTAGAATGATCTACATCACTAAAACCACAAGGCTATTTTTGGAAATTGAAAATATTTAACTGAAGAATCAATTGCCAAAAGAAATCATACCATTCCTGCAACTAATCAAAGCATTGGATGTATCTAAGAAAAGATGCCCTAAAATCATAGGAATATGGAACTTAGGATTGGGCACTCTCTCAATATTGAGTACCACAAAGTCAACAGGGAAGATGAATTCTCCCACCTTAACAAACACATCCTCCACAACACCCATAAGAAGTCTAATAGAGCTACCAGTAGATTTGACAAATGGGTCATTCGTTTCAGGTATAGGTCGGGTGAACTTTGGCTTGGGTCAACTTCAGTCCAATATGTTTGTTATGCAAAATAAGCAACTTTATAGAAAATTTTAGGTCGAGTACAGTTCAGTTCGGATCAATTCGGATTTCGGCTCTATTTTTGGGTGAGCTTATTTTGGATGTCGAGTTTTGGGTCTCAGGTTAGTTTTGCCTGGTGTACCTGTTAGCTAGCTAGAGGACAATCTTGACAGGTCTCAACTTTCCTAGTCCAAGTCCCTCATTCATATTGAATGGAAGTAAGTTCATACTAGCTCCCAAATCCAGTAAAGCTCTATGAATGGTCTGGTCACCTATCACTATAGAAATGGTACGATAACCTAGGTTCTTGCACCTAGCTAGAATCTGAATAGAGAAGATAGACCGAACATTAGAGGCTAAGAAAGATCTCCTGGGTATATCATTTGCCTTCTTGGTAGTGCAAAGCTTTCTTAAAAATCTAGCATATTGGGGCTTCTGCTGGATAACAACTAGTAAGGATATGTTAACCTTGACCTTTGAGAAAGTCTCCCTGATCTTGTCAATATGGGCCTAGTCCATCCTCCCTTTCAACCTATTGGGGAGGGGAACTGCAGGTTTGTAGACCTGCAAAGGTGGAGTAAGAGTAGTCTTAAGAGGAGATGTAGTTACTGTATTAGTAGGCTTATCTTCTTTAGTGTCCAAAATCATCAATACTGACATGAGGAATGGCAGAAGATGAGGATAGGGGTGATTTAGATGTTTCGTTCAAGTTGTCACCCACATGGTTATTAGCTCGTCAGCTTGACCTCAAAGTTATTACAGCTGTGACCTTTCTTAAGTTATCATGAGCTAGGCCATAGGAGGTCCCACCCTTAAGGTTAGTCTCAAGTTGACCAGGAAAGGTGCATTTCTCCCTGTTCGCTATAGCAAACTAGGAGAATTGCTTTGTCATCGCTCTCTATATTTTTTCATCATTCTCTCTTATTATTCTTTCCATGCCACTTTTAATTCTCCTCTTATATTTATCGAGTTCACTATATCTAGGAGGAGGTTGAGACTGTGCAATAGGTGCAATAGGAGGAGGAGTTGTTGGCTGTCTAGGTGCATTAGGAACACCCTAGTAGCTTAGCCTCGGCATAATTTTGGAGGAGCTTTTAGGAAATCTTACATACTAGTTAGGCATTACCACATGAGGTCCACTTTCTGAAGAAAAATTAGGATTATTACGGCACCTAGGATCAAAAGTAGGGGCATAAAGGTCATTCTTTGGTCTCTAGTAAGCCATATTCACCTGTTCTTGGCTTGAGGCCAATTAGTGAGCAAAGTGGGGTATGTGCTTAAAGTATGTTCAAATGCATGGCATTAGGAGCATACTTCAGGTGTTTTGGGAGTTTGGGATTGTTTTAGAACCAATCCCTTCATCATATTGTCAATGAATCTAGACTCAAGGTGACTTAAGTCAGACACATCATGCATACCACCCTGACCCCACTATACCTAGAGCTCAAGATGTCATCTTTAATGGTTTCCTATTGCATAGTTTTTTTAGCTAAATTTTCTAGGAATTCTCAAGCACTACCAGGGTTCTTGGAGAGAAATCCCCCTTGACACATTGACCCCACCATTATTTCAACCTGTTGATCAAGACCTTCATAAATGATTTAACATCAATGGGCTTGGTCTAAACTAGGTGTGGCCATTGAGATAGAAGATTCTTAAACATATCAAGATACTTCCAGAATGACTCCCTATTAGCTTGCACAAATTGATTAATTTCATTCCTTAGCTTAACTGTTTTACTATTGGGGAAGTATTTTCATAGAAAGGCTCGCACAAATCCATCCCAATTGGTAATGAAATTTGCCGACAAGCTATACATCCACTTTTTAGCATCATCTTTTAAAGCAATGGAAATAAATTTCAATCGCACAGTCTCAAGATACATACTAGGCTAGCATATCATGGAACAAACCTCTTCGAACTCTCGTAGAAACAAGTAAGTGTCCTCTATACTCGTAAACTTAGGAAGCATTTGGGTATATTGGGGCTTGAGTTCGAAAGTAATATTTTCTAGGGTTGGTATAGTAAAACATGATGGTATAGTAGTCCTAGGTGAATAAAAGATGCCATCAAGAGTCCTAGGTCGAGGTTGGGCTTCACCATTTTTTTATCCTCCATTTCGACTTCTGATTCGCTAGTGTTTTCTAGGTTAGTCTCCAATCTATTCAAACATTTACTTTTAGGATTACTAACCCATCTAGCTATGCAACCAAAACCCCCTTTCTTTGTTTTTATGGTTTTCTTAATTTTTTAATTTTTTCAAAAGCAACGAAGATCAAATTTTTAGGAAGATGGATGGATAGAAAAAAAAATTAACCAAACTTGAACTACTCAAGGCAAGTAAATTGGCAATTTTCAACATCATCCCCGACAATAATGCCAAAAACTTGTTGTATCTTAGGAACTATAAAAATAACCCGCAAGTGTATGGCCGTAGTTGCAGCAATATACAGGTCATCTACAGAGATATGTTAAATTTAATTACTAGTATCAAACCACTAAACTGATATAAAAATAATCCAACTAAAATTAATTTCTAATGATAGCAAGTAGCCTCATGGAAACCCTAATCTAAATCATGAAATTAAAATAAAAACAATAAGAGACAAGAAAGAAATTACATTGACTACTTAAAATTAATAGATGTCGGAAATCTACAGCTTGAACGAGAGATGACCTCAAACTTCAATATCATCGATCCGACGGAGTAGTGAAAATTGAAACTTTGAATGAGAGAAGTTTTGGAAGACTAAAATTAAAACTAATAAATTTGAATTCAAACTAAAGGTAGAAGAGTTGAATTGAAACTAGAACTAAAGAACTTAAAACTAGAGATTAAATTAGACTTGAAAGAATTTTGAAAATCACAATAATCTCTCAAATTCTAAAATTAATGCTATAAGAGATAGGAAGAGAATTTTATGATTTACAAGCACCTCCAAGGATCCCTATTTATACTAGTATCAAGCCGCCCCATCTTTCCTAGTTATACTAGAATTCTAATTTCCAAGAGATTTTCTACTTTTCTAAATATTAGTGCCACTTACTTCCTAAACTAATTGGATGTAAACTTGGAAAATAGTTTTAGTGCCTTGCCAACTCCATATTTGCTGAGAAACAACAAATGAATTTTCCAATTTCAAATCGAATCAAATTGTTGTGTTGTTTTCTTACTGTTTGTTGATTGGGCCTTAACCGAGAGAACTAGAGTTGACTCAGCAGTGAGGTGCTTGGATTGGAAACTAGGCTATGTGTGTTGGGCCACGGATACAATAGGAATGGAAAGATGCTGCTAGGTAGAGCCCTAATGGGCCACATACATGGCCCGCTTCTCCTTTCCTTATCTTTCTTCTTTTTTTTCCTTTCTTTCTTCTTTAGGTGGGTTGAGCGCAAACATGGCCTCAGTGTTGGGCATGCAGGATGTTGGACTAGACCAAGAGAAGATAAGGCAGAGCTTCATGATGGGCTACAAGATCTGGTCTAAATGGTTAAACTTGCACTTAGATCATGTTTTCTCAGCATCCCTCTCTTTTACGCCCATTATTTTATTAGACCATTATTTCTTACAAAGTCACAAAAACCAAATAAAAACTAAAAATAATCTCAATTATAAGTAAAAACTAATTGATTAGAAATACTTAATTAGATACTTTTGGTTCCCAAACATAAACCAAGAAAGGGAGTGAAGAGGGAGCTACCATCTAGATATTTCAAGCTAGCCCAAAGGAGGCCAAGAATACTCATTTGTTCACTAATTAAAGATATTAGCACATTCTCTCAAAAGGTTTGATATGACTTTCATGAAATTTTCCTGAGATCCAATGAAACTCTTGCGTATTACATCCTCATGTGTTCTGCACTGTAGAGTGCCTAATTCATAATTGTAGTGCTAGAATATCTAAAATAGGCAAAAAATAAATTTAGATGGCTAAACAATCAGGTCATTAATTAGGGCCAATGAGTGGCGCTTTTTTGTTCTAGCTTCTAACTTATGGGTCGTTGTACTTTTGGACTCTTTGCTGAGATAACTACTTTTTGAAGATTCTAAGAAAGTGAGCCTTAGGATTTAGAAAAAGATGGTTGCATATTTCTTATTCAAGGTAATAAAAGAAGCAAAGATCCAAATTGGTCTCTAGTGGTCAGTGTGCTAGACTAGTCAACTTTCAACAGTTCTTTCTCTCTTTGTTATGGCTCTTTGCATCAAATTTTTAGAAACTAAAGATACATCCAAAATTTTACTTTACCTTTTGAATCATGGAATTTGGTTAAGAAACAAGAGAGATATATAGTTGTATAACTTTGCTACTACTATAGTGATAGTGACAACTTTAACTATAATCATTCCTTTGATTTTATGCTTATCTTGAATTTTCCTTGTATTTTCTTTCTTTAATCTATGCATTAGGCTCTAGAGATCCTTCCATATATTAACGAATGTTGTTGGGATGTATGAAGGAAGCTGTGGTGAATGAAATATTTGAGCAACTTTTAGTTTTTTAATTCTCCTAAACGCCCTCTTTCTCCCTTTATCCTTTGTTGAGTGGTCTCTTGGGATAATTTTTGGGTGGCCTGACATTTAGGTAAATTACTGGTGAGTTATTAGGCTTTAGTCGATGAAAACTTTACCCAAGTCATATCATTCCTCTCATCGTCAAGGGCTTTCACCAGTAATTCAAAGACCCTGGACTTGATCCAACTTTCCCACATTATCCAGAGCCTGTCAAGCTTTGGCTCATTTTTTTTTTTCATCATATTTTTTGGTTTAGGTGGGAATTGAATTAGAGTCACTTTTAAGAAGGAAGAACAAAAACCTTAGAAGTTAGAATTTTCTTTTTCCGCTATGTATATGTTTTTGGCCATTTCGTTGATCGTCAGAAATTACTGGCTCACTAAATACCTCATGTAGAAAACTTTCATTTGAATCTTACGAATAAAATGTTCGTGTTTATCTATATTTATTTATTTATTTATTTATTTATTAAAACCTTACTTTAAAATAGTTGTAACATCTTGATGATTATGCTTCTGCTAATTTCTTACTAATTAAACTTCTATTTTCAAGGATTATAGGGGCATTACATATGGCTATTTCTTGATGTAAGATAAGCATTAAATCTTAATGTGGCATGTCTCAGGAAAGAAACCCAAAGCAGGGGGTAAGATATTGATGGTGATCGTATCAAAGCCAAATAATGTGAACTTGTCTTCTTCTCAATCAAATATTTAATGCTCAAGTATCTACTTTGACTTCTATTGTTGTTACTATTCCGTTAACTTATTGTAATCATTTGATTGATGATAGTATTTTCCAACATAGGGAAGCAAGTTCTTTCATGGATACTAGAGTAGGGAATGATGAGAGCTATTCAAACATTTCTCCAAATGAGCTTAATTCTAATAAATTGATAAGTTTGATGTATAAGACTTTTTAATCATGGGTCAATAGCATATGATCAACTTAATTCTATTGATGGTACATTTGTGAGGAAGATTATCGATAATGAGGTCAACAATGGGATTGCACACCGGAATTCATTGCTTTTTTGTTTTGTGCTTGGTTTAATCCTCCCTTGGTGATATTTAAAGGGTTTCAAGAGCATATGTGGGAAATTATGTTATTGAGAAGATTTATAGGCTTGATATGGCCTCGGTTTAATTAGATTTGAGATTGTGGAGAAGCGTGATTTTGTTTTGCTATTATTTTGATGACAAGCGACTAATCAGAAGACTTTGGCATTTAGAAGTGGCCACTTTGAAGGATGATATTGCCGGTATATCAGTTCAATTAGTTGGTTTGGAACTTAAGGGGAAAATTACATCACTTGCAGACCATCCAGGTTTAGGTAAATATTTTTCTAATTTGACTATTTTGGAAAAATATTTTTAGGTCCATCCAATTTAGGGCAAATATTTTCTAGAAACAAGTGTGAACAAACATAACTTTTTAAACTACACCAAGTACTTTAAGTTTTTAAAATTTGTACATTTAACCCTAATCCTTAAAACCTTACTTTCTAGATTTTTAATTTTCTATATGTGATATTGTTCTCATAAGTACTACTCAAAGCCCTCTTTTATCTGGTATCAAAGTCATGTAATCAAAAAATAAATATTATAATGATTTAGTTAAATTAATTAATTATATTTAATGTCTGAATCATCATCTACTTGTCCTATTCCAAATTATTCACATATTGTGGACACTCCAAGGGGATCCACTTTAGTAGCACGGTAGTTAAAGTATATCACTAATGTAGTTTTAGAATTAAAAATAAAATTAGCAAAAATTAAGACTGAAGTTGAGTTAAAGAATAGTTAATTGAAATCTATCTTTCTTTAATCAATGAAGTTAGACATAGTAGAAAATCTAATTTAGGTATTGGAATTCCATTCAACATAAATATCTTTTCCAAAAGCTTCAAAACAAAAATTCATTTCCTTTGTAAGATAAAAAATAAAAAAGTAGGAAAATCAATTGAAAAATCATTGAAAAAGGAAGAGAAAGAGGATGGAATCTAAGTAATAAATTCGAGGGGAGCTACAAAATATGTTTGATAAAGAACAAAATTTAGAAGAACTAAATAAAATCAACGGCGCAATAGTAGACAAACAAGAAGTGATGTCTGTTGATAATGAGGAAAACATGTAATGTCTAGCTAGAAAAAGAAATATATCAACAGATGAACCTAATTAAACTAGAGGATCTAGATGTCATTTCTTTAGAGGAAGTTAGGAGAAAATTGGAGAAAAAATGAAAAGTGGATGGTTGAAAGTGACATTAATGACAATGGACATGAACTTAATATTGTTAATTAACAATATAATTCCGAAACTTGAAGAGCTCAGAGAATCGTCTAGAAGAAATACCTATTTTATGAGATCAAGATATGTTCCAGCAAGACAAACAATCAACGTTTGCTTTGGGTTCATCTTAAGAAAAACGATATCCTTTAGAGAGATTAGCCTTACCCCAATTAGCCAAATTGGCATTCAAAGCATCAATGGAGCTTGTAATGGAGAAGAGCTTTGAGCATTAGAAAAGTGGTATGAATAATGTCATGAACTTGAATACCACATGGACAGCTAGAAATTTCCTAAACTATATCGAACATAGCATTTCTAACACTATAACTGATTAGTATGAATCATTAGATGAGGAAAGAACAAATGTATAAGAATGAAGAAAACACCTACCGCCATGTTTAAAAAATTATGTAAGGAAATCAAAACTAAATTTAGCGGAGCTAAACTTGATTTCAAAGGAAAGGACAGAGAGTGTCAAAGAAACATTAATAATATAGAGTTTTGGGATATGAGGAGTCTCAAAAATTATATTACTGAATTTAGTCAATATTATTACAAAATTAGGCATAATGAAACCAATATTGGAATGTTTTATGACAAACTACCCATTCTGATATATTCCATAATCACAAAGAATACATCACATGGCTTGAAAAGCAGATGTCATTGACACTTTTCGTATAAGAATCTCTTATTTAAGAACAAGGGTTAATGGTTAATGTCTTGATCTCCAAAAATAAAAGAAAATAAAGAAACAATTTGTGTCTTATTGGGATACTCCTCATTAGTGGGAAAATGAACCTCAGAAGAGAAGAGAAAGAAACTTCTATAAGAAAAAATGCTTTAACAAACAAAGGAGAGTAAAATATAAAAGAAAGTATTATAACAAGATGTATCCCGAAAGACGAAATTTTTTTGGAAAAGCTGCTTATTACCCTATAAGAAAAAATAGATGTAGGTGTTGGGCATGTGGAGAAGTAGGTCATGGCGCAAATAAATGCAAAAATAGGAAGAACAATAGGCTTATTAAAACATTGGACAGCCTAGACTATTTTGAGCTTAGCGAGGAAAAAACATTAGACCTGGTCCTAAACAAAAACAAATGAATTGTTGAAATAGTAAGGGAAGATCAGTATGAAGAAAGTGATTATGAAGAAACTAGCCATATGATGAAATGGCTCAATCGTCTTGGCGACATCCAATGAGAAGAATTTGTAGATAATGAGAATGAAGATGTCAAAGAAGATTGGGTCCTCCAATAATATAGAATGATATAATTTATAAAAAAATCTATCTTTCAATTAAAAAGCAAGTATGCATGCAAAATGATGGAAGTAGATTTAGAGATAAAAGATTGTAATTTGATGTGGGAGAAGCAAATCTCATTAATTGGGAAAACATCTGTAAACACAACAAGGGTAGAAAGTATAGGCATATCTATCTTGGAAGTGTACAAATACTACGGTAAAGATGTTGATCTATATGCCTTACTCTGTGATATTAGGCACAAGAAATTTAACAATCACATTAGCACTGGGATCAACCTAATTTATAGAACGATTCAGTAGGACTCAATTGCAGACTGGGATATTATGCGAGTCTAAAAGATGAATTTGCCAAAAATTTTCTATCGCTTAAGACAAAACAGTTAGGAAGAATATAAAGAGAGGGGGACACCAATAAGGATATTTTGGAAAATAGTTTGCAAATTAGATAATACTATAAACTCAAAGACTAAAATAACAATGATAGAGTAGAAAAATTGAAACTCCTACTCCAATGTAAAAAATTCAAGGGATAAAATCTAATTTACAGAAGATAAAGTTGATAGATCTTAGATATCTGACTTTGCCAATCTCACAAAAATCAATAAGAAAAACGTAATAAAAATTGACAAGAGTGGAAAACTACCATTACACCAAACTATTAAGAAGTACGAGCACAATATGATAATGGGAAGAGGGTTCTTCGAGAGCCAAAGAAGAGTTTAAAGAAAATGATACAATTAGTATGACTAGTGAAATGAGTAGAATGAGTTTTAAACTTGCAAGACACAGGGTAGATCAAAGTATGAGTTTTGATAGAACAGTCATTGGGTACAGAATGAGTACTGTTAGTGAGCCAATTTATGAGGATGAACTAGTAAAAAATATGATTAAGGAGATATGCTATGAAGTCACTAATGCTGACCCTAATAGCATCTATATCCCAATAAATATATGTTTAGAAGGATGTAATAGATATGAATTATGTCCTTTCATCGATAGAGGCTATTTTGCTATTTTAAAAAAGATCTTTATTTCCAGAATCCATGTGGAATAATTAAAAAAAAAGAATCATTTACAAGTAAGAATAGCTGATAATAGCATAATGAGGCACAACAAAGGCATAGAAGAATTATCCATAGCAATAGAAAGAGTTCAATGCATTATACCAGTTCTATGGTCTATTGATCACCTTCCCATCATATGATTATTGAAAATAATTTTCAAAAGCTATACTCTCCATCTATAGAGACCATAAGCCAAATCATATTCACAATAAATGAACCCTTGGTTCCTGTTGACAAATTAAATAAATCATACACCCATTAGAAGATTTAGTTTATACACAGTCAATATAGTGAGAAGGTAATAATTGCAAACTTGAAGTAGCACTGATAATATCATTACTAACGTTATCTATTAAATAACATATTGTTGAATAACATGAGTAATTATGCAAAGAACTCTACTCCAATAGTCCTCTTAAGTTTTGGGATAAAATGAGACATTTGCAAAGATTGCTTTGTTAAATCCCAACACTATTATTCGAGTTAAACAAATGGAGTATACACACCAGGACATCCCAGAATTTGACAAGTAAATCAAAAAACTTTTGGATAAAAGGTTAATCAATATAGTAAGAATGCTCACATCAATCATGCTTCATGGTGAGAAATCATGCTAAACAACAAAGAGAAAAAGCTAGAATGATAATCAATTACAAAAAGTTTAATGATATTACTGTCTTTCTGATGATTATTATATTCCTAATAAAACAATTCTCTTTAATAGAATTCAAGGAGTCTCTTGATTTTTGAAAATGAGCTAGAAAAGCAGATACTGAAGGATAAAAATTGATGAAAAATATATTCCTTTGACTACTTCTAGTGCTCCTTAAGGACATTATGAGTCTATAGTAATGACATATGGTCTTAAAAATGCACCTTAATATTCCAAAGAGGAATGGACAACATCTTCAAAGATCATAATCACTGTTGTCTAATTTACACTAATGATATTCTTGTCTTTTTCAAGACCATATAATAGCACGACTATGATATTCTAGCTGTCACCCAAAGATGCATTCATAATGGTATTATCCTTGGTTAGAGCAAGTGTATTTATGCTAAACAAAAAATAAAGTTTTTAGGTCTGGAAATAAAAGTTGGACAAAAAAAACTAATAAAAGCATATTTTAGAAAAAAATAGAAAATTTTCTTGAGAAGATTGCAAATAGGAAGCAATTGAAAAGATTTCTTGGTTGTCCTACTTGTACTTCATATTTTATTAAAGATTTAGCTAAATCAAGAAAACCATTACAGTGGAAGGTCAAAAAAGAAGTAGGACATGAACCCCTAGTGAATCTAAGATTGTTCAAAACTTCAAAAAGATGGGTAGAAATGTTCATGTTCTTAATTTAGGTAATGAAAGAGCTAATTTAATTCTTGAAATGGATACTAGCAATGAGCACTGGAGTACAGTACTCAAAATCAAAGGAGAAAAACTCTACAACTATTACAGTGAAAATTTTAATAAGGCAGAACGCAACTATCGCATAATGAAAAAAGAAATCCTTGTAATCAAAAGGGAAATTAGAAAGTTCTTAATCTTTTTAGCCCAAAATCGTTTTCTTATTCAAACTTATTGTAAAGTAATACTTAGTTTTTTGAAAAAGAATTTATCAAATATAAAAGCGTATGGGTGACTCCCACGTTGGCAATTATGGCTTAAGTAGTTTTCTTTCTTTATTGAATATATACATGGATTAAAGAATTATCAGGCATATAATTTAACTCATCAACTTGCCAATGGTGATCATCATAGTGGAACTTCTATTGAAAAAGAAAGAAATCCAAAATGAAAAGTCACTACTGCTAGAATGGTTTTCTCCTTCGAGTAGAGTCTATATGGACATTTTGAAATTTCATGCAAAAAGTAGTTAATGCTTTGGTTTGCTATCTGGTGTGAATTTTATATGTATATTTTAAAACTCTTTTTACTTGCAAGTGCACAAGGTTAATTGTAGACTAGCGAGTATTAGGGTGTCGATCCCACGAGGAACAATAGTAATTCTTAAACTTAACCTTTTCGATTATAAAGAATAATCACAATTTTATGAGTTCGATTATCAATATAATTTAAGGAACAAAAGAAGAGTAAGTGAGTAGTAAAGTAGAAAGAATTCAAGTAGGAGTAAAATCTAGGACTTCGGATTTCACCTTTGATACCAATATTGATTACTACTTCAAATGGGGATTCAATTTGTCTCTTATTCAACCTAAGTTACAAGCATTAGGCCATAAAAAAAAATGATTATAATTATAAAGTGACATAACTTATCTAGTGGTTTAGCATGAATTATTCTTTCTAGACATAACTCATCTAATTTCTAGCATAAATTATTCAATTTAAACAATTATAATTTTGAGCCCAATTACCTAATCATCATATTAGCCTACAAGGTCTAATATTCATTTGAGATAGCAAATTAAACTAGTGTCATCAACATGATTAAACATTAGTATTAAAATGCATGAGTAGATGATGATCAAATGTAAACTCAAGATTATGCAAAAGAGACAGAAATAACCCTATAAGAAATTAGCAAAATAATATTATTACCAAGGATCCATCCTAATCCTAGAATAAGTAGTTTAGCTGGTCATAGTTAGTGAAAACACCATTGTAATTGGTATATTTCACTTCCTATATCCAAACCTTATACTCAATTACACAAAATTATAAAACTTCGTAAACTTTCAAATTTGACTCACAAATGAGATGAGAAGAGAAGAGAAAAATAGCTAACAAAGCTTATTTTCTTCTTAACCCCCCAACCCAAATGATCTTGTCTTACAAAGATTCTCTCTAGAAAAATGAAAGATGGAAAAATAAGAAGATGCTTGAGCAAGAAAGTAGATGAATGTGTGTGTCGATGCTTCAACCTATGACCCCTTTTATAGTGGAAAATCCACCCCTTAGGATACCCCAAAATTAATGAAAATAAATTTCAATTAATTTGGGATGTTACATGCATGGTCATGACTAGTCATAAGTATAGAATTAATCAAAAATTAACTAGCTTTGACTAGGTCACTTGGGGGTTGCTCACAAAAATCAAGTCTTGGTTGCTTTGGAGTGCTGGGCTGCTGATGAGGTGTTTGGGCTGCTGAGAGAAGAGGAGAATGAGGGAGGACGCGTCTGATGGGCCACCAAGCTGAGGCCCAGACGGAGGGAGAGATGAAG
The DNA here is from genome assembly GCA_029747015.1 of Carnegiea gigantea. NCBI lineage: Eukaryota > Viridiplantae > Streptophyta > Magnoliopsida > Caryophyllales > Cactaceae > Carnegiea > Carnegiea gigantea. Next base: position 296,716 of record JAKOGI010000643.1, read on the forward strand.
TGAGGGGAATGGTAAGCTGGAGCTGCTGGGGCAGCTGAATTGGGCCGAATTAGGACCTTTGTTTCTTCTTTCTTTCTTTTCTTTTGGGCTTGCTTTGCACTTGTGGCAGATCTGAGTAGAATTGATCATCTTCATCCAAATTCTTCTACTTTATTTTTTTACCTGACAATTTCATAAAATATACATCATTTACTCATAAAAATTTATTTCAAAGACTTAAAAGTTGGTAAAATGAAGGAGAAAATTATATATAAAATACGAATTATCAACTCCCCCACACCAAAACTTTGCTAGTCCTCGAGCAAAGAATAACAACAATGCATATGTTCATTCTAACCATCAAGAAGGATAAGAATAGGATTAGGAAAGAAAATCAAGTGACTCAACTATGAATGCCCACTCCAAATCACATATATCAATTCACCACCATCCCACAATTCATTATCAAAAATTTCCAATTTCAACTAAGTCAATAGGTCAAGATTCAAGCAAATTAAGTACACAATGAAATCATGTAGCAAATCGCAAGCATAAAATTTCAGCCCAAATAACAAAAATCACAAGAGCAACTTTTAAAATCGAGTCCCCAATGCCAAATCAATTTTTTTTATTCTCTCTTTTTGAGACTTTGAATTTTTTTATTTTTTATTTTTGGTTTTCAAAAGTTACTTGATCTCATGTGCTTTCTTGAGTGCATAAAGATATGAATTAAGATAACACTCAGAGAAACACTTAGTACATATTTAGGCAATTAAAGATATGAATAGAAATAGGACTTGAATATTGGTACCGAAATCAGAACTCAATTAATTTAATTTATTTGATTTTTTTTTTTTAGGATTCAAAAGTCAATAGGAAACTCAATGTTTATCGAATTCTCATCACGACATTGTAAATGGGGTTACATCTCATACTCAAAATCAACTACATAGTGATATTAGCACAGCAAAAATTTTTGCCTTCAACTAATCAAAGCTAGAAATAATCTCTACTGAGCATGGGTCATATGAATCAAATCCATATAATAGGAGTAGAACATGCATAATCAGAACACTCAATTGCTTCCCAAAATCAAATTCACCTATAAATTTTCAAGTTTAATCTTTCTCAAAATTTTCATTTACATTTTGCCTTCCCCCCACACCTAAACCTCACATTGTTCTCAATGCAGAAAACAATAAGATAAAGGAAAATGGAGAAAAGAGCAATACAACCTAATAGCACGAGGAAAGTTGTTTCTATGTAAGCTAAGCAATCACACTCCCAAAGCGCCTTCACAGCCAAGACCAACCTCAAAAGCCAAAAACCAAGTGAAGAATCACATTCAATAACACAAGCGCACCTTGATTTAAAAATAAAAATAAAAATAAAAATAAAAGACTCAAATCACCTAAAAAAATTGGGTTGCCTCCCAACGAGCGCTAACTTTAATGTCTTCAGCCAGGCAATATCAAGCAGAGGCTTTGAAAATGTTAAGCCTAACCCTCGTGTTCATGACCGAGACATCCATCACTCATGACCTACAGTTAATTGTGGCATTAGCTGTGGCTAGGAAGGGACGACCTAAAATAAGAAGGATCTGCTTATAAGCATGAGTGGGGTCCATGTCCAACACAATAAAGTTAATAGGAAAGAATCCTTTATCAATTTACACCAAGATATCATCTATTCGCCCCCTAGGAGTCCTAACCGATCTATCAGCAAGCTGAAGGGTACAGTTGGAAAGTTGCAGTTCACCTAATCCCAACTTTAAGTAAACAGAATATGGTATTAAATTGACACTAGAACCCAAATCCAAAAGTGCCCTTTCAATTTTGTGATTGCCAATAAAACATGAAATGGTAGAGACACCAGGATCTTTGAACTTAGGGGGAGTATCACATTTCAGAATTGAACTTACTTGTTCACTTAGAAGAACCTTTTTAGACTTGTCATATTTAGATTTTCTTTTAAAAGTGCACATGTCTTTAAGGAACTTAGCATAGGCTGGGATCTGTCTAATTGCTTCTAAGAGGGGAAGATTGATCTTAACTTGCTTAAAGATCTCCAGAATTTCTTCTCTTTGCTTGTCTTGCTTGGAAGGGAATGGTGCAGATAAAGCTTGAGGGTAAGGAACCTTTGGCTCATATGTCACAAATGGGGTCAGACAGAACAGAAGAAGGGAATGGGTCATTCTCTTTTTCAATCTCAAGGTCACTCTCCATGGTCTTAAGTCTTTCATCTTTATCATGTTGCTTCTCCCTCACCTTGTTGTCTACTTCTTTACCACTCCTAAGAACTATTACAGCTTTCAATTGTTCAAATTGTTGGCCTTTAGGGTTCTAAACGGATGACTCGGAAGTTTTCCTTCTTCTCTTCTACCTACAACTATGGCCAGTTGCCCAAGTTGGGTTTCTAATTTAGCTATAGAGTGTGAATGAGAGTCAACAATATGCATTTTAGACTCAATTCCTTGGACCCTAGCATCCATATTTTGCACAACAAAAGTCAAGGTATCAAGAGCAGAAAGTACCTTATCTATATCAGAACTCCCAGATGGAGCTTGATGGGAAGAGGGAGGAGCATATCTCTGATTTTGAAAACCAGGAAGGGTAGGTCTGTAAGACTGCACTTGAGGATTCTCAACATTTTGAGACCTCCATGAAAAATTAGGATGATTCTTCCAACCATGATTATAGGTATTAGAATAAGGGTTGTTAGATGAAGGAAATCCTTGGGAAGCATTTACTTGTTCGGTCATACAATCAGACTTAATAATACACGGACATTCAGCGGAAGCATGCATGGGACTAGCACAAATCGAACACACATCTTGCATAGAAGGGGTATTAGCCACTTTGGTCATGCACAACAATTGATCAAATTTCTTAGCTAAAGCATCAACTTTACTAGAAAGGTCAATTGAATGTGAAACCTCATAAATCCCCCCTTTACTTCCTAATTGTCTAGGCAAATCAGAATGTGAGGAAGTAGCATGCAAGTGTGAATTTTCACTCAAATGTTCAAATAATTCCCAAGCTTCTTCAGGAGTTTTGTACAATAAATTACCACTACATGATGCATCAACCATTTGCCTATTATGCTCATCTAAGCCAGAGTAAAAATTTTGGACAAGTTTAGACATAGGTACCTTGTGATGAGGATAACATCGCAATAACTCTTTAAACCGTTCCCAACATTCATGCAATTGTTCATTTTTATGCTGTGAGAAGTTCGTTAAAGCACGTCTTAAGGCAGTCAGTTTACCAATAGAGAAAAACTTTTCCAAGAATTCCTTTTGCAATTGATCCCAAGTGGTGATATTGGTCTTAGTATCCAACCAAGCTTTAGCTTTATTTTTTAAAGAAAAAGAAAAAAGCCGCAAGCGAAGAGCATCATCAGAGATATTATTTAAAAACACAGTAGAGCAAATCTCTAAAAATGCATCAATATGCTTGAAAGGATTTTCAGACTCTAACCCATAAAATGACGGGAGCATTTGGATAAGAGAATGTTTAATCTCAAATGGCACCGTAACAGTGGGCATACAGGTTCTTGTTGGTGAGTCATAAGTGGCGGGAGTGAAATATTCCTTAAGTTGCTTAGGTGGTGGGGTTGGTTGTTCTTCAGCCATTTTGTTCTTAGATTCTAATTTCTTAGCTCTTATCTCACGAAGAGAGCGTTCAATTTCAGAATTATATGGTTTAAGATCTAACCACAAAGAACGTCTACTAAGCATATACCAACAAATAATAAAAAGAAAAGAATGAAATCTCCACAATAGTCACCAAACAAAAATAAGAAGAAAAGAGAAGAGAGATATAAGAAGAGAAATAAAAAGAAAATAAAAATAAAAGAAAGATAAAGGGGAAGGGGAAAAAGAAAAAAAAAAGCAAAATAAAAGAAATAAATAAAATAAAATAAAATAAAAGAACAAAGGAAATAAAAGGGAAGGGGATTGTTAGATTAGGTACAATAAATAAAATAAAAAAATAAAAGAGTTAGATTAGATTAGATTAGAAGGGAGAGGGAAAATAGTTAGATTAGATGGGGGAGGGAATAACAAAAATAAAATGGTTAGATTAGAAGGGATTGGGGAAATGAAACAATAAAAATAAAAAGGAAAGGGTGGAGAATAAATAAAATTGTTAGATTAGAGGGGAAGGGGAAAAATAGGAAAAAAAATAAAAAGAATAAAAGGAAACGAAAATTCAAAAATCACTATTCGTTCCCCGGCAACGGCGCCAAAAACTTGGTGTGAATTTTATATATATGTTTTAAAACCCTTTTTACTTGCAAGTGCACAAGGTTAATTATAGACTAGCGAGTATTAGGGTGTCGATCTTATGAGGAACAATAGTGATTCTTAAATTTAATCTTTCCGATTATAAAGAATAAACATAATTTTATGAGTTCGATTATCAATATAATTTAAGGAACAAAAGAAGAGTAAGTGAGTAGTAAAGTAGAGAGAATTCAAGTAGGAGTAAAATCTAGGACTTCAGATTTCATCTTCGATGCCAATATTGATTACTACTTCAAATGGAGATTCAATTTATCTCTTATTCAACCTAAGTTACAAGCATTAGGCCATAAAAAAAATGATTATAATTATAAAGTGACATAACTTATCTAGTGGTTTAGCATAAATTATTCTTTATAGACATAACTCATCTAATTTCTAGCATAAATTATTCAATTTAAACAATTATAATTTTAAACCCAATTACATAATCATCATATTCGCCTACAAAGTCTAATATTCATTTGAGATAGCAAATTAAACTAGTGTCATCAACATGATTAAACATTAGTATTAAAATGCATGAGTAGATGATGATCAAATGTAAACTCAAGATTATGCAAAAGAGACAGAAATAACCCCATAAGAAATTAGCAAAATAATATTATTGCCAAGGATCCATCCTAATCCTAGAATGAGTAGTTTAGCCGGCCATAGTTAGTGAAAACACCATTGTAATTGGTATATTTCACTTCCTATATCCAAACCAATTATATTTCACTTCCTATATCCAAACATTATACTCAATTACACAAAATTATAAAACTTCGTAAACTCTCAAATTTGACTCACAAATGAGATGAGAAGAGAAGAGAAAAATAGCTAACGAAGCTTATTTTCTTCTTAACCCCCCAACCCAAATGATCTTATCTTACAAAGATTTTCTCTAGAAAAATGAAAGATGGAAAAACAAGAAGATGCTTGAGCAAGAAAGTAGATGAATGTGTGTGTCGATGCTTCAACCTATGACCCCTTTTATAGTGAAAAATCCACCCCTTAGGATACCCCAAAATTAATGGAAATTAATTCCAATTAATTTGGGATGTTACATGCATGGTCATGACTAGTCATAAGTATAGAATTAATCAAAAATTAACTAGCTTTGACTAGGCCACTTGGGGGTTGCTCACAAAAATCAAGTCTTGGTTGCTTTGGAGTGCTGGGCTGCTGATGAGGTGTTGGGGCTGCTGAGAGAAAAGGAGAGCATGAGGGAGGACGCGTCTGATGGGCCACTAAACTGAGGCCCAGACGGAGGGAGAGATGAAGTGAGGGGAATGGTAAGCTGGAGCTGCTGGGGCAGCTGAATTGGGCCGAAGTAGGACCTTTGTTTCTTCTTTCTTTCTTTTCTTTTGGGCTTGCTTTGCACTTGTGGCAGATCTGAGTAGAATTGATCATCTTCATCCAAATTCTTCTACTTTATTTTTGTACCTGACAATTTCATAAAATATACATCATTTACTCATAAAAATTTATTTCAAAGACTTAAAAGTTGGTAAAATGAAGGAGAAACTTATATATAAAATACGAATTGTCAACTCTATCCATCTAAATAGTACAAAGGTTCAAATTTTTAGAGTTACAAATGAATCACTTAAAGTGTCCTTATGATGTTCAAGCAAAAAATAACTTCCTATGTTCAAAAAATGGTTCAATGACTGGTATGTAGCTCACATCGACTACTGTCATAACTATTTCTATGATATTTAAGAATCATACAATCTTCTTTCCTAATAGATCTAGAGTTGATGGTGCTAGATTCCCAACAAATTCAATACACCCCATCATGAAAGGCTGGGAATATGGGATAGTACGTTATGTCATAGCAATCCCTGATCAAAAGTGCCCATTCTTCTAAAGTTAACTAAGTTTCAAAAGTGTGGTTTAAAAGGATCCATTGAATTCTCACATCTCTAAGCAAAAGCCAATATAATAGAAGCCTACATACTGCCATACATTGCACATTAATTGAGTATGAAAACAGAAATGTCAAACCAGCCTATTATCTTATTTAATTAATTGATCTAAATGTTCCCGATGAATAATGATAAGGATGGTTTTTAGAGCAATAAGAAGAAGTTACTTATTTCACTTTAGCAAAAGGCAATAGTTTTTACAACATTTATCATCAAATGTGAGGATTGATTGAACGATGGAAAATACTAATACATTGCGAAAACAGTACTTTTGTTTATCATAGTGATTTTAGCAATTATATAAAGGTAGAAGAAGCTACCTTAGAATTTGTCTTTGATTATCTCTTTTATGTTGGAGTGGGAAAATTTCCATCAGAAAAAGGAAAGAGATACCTATATGATGTATTTGAGAAATGAGATCTAGAGCATCTTAAACTTGATAAATATTTAGATAATTATCTCGATAATGATAGAATTGAAGATATTATTGGAGATGAAGAAATGCAAAATCTCACAATGGACGACTAGTTTTGTTAACATTAAGTGCTCTAAAATGTTGTTGCATCATTATGTGTTATATTGTCAAGCGCAAGTCAGTAAAATACTGCAGTCTACTGTAGCCATTGCATGTATCTAGTAACAGTATGTGTATTGTACCTATTGGAGCATCATATGTAGTCTATATCCTCTATATAAGGAGAAGCTGAATGTTGTGAAGGGACACGATTATTTGAGCATACTTAAATTAAAAAGAAGTCGAGTTTCTCCATTTCTCTATGAACAAACATCTCTGATGACCTTAGTAGCTTAAATCCCTCATCAAATCTTTTCATTGTAACATTTTCAATTTCAAACTTTCAATAAAAAGAAGTTTTCTAGTTGGGAACGTTATCTAATTGAACCTTATATCCTAAGTAGTATGATCTCTTGATTAAGTTCCACGATCGTTAAAATATAAAAATTTGATTAATGAGTATGGTTGGAGGTGGAAAATGAAATGGATCTGTACTTTGCCTGATTTAAGGAATGTGTTGTTGAGATTAGCAATCACTATAAATTGGAAACTAAAGGAATGCAAGGGTCCGATGTTGGCTAAGTTACAGTCTCTATAATTACGCTTTACTTTTTTTCTAAGCATGATGGTTCTATAATTATACAAAATATAATATTTAAGATAAGCACTAGATTATGATAACTAGTACAAGTAAAGTCATTATAATAGGTAAAAATCACAAAATAGATCTCATGTCTTTAAAAAGTGTGGAAAAAGAAAAACGAAAGATTGTACAAATTTTGGGGTCAACTTGTAATTTCGAAAAAATTTGGGTCCAAAACAAAAATTGTCGTGCAAAAGATGTTCAAGCCAAACAGTTGTTGTTACTCAAACCTGAGTAGTTCCGAAAATATTTAACCAAACTCATTGGGCCACTTAAATATTTACTTATACCACAGTGGACATGGAAGCAAACTATTCAATATTAAGCCCCTTGTTTCGCTCAAGATTTTTTAGTCACTAGTACAGTTAGCTAGTCATATAGTTACAAATTGAACCATTACTTTAATTTCTAAATTGGACCATAGAATAAGCAAGTAGGGATTGTCTCGATAAGGAAACATAATATAATATGCAAGTTTAAATTTAATTAAATCCACCACTTTAAAATTTTTTACTTTTTTTAATGATTAAAACTAACCAAATTAAGCAAGGAAAAATTTGAAAAGTTTCTTACTTAGACTATGAAATATAATAAATGTAGTGTTGATTTTTTTAAAAAGGAATTGCTTAAGCAAAATAATTGGAAACATTAAAAAACAAAAAAAAACACAAAACTTAAACTAGAAATCAAAAAATTAATATCAAAAATTTAGAAAATTATCTAAAAGTTAACCTAAAAAGCATTACCTTGATCTACTACCAAAAATAAACCAAAAAAAAAACTATAGAAAAACAAAACAAAATTTAAAATATGAAATTAAATAAATAATAACCTACACTAGAATAAATGCGAACGTTAAAATAAAATTAAATAGAAAGAAAAATATAATTTTCTATACTCAATCCAATAGTAAGAAAACAAAATTTAAATTAGAAAGCAATTTTTTTTCAAATTTAACAAAATAAAAACCTACACTAATAAACTAGGACCCATTCTAGACATATATTCTTAAAAACTAACAAATGGACTCCCAGAATTCTAAAATTTAATCACAACAAACTAAGGACTCTATCTAAACCCTAAAGCAACCTAATAGTTGAAGAAAAAATTAAAAGAAACTGACTTTGACCTTAATTCTAACAAATTGATAAAAATATCAAAAATAGAATAGAAAATTACTCCGAAAAAGTAAACCACAATAACACGCAAAGTATAATCAATCTAAAATTACCCAGACACACCTAAAAGACTACTCTTTTAGATGGGGAATAAATGGAATTCAATAATAAAGACTAACCTATTCTTTTTGTTGGAAAATAGGAGTAGGTAAACGGGTGAAATTGGTTAAAGTAGATTGAAGTTAGTATTTTTTTTTTTGGTTGAAGTTGGTATTTTTTAGTTAAAGTTGGAAGAAGTTGGTATTTTTTTTGGGGGGGGTGTGATGGGTGTAAGTTGGTTAATGTAAAAAAGTGGGAATGATTTGTTTTTGGTTTAGTTTTTGGCATAATATTTCTCAAAATTTAAAAATTACATAAAATTTGATAAATTTGTAGATTGCATTTGTTTTAATAATTTACTAAGTGCTGTTATAAATGTTGATACATTAACAACTTGTAAATTATATATGACTTTTTGCATCAAAAAATTATTTATGATATTTTTTAATGTACCGATTGAGGAAGTTTTTATATGTATAATTTTTACATATTAATTTATAAATGACTACTTCATACACCACGACAAAAAAAGTATTACAAGATATTTTTTTGGTTGAAAATATAATTAATTTTCACATGATACTTTATAAATTGTGAAAATTTGAAGGTGATGGGTTCAAGTACGTTGAAGTGAGCTGAAATTGGTTGAAGTGGGTTGAAGTTAGAATTTTTTTTGTTAGAGTGGGTAGAAGTGGGTTGAAGTTGATTGATATTGATCGATGTTGGTAAAATAAGATTTGCCAATTAAAAAAAACAGGCCCTAACACTTTAGGAATGAATTGGACAAAATAATGATATTAGCTAGAAATCACACAAATAATTATCAAATTTAGCAATTCAATGAAAACATTAAGCATAATTTATATCCATTATACAAATAACTACTAGTCATTAATATAAAAACTGATTTATCCATGATTTAGATTGCAGACGATAATCCCTAGCGAATCTTTCCTATTTTTTTGTGGTTATTAGTCTAATTAGATCTAACCTTGAAACAAACCCAATTATTTTTGATAAACCTAGCACTAGCACAAGAATTTAACCAAACTAAAGCATGAAGCATTAGAAAAAACTCATCTAGCACTTCGTAAACAACTTAGCAGCAAGTTAATTTAAGAAAGATCTATAATGCTTTTCTAGTTAAAAGAGACAGGTTTTAAGCCACCTACAATAAATTAGATGATACTTTGTTTAGATTACTATAACATATACATGTTTAAGTCTTTTAAACTGTCATATGAATTTATATCAAACTATTCAGCATGCACTCTAGTTGGTCTAATGCAAATATCATGAATAATATGCACAAATCATTAAGGTATCATGAGTCAATCAACAAGATACGAAAGCACAAATCTTGTTTCAAGAAAATTAATCTTGAATGGTTTCAAATACATTATGCGAAGTTGATAAACTACTCACACATTAAAAATCAAAACACATAAACTAATTAAAGATCTCTTGGTTAATATAATACTAGAAAGAAAATAATCAAGTCGCTAAAAAAAATTGCTAAACCACTATACTAGGCGTGATAATATGAAGATGATGGTGCATCATGATGATGAGATAATGATGCATGATGAAGCTGTTAGTGGTGACTCAAGGAGAGGCGTTAACATGTTGGTGAGGACAGGATGATGGGTGATTCATGACGGTGATAATTGTTATGACACAGATTGTGAAAGATGATGATGACAAAGGACATGATAGGCGTGAATGATTTTGGTGGGTCTGAGGCATGTGTTGATGTGCATATGTACAATCATCCTCTTAAGTCAAACACCCCTAGCTTTTAACTTAAACTTCTCGTAGGGGTTTTTTTTTGTCTTGCCGATATTTCTTCTTCTCTAAGGCTTTAACATCCACTTGCACATCGGATTAGTGGCCTCCTAACCTTAGTCCATAAAATAAATCATCATGAAATGAAATATTTTCATAAATCATTCTTTTCAGACCGACTTTATATATCAATGTGGAAGTCTTTCGATGTCTAAAGCCACTTTTTAGCACCTTCTCTTTACTATTCATTTTATAAGTATTTACCTAAAAAGAAATAAAATAAAGTAACCAAATAAAAATAATCTATATAAGATAAGTTAAATAACTACTCAACATATGCATAAAATATGGCTTAACAGTATGAGAATGGTATCATATATTTCGATACCTTATGTTTCATTACGGTATTTCTTATTCAGAATCACATTCTAGATGGAATGACTATAGTAGCTGCATTAAGTTGACTTGTTAACTTCAGGCGTTATATGGGTCCTTCCTAGAGTGTAAGGGTTGAGGAGTTTTACTTAGAATTTACTGTTTGGTTTAGTTAGTCTAATTTATCTTATTATTGTGCTTGTTGAATGTGGTCATTTAAGTATGTTAATTTTTGTAATTTTCTTACGTGCTTATATGAAATTATTTGAATTGGTATAGCTGTTTGGTACTAGGCAAAGAATTAGAGCTAGGTAGTGCACAAACCCACCTTGAACCTTTATGGCCCAACCTACCTTCTTTTAGTGAGTTTAAGAGAGAAGGGGGAGGGAGGGGACGAATGAAAAAAGCAAAAGGAAATTGTTGCATTTTGCTGAGAAAAAGAACGAAAAAAGAATGATAAAGAGAGAAGGTTGAATTCTTAGGAGCTCCATTTACGACCCCTTCTCCCTTACACACCCCTCATTCCGACACACCTAGGGTGAGAGAAGAAGAGTAGAAAATAGACGAAGATGAAGAAGAACAAGCAAAGAGGTAGAACAAAGGAATGGAAGAAGAAGCAGGCAACAACAAGGAGGAAGGAGGAATCGAGAGGAAGAATCGAGAACTGTCAAGCCCACTTAAAATATCAAGCAACTTCACCTCCAAACTCTAAATTTCAAGGGGGGTAATTTCCATTCCTAAACCTACTAGTAATTTTCAACCCAAAAGAATTTAGTTGATTGTGATTCCCTTGTATGTGAGTAAATTAGAGTTGGAAGTGTGAAAATTAAAGTTTGAATGTGTGAAGGGATTGGCCTAGTAATGGAGATCTACTCCAAATCTAATCACTCAATTTTTTTCCATAATCAACTCTAAAAACCAAAGCAACACAAAGGGGGCATTTATAGCATGAAAACATCTAACAAGATTAGGAAAATGTTCTAATATCCTAGCATAATTAAAATACTACTTGCTTGAACATGATATGATGAAAAAAGTATTGACAAGTACTCTCCATTTTGTGGAAATTATTATTAGGGAACCTTGTTACTTGAATAGATTAAAAGGTCCTATATTCTGCGGAAATCATTTTTGGGTACAATTTACTATTTTTATTTTCATCCATTGCCCTAATTTTTTTTTTAATATCTTACCTCAATCCTTAAAAATTTACTTTTCAAAATTTTAATTTGCGCAGTGATTTTATGTTCATAATTACTACTTGAAGTCTTCTTTTATCTGGTATTAGAGCCACATGACCCAAAATAATTAAAATAAATAAGTTAATTAATAGTTAGTTAACCTAATTAATTATATTTTATACTTGAATCATCATATATTTCTCCTGCCTCAAATTATTCACATATTGTGCACACTGTAGAGGGATCTACTCCATTAGGACCCTAATTAAACTATATCACTGGTGTAGTTTTAGAACTAAAAGCGCAATGACTAAAAATGAAGACTGGCATTAAGGAGATAAGAAAACAATTGTCCATAATCCCTCGTTCTTTAATCAATGAAGTTGGACATAGTGGAAAATTTGATTTAGGCAATAGTATTCCATTTTAACATAAAAAATATCCTTTCCAAAACATTAAAAAAAAATCCATTTTGTTTTCAAGATATAAAATTGAAAAAAAGTAAAAGAATCAACTGAAAAATCATCAAAAGAGAAGAAAAAGAAGACGAGAAAGAGGATGAATTATACATAGTATAACCTACAGGAGTTACAAAATATGTTCGGTAAAGAACATTATCCAGAGGAATTAAATAAAATCATGGGCACCATAGCAGAAAAACAAGAAGTGCTATCTGCTGATATTTAAGAGACAAATAATGTCGGTTTAGAAGAAGAAATATATCAACAGATGAACCTAATTAAACTAGAAGATTTGGATATAATTTTTTTAGGAGAAATATGAGAGAACTAGAGAAAAAACATGGAAAATTGGTGGCTGAAAGTGAAATTAATGAAATTGACAAAGCGCTTAACATTGACAAATTTGAATCCAACTTAGTTAAGAATGTAATTCCGAAACCATAATAGTTTGTGAATCATCTGGAAGAAACACCCATTTTATGAGACCTAGATATGTTCTAGTAGGACAAACAACAATCTTTTCCTTTGGGTTTATCCTAAGAAAAACCACATGATTTAAAGATATTAGCCTTATCCTAATTAGCCAAACGGGTTACATAGAAAAGAAATATATGAACATTGGTAAAGGGATATGAATAGTGTCATGAACTTGAGTACCATATGGATTGCAGAAAATTTTCTAAACTATATCGAAGATAGTGCTACTAGCATTGTGGCTAATAGGTACGACCTATAAGATGAGGAAGCCAAAAACGCATTAAGAATGATTGAGACACCAAATGCTATATTAAAAAAACTATGAAAGGAAATTGAAATTGAATTTATCGGAGCTGAACTTGATTCCAAAGAAAAAACTCGAGAGTGGCAAAGAAAGATTAATAACATACAGTTGTTGGACATGAGGTATTTCAAAAATCAAATTCTTGAATTTAGTTAATATTATTAGAAAATTAAGCATAATGAAATCAATCTTGGTATGTTTTATGGCAAATTAACTTATGTGATAAATTCTATAATCAATAAAGATACATTATATGGCTTCAAAAAATGGATACAATTGAGACTCTTGGTACAAGGATCTCTTACATAAGGAAATGGGTCAATGTTCATGTCTTAATCTCTAAAAATAATAGAAAATGAGGAAACAATTTCTAGCATGTTGAGATACTTCATCAATGGGGAAATAAACCTAAGAAGAAAAGGAAAAGAAGATGTTATAAGAAAAAAAGCTTTAAAAGCAAAGGGGAGAAAAATACAAAAGAAATTATTATAATAAGCCAAGTACCAAAAGATGAAGATTTTTGGAACAGTTGCTTATTGTTCTACAAGAAAAAATAACTGTAAGTGTTGGCATGTGGAGAAGCAGGTCATTATGCAAACAAATGTAAAAATAGAAAAAACAATAAGCTTATGTAAACATTAGGAAGTTTAGACTATTTTGAACTTAGGGAGGAAGAAAGATTGTACCTAACCTTGAAAAAGACAAAGGAATTGTTGAGATAGTAATGGAAGATGAATATGAAGAAAGTGACTATAAAGAAACAAATCATACGATAAAAAGGAGATCAATTAGTCTTATCGGTCTCCAAGGAGAGGAATTTACAATAGATAATAAGAATGAAGATGTCAAAGGAGATTGTGTTTTTCCTTTAATATAGAAGGATATGATTTATAAAAAGTCCATCTTTCAATTAAGGAATAAATACATATGCGAAATGATGGAAGTTGATTTAGAGATAAAAGACAGAGACTTTGATGTGAGAGAAGTAAATCTCATTAATTGGGGAAATATCCTTAAGCATAACAAGGATAGAAAGTATAAGTATATCTATATTGGAAGTGTCTAAATTTAAATTACACTATTAGAGTATTATGATAAAGATATTAATATATATGTTTTGCTCTATGATATTCGGTATGCCAAATTTAACAATGAAATTGTCATAGGGATCAAGACTAATTTATATAATGGTTCAGTAGCATTCAATTGTTGACTTGGATATTATGTGAGTTTAAAAGATGAATTTATCAAAAACTTTCTATCCCTTGTTATAGAAATAGTTGGGATGGATACGAAGAGAGGAGGATACCCACTAAGGATATCTTGGAAAACAATCTACAAATTAGACAATACTATAGACCTAAAGACCACTGTAACATTCATAGCGGTAGAAAAATTTGAAAATCCTACTCCAATGCAAAAAATTCAAAGGATGAAATCCAATTTACAGGAGATAAAAATTGATAAGTCTTGAATATCTAGCTTTGCCAATATCACAAAACCAATAAGAAAAAATAATAAAAGTTGACGAGACTGAAAAATTACCATTAATTCCCAACCCGTAAGAAGTATAAGTACATGATCAAAATGAGGAGAATGATCTTCAATAGCTAACAAAGTGCTCAAGAATATGATACAATTAGTGTGACTAGTGAAATGAGTAGAGTAAGTTTTAAACCGCAAGAGAAAGTGCAGAATGAAGTAGAGGCCTGGATAAAAAAGTCATTGGGTGCAAAATGATGATTGCTAGTGAGCCAATTTATAAAGATGAATTAGTAAAAAATATGACTATGGCGATATGCTATGAAGTCACCAATACTAATGCTACGTGCATTTATTTCCTAATAAATATATGTTCAGGGAGATATAATAGATATGAATTATGCCTACATTGATAGTGGTTGTTGTGTCTATTTGGAAAAAAAAAAAAAGACCTTTATGTTTAGAATTCATATGGAAAAGGTAAAGGATCCTTTACAAGTAAGAACAACTGATAATAGCATAATGAGTAATAATTAAGCCATAGAAGGATTATCTATAGAAATATGAGTCTAATACATTATACTAGTTCTATGGGCTGTTGATGAGTCCTCAATAAATGAACACTGGATTCCTGTTGATAAATTAAATAAAGCATACATCCATCAAAAGATTGAGTTTACACCAAACCAGCATAGTAAGAAGGTAATAGCTACATAACTTGAAATAGCACTAACAATCTCATTTCTGGAGTTATCTATTAAAGAACATATTCTATAAATATTAATTAGGAATAAATTTTGTGTAAAGAACTTCACTCTGATAGTCCTCCTATATTTTGTGATAAAAATAAGGCATTTGCAAATATTGCTTTGTTAAATCCCAATATTATTATCCGAGTTAAACAGATGGTATATACACACTGCGATATCCAAGAATTTGATAACTAAGTCAAAGAATTTTTAGATAAAGGATTAATTAGAAATAGGAAGAGTTTTCACCCCAGTTCTGCTTTGATGGTGAGAAATCAAGATGAAGAAAAAAGTGGAAAAGCCAAGCCAACAATTAATTAGAAAAATCATAATGATAATACTATCTCTAATGGTTATTATATTCCTAACAAAACAGTTCTTTTCAATAAAATTCAAGAAGCCTCTTATTTCTGAAAAATGGATTGTAAAAGTCAATACTGACAAATAAAATGGATGAGGAAAGCATTCCCTTATCCGCTATTAGTGCCCATCAAGGACACTATGAGTGTATAGCAATGCCATTGTTCTTAAAAATGCACCTCAAATATTTTAAAAAAGAATGGATAACATCTTCAAAAATTTTAATCACTATTATGTAGTTTACATCAATGATATTCTTATCTTTTCTAAGATCATAGAATAATACAAAGTTGATGTTCTAGCTGTCAGCTAAAGATACATTGATCATGGTATTAGCCTTCATAATAACGAGTACATGTATGCTAAATAAGAAATAGAGTTTTATGTTTGTAAACAAAAACTGGACAATCATCCTACAAAAGTATATTTTAGACAAAATAAAAAATCTTCCTGAGAAGATTGAAAATGGGACGCAATTAGAAAGATTTCTAGAATGTCTTACCTATACTTTAGATTTTATTAAAGATTTAGCTAAATTTAGAAAACTATTATCGTAGAAGTTCAAGAAAGAAGTAAGTTGGACATGGACTCCTAATGATTCAAAGATTTTTCAAAACTTCAAAAAAGATGTGTAAAAATCCTCATGTTCTCCTAATGAAGGCAAAGATTAAATTCTTAAGATAGATTCCAACAATGAGCATTAGAGTGCAGTACTCAAAATTAAAGAAGGAGAAAAACTCTCCAAATACTACAATGGAAATTTTGATAATGCAGAATGCAACTATCCCATAATGCAAAAAAAAAAAAAAAAAAAAATCCTTATTGTCATAAGGAGAATTAGAAAATTTTTAACATTTTTTGCCCTAAAACCTTTTCTAATATGCACTAATTGCAAAAGAGTACTTGATTTTGTGAAATAGAATTGATCAAATATGTAAGCATCAGGGTGACTCTTACTTTGATAATTACAGTTTAAGTAGTTTTCTTTCTTTATTGAACTTTTGCAGGGATCAAAGAATTCTCTGATAGATAGTTTGACTTGTAAATATACTAATGGTAATCATCAGTGCAAAAGTCCTGCTAGAAAAGGAGGAAATTCAAAATGAAATGCCATTACTGTTAGAACGGGTTTCTCCTTCTAGCTAGCCCTTATAGATATTTTGGAATTTCATATAAAAACTAGATCACAGTTTGGTTTGTTGTTTTCTGTCAATCTAATGGTACATAAATTCGATCTTTTAGAGTTATAAATGAATTGCCTAAGGTGTCCTTGCGATGTTCAAGGAAAAATAAGTTCCTATGTTCAAGAAAAATGGTTCAACAATTGGCATGCAGCCTGCATCAACTACTATGATAATTATTCTTATGATATTTGAGAATCATGGAGTACTGTGATCTTCTTTCCTGATAGATTTGTAGTTGGTGGTGATAGCTTTCCAACAAATTCAATCCCTCTAGATGACCTCATCGTGAAAACTTAGGAATATAGGATAGAAGCCTACCTCATGGAAATCCTTGATCCAAAGTACCCATTCTTCTAAAGTCTAACTAAGTT
The DNA here is from genome assembly GCA_029747015.1 of Carnegiea gigantea. Taxonomy (NCBI): domain Eukaryota; kingdom Viridiplantae; phylum Streptophyta; class Magnoliopsida; order Caryophyllales; family Cactaceae; genus Carnegiea; species Carnegiea gigantea. The sequence continues at coordinate 314,014 of JAKOGI010000643.1, forward strand.
TTAAAAGTGTGTGTTTGAAAGGATCAATTGGATTCTCACATCTTCTAATAGTCCAAGAGTCCCATAAAATAGAAGTCTGCATATTGAGGTACATTGTGTATTAATTCAATATGCAAATGGAAAAGCCAAGCTAGCCCATTATTTTGTTCAATTAATTGACCTAAATGATTCTGATGATCAACAACAAGAATGGTTTCCATAGCAATGTGATGTAGTTAGTGATACTGCTTTAGTCAGAAGCCATTGGTTTTTGTAACATTTGTAATCAAATGTGGGTAGTGATTGAACGAGAAAAAATACTAAAGCATTGTGGAAATATTACTTTGGTCGTTATAGTGATTTCAACAAATATATGAAGGTAGAAGGAGTTACTTTAGAAGATGTCTTTAATTATCACTTTGATGTTAGAGATGAAAAGTTTCAATGAGTAAAGGGAAACAAATATCTACATGATCTATTAGAGATACGAGATCTAGGGAATCAAGAATTTGATCAAAATTTTGATGATTATCTAGATAATCATGGACTTGAAGACATCATTAAAAATGAAGGCATGTAGGATCTCAATATAGATGACTCGTCTTGTCGAGCATTACGTGCTTTGAAATGATGTTGCACCATTATGTGTTATCTTATCAAAGTGTCAATTCAGTAAAATGATGTAGTTTACTACAACCATGTGACAGTATCCAATAACATTATATGTACTGTAACCATTAGGACATCCTATATAGTTCATCTCCTCTATAAAAGAGAAAGGTTGAGTGTTATGAAGGGACACATTCATTTGAACATACTTAAGAAAATGAGAATTTGGATATCTCTATTTCCCTATGAATAAGTATCTCTGATGTTCTGAGTAGCTTAAGTCCTTCTTCGACGTTTTTATTTTAATATTTTCACTTTTGAGCTTTCAATTAAAAAAGTTTTCTAGTAAGGAATGTTATTTAATTGAACCTTATATCTTAAGTACTATAATCTCTTGATTAAAGTTTCATTATCCTTAAAAATATAAAAACTTGATTAGTGATTACGGTTTGAAGTAGAAAACAAAATAGATCTGTACTGTTCTTGATCTGAAGAAGGTGTGGTTGAAATTAGCAATCCCTGCAAACTAAAAATTAGAAGAACGCCACGTTCAGTGCCAACTAAGTTCAGATAATGGTCAAAACCTTCTAATACAAGCATTATGAGAAGTGTAAGTATAAATATAATATTTATGATATAAGTAATAGATTGTGATAACCAGTATCTAGAAAGTCATTATGAGAAGTATGAGCATTAATACAAGCATAGTTTTCTAAAAGCCCCACAAACTTGAATACTTGTACTTTTTACCCTATTCTGGTTCGAAAACATCAAATTGAGAAAGTTTTAAGTCAAATTTGAAAGAAAAAGCCCCTAAAAATCATTTTCCCATACAATATTGATCCTTGCAAATAGTCTACCTAAAATAATAGGTATCTGGAAATACATTCTTAAAAAAATTATCGCTTAAGAATTATTCTCCTAAAATAGTAGGTACCCTAGAGTCCTAGATTGTGATATGACTCATATTATAGCAATAGAGTCTTCAAATTGTAATTTATCTTTTGTTTCCTGTTAAGTCTGGTTAAGCATAGAATATCCACTAGTGATATCTAGTTTTGGCATTGATTTTGTAGGTTTGGATGTTGACCCCCTAGATAAATCAACAAGCTTCTTCATCTACTGCCTTTCGCGTTTAGGACATATGTCTTCTCTAAATTTAGCAATAAATCTATAATGATTTTCGTACATGAAATTCCTATATTCTCCTAAATTTGATTAGATAGAAGCTGTAGTCGACTCGAGGAATACGACGATAGATATCCGCTAATGGAATTCCATAATATACTTTAGCCACACCACTAGAGACCATTAGATATCCATAAAAACATAGATTGCAATCATCAGTATCATTGTGTCTAATAATTCTACGTCCAGACACTAAGCTAACTCATAAATCGATACTTCAGAAACTCCCTGGAGTAATAATACTTCTAGAAATGAGGACTGCACTCCCCATTCACCATATAGTGACTTGTGATTTTGGATGGACAGTCCACATGAGAATTAGGAACAAAAATTAGGGTTTAAGGAAATAGGTGAACAATGGTGAGAAGGACGGCAGTGGTTAGTATAGGCATGTTTTGTGACAACTCCGTAATTGTTGAGGAAGGTGATTAAAGATCCCCAAAGGATGACCTTTTCTTATCACAAAACCTAAACTAGTACCAAATTGATTGAGATAAACTGCAAAATTGATCCCTCAATTTTATTCCATATTCAACTCTGAAAAATGAGACGACGTAAACGGGGTATTTATAGCCTAAAAACATCTAAGAAGATAAGAAAAATATTTAAGTATCTTAATATAACTAAAATACTATTTTCCTACTCCTAACATACATTTTATGCTAAAGTCTATTATCTTCCAAAAATGGCTCTAAGATAAAATCCGAAAATATAATTAAAAATATAAAAAATACATTAATTACCTAAACCTAGTAGAACTATGCCATAGATCTTATATTTATTATATCCTTGCAAGTTACATAAGCAAGGTTCGAATTTGTTAAGTTGATAGTTTGAGCTTATTGTGCGTGTGTGCTTCTTAGAGGGTATAAAAGGAGGTCAATGTGAGAGAATTTGTGAATTGCGGTTGTTCTATATTTGATTTGTCCCATGAGTACTTTATGCTTAGAGTTGAGCTATTTATTGGGGACCATCCATCTCAATTGTGGGGCTCGAAATGTAGGACAGCAGCAATTTGAAGAAGGCGGGAATTTGTGTGTAGACCTGGCAAATGGATCATTCAGTTTGGATACGGATCGGATTAAGTTTGGGTAGAGTCATGTTTAGGTTAAGTGACATTTCGGGTCATTTTGGTTTGGGTCGGGTATGGTTCGGTTCGAATTGATTTCGCATCAACCAATTTTTGGTCAAATATACTTGTCATGGCAAAATGAGCAACTTTGTAGAAAATTTCAGGTCGGGTATGGTTCGGTTCGGGTCAATTCGGGGGGTCTACTTTTGGGTGAGCATATTTCGGGTGTCGGGTCGGGTATGGGTCCGGGTCGGGTATGGTTCGGGTCTCAGGTCTCGGGTCAGTTTTGCCTGGTCTATTTGTGTGTGCATGTGCTCTTGACCTTGGTAGGAATAAAGGGAACTATTACGGGTTGGTTTAGGAGTCGGTTCAATTTTGAGGGGCGCCAATGAACCGAATTGCAATTTAACCACCCAGGTTCTGAGCTAAATAGTTGGTTAAATGGTAAACTCCCGATAGAATTCCTGGTAGCGGTAAAAACAACAATCTACAGCTTGATTCTTTGTATTAACATGTGCTGCTGGACATTATCCAACCTAGTACATGGTCCATGTAATTGTTCTCGTGTGGGCTAATTCTCTAATTGTTGTTATGCAACCTCAAATTCCTAAAACGGTGGTTAAAAATATCAAACATTTGAGCCTGGTTTGCTCTGCATAATGATTTAGACTCCCCGTTTTGTTTATATTTAAAAGGTGAATGGTTTATTTGATTTGAGAAGGGATATTTTCACTTAACAGTTTATTGAATATTCTGTTATTATGTTATGTTTGATGAGTTTCATTAATGTCTATTGGATCGGGCTCTCGTGGGTTCAGCCAAATCACAAACTTGCTTCACCTTCAAACACTTTGAACTTAGGCACAACTGTTTGGCTTTACCAACTGTGAAGCAAGTTTGCTAAATTAATTTTATGTGCTTTAGTTTATTCAGGGGTAGCCCCTCTGCTAAAATTCATTCATGTCTGTACCCTCATTTTGAAAGAAAAATGTTCGAGCTTCTGTTTCCATGATATAATAAGGCTATCTCACATGTGAACCAGAATAGGAATTCTTAAGTTACTATTATATAGCTCTACTAAACTTATTGGTTGATATATATATTTTCTTAGCCCTTATTTGGTGACAAACACTAAAATAGAATGGAATTAAAACTTGACACCTACTGGGTTGAGAGTGAGACTTGATTCTTGAACTCAAGTCCTTAGTGAAGAAAAGTGGAATGGAATAGAATTACATCCAGGGCCTTGTTGTTTAGCTAGCAGTACTAATGGAATGAAATCAAAACTATTTTATTCACCTATTATAATTATATTTTTTAATAATTATTATTTTAGTTTGTAAAAGAGAAAGCTGGTGACTTAATTTTCTCAGTGTTTAGGAATTTATTTCGCTATGATTAACTATTTTGTAATTTTTTTAATAATTGAACAAACAAAGCCAATGAATAAACAAAGTCAACGTATTAAAACAAACTCATATCATATTTGACCCTAAATGCATATGCCAGAGCAATAATTTTTTTTTAGGAAAGAATCCCATCTCCATAATCAGCTAAAAAGAATTGAAGCAGGGGGTTTGATCCTGCTGAAACCACTCCATCATCCTCATCGTTAGAGAGAGGAAAATGATAGCAGGGGCTTGAATATGATAGAATTGCTTCAGTAGGAGAGAGGGGAGAGATAGTAAAGCAGCAAAATAGAAACAGTAAAAACTCAACCTTGAGACTGCTGGTGTCTGTTTCTCTCTCTGCCCCCTATCCATCTTCATTTTTGCTCCTATCCAAAACCCAGAATACCACTGAGAACCCAAGTCCCTTCGTTCTAAACCCATCTAATCTACGCCATCGAGGAGCGTCCACCGACGGTAGTGTTTTAGTCGATGTTGGTAGGGATGACTCAATTATGGGGTGTCTAATTAGTGACAATGGAATTGGTGGCTATGGGGGAGCACTCCTCTGTCTCCTTTTCTCTGGCTTTTGTGAAGAACAATGAAGAATAGTGGGCAAGAATCATTTTTTACAGTTAATTTTTCTTTTTTTAAAATGATAAGTTCATCCAACTAGGATGGGGACTTGAAGCGCCCCAAAGCAGGGAGGGTTGAAGTTCCTTAGTTTTTTTTTTGGGGGGGGGGGGGGGGGGGGGGGGGGGGGGGGTTGGTTGAGACCTCCACGTTTCAAGCTCCTTGGCCAACAACTCTGATCAAACAAAAGGTAAGGAGCTTGAAACCTTCCATTCTTTTTTTGTTTCACCAAATGTCATCTTATTTTGTGCAAAAGTTTTGTTTTCGAGAATGTTGATTACCCATTGAGCATATGGTTTCTCACCTCCTTTCTTTTCTTCATTTTTCCAAGCCTAATTGTTCTTAAAATGTAGCTAAAGGTTATTAGCTTATTCAAGATGACATGATTCCTGTTAGTTGCACTTGCGAACATGTTATAAAGAGAGTATACGTATGTATATCTTGGTTCTTTAGCTACATGGTAACTTTAGTAGTAATTTTAATAGATTATGTAAAAGTAGCACATGAATTCATGTAAAAGCACGTTGTTAAGTAGCCCAACTTAGCTTTGTGAGCCAACCATCTATATATTTTAGAGGATTGAGAACTTTATTTGTCTTCTATCTGGAGTCGAATGTTTTCCCATGTAAACCCCTTGCTTCCCGTGTGTGGCCCGTTGACTTATATATTGAGTTATTTGGTAGTAGTTAAATTTATAGACTGTTGAATATGGAGTTTGTTTGAGCCAGGGTGTGGTTGTCAAGTTTGTTTAGAGTTGTCTTTTGTGTTTTTATTTATTACATGTACAAGTATAAGGCTATAAGCTTATGGTCATTGAAAACTTTTTGGCGAAACTATGTCAATTTTATTTGAAAATGCCAGATGTCACTAAAACTACTAGCCCTATGAATGAGGGAGTTATATATTCATGCATAACATATAGGTTTTACTAAATGTCTCTTACTCCCAGGGTTTACATAAACCCATATCTTTAAATATCACTTTTTACATATATTAAAGTCATTCCTAAGTTGAGCCAAACAGGTGAAATCAATAATAAAAAACTCTTCCCATACGTCCTAGTTTCATTTACAACTCCATTCTATTCTAACAAAGTTGAACTAAATGCCCCTTAAGTATTAGAGTTCTCCTTTCTAAGAAAAATTTGCCACCTTAATAGGGGTTCTTGTTATGATTGATAGGATTACTGATATGAAAAGTAAAGTTGGATATGCTTGAATATTGGTTGCAGTGGAAGTTCAGAAGTAGTTTCTCTTGAAGCTCTATTTTGATAACGTGGTAGCATGACTGAATAGACAATAGACGTTGAATAGAAGCCAATAAAGGATGTACATGTAAAGGCTATGGTCATGCTATGGACTTGTGTAGGAAAGACGGGACATGGGTATGGAAAGTAAAGTTGAAGCTAAAACAATGTGTAAGGCATTCACACCTACTGTTTTGAAACTAAAACAATATGCCTCATTTTGGTATGAAAATGCAAAGAGGGCTAGAATCTTGGAAGGCAAGTCATGAACTAAAACATGATTACACTGATGAAGCACATGGACAAAGGTTCCTACTAGCAATTACGGACAAAAATTATACTTGAGGGTCACTTCTCTTAGCTTAGGTAACCTGAAAGTGGAAGAGTACATCAAGGAGTTTGAACAGCTGAAGATCAGGTGTGCATTCAGGGATGAGCCACTCAATAAGCCAAGTTCCTTAGGATTCTAAGCCCTATCATGCTAGAGAAGGTTGAACTTTAGCCCTTTTGGACTTTTGAGGATGCTTGTAAAATTGCGATCAAGGTAGAGATACAACAGAAGCCCAAGAAGTCCATTACTACTTACAAGCCTTACAGTCCATTTAAGTCTAACAATCCATTGACAGAGGACAAAGATAGATGGAAAGGAAAAGAGCCCATTAAGGAAGCTTCCAAGGGCCAGAAGAAATGTTAGGTGCCATGGATGCGAGCACTTTTAGGGAGATTGCAGCAACAGGAGAGTTCTCACTATGAAGGAGATTAAGGACATGGCTTAAATGGAATAGAAGGTGGTGAAGAAAAATTGGAAGAGGATGACACATCTTATAATCTTAATTGATGAAGGAAACATGCTCATGATCATGAAAGTGCTCTTCTCCGAAGAATCCACCTAGGAAGCCACTTAGTCACTGTTCTTTTCATTAGTAAATCCAAATTTACCCACATCAACCAACATCAACCTACATCAACCCACTTCAACCCACTTTACGAACTTCAATTAAAAAAATACCAACTTCAACCAACTTCAACCAACTTTAATTTACTTCCTACTATTTTAACCAACTTCTACCCGTCATATAAAAAAAAAAAAAATCAACTTGCTTCAACCAACTTTAACCCACTTTAACCCACTTCAACTTATTTTAACCAATTTCAATCCACTTCAATGGAAAAAAAAAAAAAAAAACCCATTTCAACCACTTCAACCTACTTTTACCAATCTCAACCAACTTCACTGATTTACCAACTCATATTTTCCAACAAAAAGAATAAGCCCTTAAAGAGAGAAAATCTTCCACTCCAAGTGTAAAATACGAGGCAAAAAAATCATAGATGGGGAACAGTTGCACCAAATGTGGCCTCTTATGTCCTACATCCTAAAATGGCTCAGGAAAGGAAGTGAGGTAATCATCTCTAAACAAGCTTTCGATTGCTTTTTCTATTAGCGAGTTCAAAGGTGATGTTATTTATGATGCTTTACCTATGGATACCTGTCACTTGCTCTTAGGTGGACCATGGTTTTGTGATAGAAACATGTTGTATCATGGCATCTCTCATATCTATTCATCTAATCTACATGGTATGAAGTGGACTTGAGCCCTTTAACACCAACTCAGCTATAAAAAACTAAGCATAGGATGAGAAACACAAGAAAAAAGATCTTCTTTGTAAGTGGGAACAGGGTAGAGAGACTTATTTGCAAAGGAAAGACCATTGATGCCACATTTGTTTTTGAAACTAAACTGTTGAGAAAGTGACACCCCTTAGCCTTCTTATCCAACATCTACTCCATGAGTTCAAGGATATATTCTCCCAAGACTTACCTTTTGGACTTCGCCTTAACAGGCATCGAGGTTCAAATTGACTTGATCCCTTGAGCCCATTTACATACCAAACCTGCCTATAGATCCAACCTCACAAGGGTAAAGAGTTGCAAAGATAGGTTTAGAGGTTTATTAATAAAGGGTATGTCAGGGGACGTATGAGCCTTTGTTTGTCCTAGCCCTCTTGGCTCCCAATGTAGAGCTACTAATAACAATGTAGTCAACTATAGGTATCCCACCCATAGATTTGGTGACATGTTGGATAAGTCACATGGTTCCAAAGTATTTTCTAAGAAGGATATTAGGAGTGGCTATCACCATATCATAATGAGGGAAGGGGATAAGTGAAAACTAGCTTTAAAACTAAGCAAAGGTCATGTGAATAGCTAGTAATGTCCTTTGGCTTATCAAATGCCCCTAATACTTTAACAAAACTCATGAATAAGGTCCTCAGGCCTGCCATTGGTACATTTATTATTGATCATTTTGAAGGCATTTTGGTTTATAACAAAACTAAGCAAGAACTTGTTGATCACTTAAACGTAATATTCATGGCGCGCTCTATGACAATTTGAAGAAGTGTGAATTTTTCTCTCCAAGGGTTCTATCTCTTACGTATGTAGTTTCTTGTAATGGTATAGGGGTTGACGAGTCCATGATTAAGGCTATCAAATCATGGCCTATCTAAGCTAATCACAGTAGTTAAAAGTTTTCATGGTCTTGCTTGTTTCCATGGAAGGTTCATTAGAGACTTCGGTATGTCATGGCCCCTTGACAGAATGTATGAAGAAAGGCATCCTCCTGTGGACTCCAACAGCACAAAGAGCCTAACATCAAGTGGAAGATATGTGAGGCTCTTATCTTAGCCTTGCAAAACTTTGAAGAGCTCTTTGAAGTGAACTACGATGCTAGTGGTGTTAGCATTAGTGTTGTCCTAACTTAATTTAGGAGAACAGTGAGCTATTTTCAGTGAGAAACTCAGTGGTCCTGAGCTCAAGTACTGAACAAATAACAAAGAATTCTACATCATTGGAAGGTCCCTAACCATTAGACCCCTTTTTTTGGGAAGCAAAAAGGCTTTTTCCTATAGTCAGATCACCAACGTCTCCAGTTCCTTAATGGCTAAACCAAACTCAATGACAGATATACTACATCGGTTGAGTTTCTTTAGGCTTTCACCTTCTCTGTTAGACACAAGAAGGTTAATAAAAATGTGGTTATTGATGCTTTGTCAAGGCAGCATTGCTTAGCTTATAGTCAATATAAGTTTACCATCCATAAGTTATAACATTCAAGGAGTTGATAAGTGACACTCCAAGGTAAGGGACTTATTTTAAACCAGAAGGATTTATGTTCAAGGGTAATAATTTTTGCGTGCCTAAGTGTCCTTGAGGGACATTCTGGTTAGATAAGTCCATGTGGTTCTTTTATAGGTCACTTTAGCTTAACAACACCCTGCATGTAAGCATGGACTTTGTACCTTCTTTTATAGGGACATTCTGGTTAGATAAGCCAAAAGCTAATTTCATCAAAAGTTGGACACTCCTCTTTCAATCCCTATAATACCATGGGAGGATGTAAGCATGGACTTTGTACCTTCGTTAGAATTAAGACTTTGACATGATGTTTTATACCTTTGTTGCATTTTGAGGATGGCCCTTTGGAAGTTTCTTGTAGTCAAAGTTCTTGTTTTTGATGAGCATTTTGTGGAAGCATGTGTCCACCATAACAGTCTTATCCTTAGATTATTTAGAGTTAGAAGTATCCTGCTTTTAGGGTCTTTCACTACAGCTTCCAAGGATACCCTTTTATCTGATGATTTTCTTTCTATTTTTAGAGGTGGATATCATAGGTTAGCAGTTTTTCTACTAGATCCTCTAACTTCAAGGTCTTCAAAATTTTATGCCTCTTTAATATTAGTGAAATTAGCTCCTAAATAGTTCCTTGGCAGACTTATCAACATCTTCATCATCATCTCTTTATTTGAGTAGACTTTTCGAAGATATTTAAGGTTGTTGATGCTATCAGTGAATCTTGTGTATATCTCCATATGCTTATCTTGAATTCTCTAACTTAGCTTGTGCGTTCATAGGTGGTTATCAAGATATCCCATGCTTTTTGGGCTATTTCACAAGTAGAAATTATGTTAAGCTCGTTAACATCTAAAGCATAGTATAAAATGTTGAGAGCCTTGTAGTTGTTCACATTCTCTGATGCTCTTCAGCGTTATACTAATCAATGGAATTTTGAAGCATTTAAGAGCCGATAGTGGGAGTGATTCAGATTAGATCCCTTAATATGATATTCCGCATCATGTATATTGTTTTGTCAACCAAATCTATATCATTCTCTTTTAATGAAAAAAATTAGATCTACATAATAAAGGAGGTAGAGACACAGCTCTACCTTGGTTTACTTTAGTTATTTCTAAGGAAAACATTGGTCTTTACTTGCTTGGCAGTCAAGTCACATAAGGTGAGACCAGCTTTGATACCAATAGTTGGTCCTAAGCTAGCTAAGACCCCCTAGACGGGGATGTATAGGGTAACTCTAAATAATTACAGGTCAAAACTTGAATTCTTATTGTATAAGAATATGGCAAACTCAAGGACACTGAGTAATAAATTTAAGAACAGTAAGCAAACTAATCAAGGAAGTGTACAATGCAAGTGGAAAATAGAATGCAAGCACATGGTGTTTGTTACGAGGTTTACCCCTCCAACTAGGCTATGTCGTCGCCTAAGGGCCTTTCCTTAGGAAACCATTTCGTATTAATTTGCCTTAAGATTTACACAATTAAGCATCTGCCCAAGTGCCTTGATGACCGCACACATTTGAAGAACCTCTTAAAGTGATTTCCCCTAAGTTATTACGTAGAAAAGATATCTAGTCATCTCTCTTATTTACAAGTAGAATTCTCCTATCCCTCTAGCCTCACAAGAAATCTCAAATACGTGTATAAAGATTACAACAATTTTGAATTGCTTACTCGAGAGTACAATAGCACTTAGTATGAGAATTGAGCACTTTATGTTCTTGTGTTGTGTACTATTCTTCTTCATCAAGGTCCAGATTTTCAGGCATGGAGAACGACACCATTGAAAGATATTGAAGGAAATATTCATTGGATGCTTCAAAATATTCTATTGGAAGCTTCTCCTTAATAGCTATAGGCTAGTTCAAGACTTTACTCATGTCCATTACATCAATATATGCTCAGTCTTCTGTTGGTTTCTCTTGGCTTGGAAAGGAGCCATTTTGGCCTGCACTTAGTCTGTTAGTCACTGCATTCCTCTTTCAATAAGGCAGATGAAATTCTTTCTAAACCTTGATGTTGACATATTCCATTTCTAGCAAGGTTGACTATAGCTACATCTTAGCATAAAGTAGTTTAGGCCCTTGCCTATTTTGGAATATATTTAATTCTGCTTTTAATGCTTATAAGCAGTAATCAGTTGTTATATAATGAAAACCATAAGGTTAGTCTTCCATCTTGGAGATTAAACCATAAATAGTCAGCAAAATATTTACTACTATTTAGGGAAAAAAAATACATATACGAATGTTTATCAATTAATGATCAAATCAGTTCAACAATTATGCTATGATTTTCGAATATGGAATTGAATTTTATCATATCGATATGCAAATTTTATATTAACATAATTGATTAAAATAATGTCATAAAATTCATTTTAATATGATTCCAGCATATTTTATGTTATGGGAAATATGTGACTCTTACAAGGTTTTGTCTCTACCATGGATGTCAATGTCCTTAACAATAAGGGTCCGAGGTGCTTGAACTCGAGCTTTAAAACTTTAGGTAGTCAATGACTTACGAGACTTGTCATGAGATTTTCCTGGGATTAATTTAGCACATAGATAGAATGCAAGCACCTATATATTCATGATTAAGTACTTCATAGTTTATAACAAGTGTTCCTCGAAATAAAAATGCATAGTGATATGTCAAGCTTATAATCACATCACATTGAGGGAATTCTTCAACAATGATGCCTATACCTTAGGGAAATCATCAAGCTTCATGGGGTTCCAAAGATCATAGTAAGTAGCAGAGACACCATGTTTTTGTCCCATTTTTTGAGGTGTTTGTTGAATCTTCTAGCAACCAAGCTACTATTTAGTACCACATACCATCCTCGGGCTGATGGACAAATTGAAGTCATTAATAGGACACTCTCCACCCTCGTATGGCCATTGGAGCAAAAGAACTTAAAGGAATGGGACTTGAAACTAGCTTAAGCTAAGTTTACTTACAATAGTGTTGCATCTCATGCTACTAGGTGTTCACCACTTCAAACTCTATATGGGGTCAATCTTCTTACATTGACGAATCTCATGGCCCTGCCCACCAACTCTAAAGTGAGCTAGATGCTAAGACAAGTGCTAAACGGATGAAGAAGTTGTATAAACATGTTAGGCACACATTGAAGAGGTAAGTGAGGCTTATAAGGCCAAGACAAATAGGAAGAAGGGAATTGAGTTCTAGCATTGGAATCTTGTATAGTTGCATCTCAGAAAAAAGAGAGGTTTCTAGCTAGGAGGAAGAACAAATTGATGTCTAGGAGAGATGGATCTTTTAAAATCCTAGCCAAAGTTAAGTTGGAGCTTCTAAGAGGCATCAATTTGTCTACAGCCTTGAACGTGGAGGATCGTAGCTAGATATAGAGGATGAAATCAACTATGAGGTTTTGAGGGTAAATTCTACTCAAGAAGGGAAGGACGGTGCAGGCTAAAGTTCAACTCGATTAGTCAGAGAAGATCAAGACTAGTCTTTACTACGTTGTGAGATCTTTAACTATGAAGGCAAATAATTAGCTTTTGGGGTCTACACTAGAAAGGCTCTTCTTTGTTGGACTTCATAGGGAGTTAGTTTGAATTATTGCATCCATTTTGGGGAGCTTGATCATCAATTTTTGACATTTAGCTCAAATAAAGGTTAATAAAATCCAGACATTTCAACCAACGCATAGGTCCAGTTTCAAGAGGATTTTTAACATAGTGTTGAAGCAAAAGCCTAGGAAAAATTGTACTCATTGTGAAACTTAAATGTCATCCAACAATATTCAACTCAATTTGGAGCTAAGTTCAAGTCTTGAGTCATTAACCAAAAAGATTGTATTTTGGTGTAATACAGCGTCACCTAGAGAGGAGCACCTTCAAGAGTTTTGAGCTAGCTTAACTGTTTCTGAGCTCATTAATTGGTGTCAAAATGTTTTAGAAGCATCCTTCATCCTTTTATCTACAAATTACTCGAGTATTGATCCAACAACTAGTTGTGAAAGTGGGAAAAGCCTTCATACTATAAGATCTTAGAAGGACAACAACTTGTAGTTTAAGTTCTCCCAAACACATTGAGCTTTGGTTTTCATGTAATTGTGACTTGAAGTGTGTTTATCACAATTGTGCTTAGAGTGTTTAACTGATTTTAGGGATTATAAAGTGCTTATGCAAGTAGCAAGTTGATCTTTTCAAGCCACTCCCAAAGTAATTGTTAAAGACAAGGTGTGCAACCTGTAAGCTTT
>JAKOGI010000643.1:332500-415000 GCA_029747015.1 Carnegiea gigantea
CTTGTCATTTTTGCTTCCCATGGTGTCGTGAGCAAAACGCCTCAAAAATCATCCAGCAATTCGCGGGAATTTGGCCGGATTTTTCCAAATTGTTGCTGATGGTACTTGCGTGACTTTTCAGCACTAGGGCTCAATTTTTGGCATCGTTTTTTGGCTATTTTTCACAATTGATCATTCAAATTAATCCTAAAAAACGTTTAGGTTGAATTTCAATGGGCAATTTGGTTGAATTTGTGCAAAAAATGTATTAAAGGAGCTGAATTTTTGCTTTGGGTCGACGACCCGTTTTCTTGCTTTTTGGGTCACGGCTCACGGGTCGGGGTTTAGGCCCTCCCAGGTTCATGTGCTGCGCACATGACCATGAGCTCCTCCTCCTTCAATCCCTTTTTTTGGAAAATAAAAAGTCAATGGGCTTGACTGGATTACCAAGAGTTTGACTGTTGACTTGGGTTGACCAAAATGATTGACTTGTTAGCCAGAAGGTTGACTAAATTGACCATAAGGGTTAATTTATGCTTTATTTTTAGGCATATAAATTCATATAATTTGATTGAAATTTCTAATGATATTTCTCAAATATTCTCTTCTTGTGGACATATATTTATGATATTTGTTATCAGTGTTTTGAGAATGAAATCTTATGTGATTGTTAGTGAATTTTTTCAATTAAACATATTCATTCTATTGAATTTCATGAGAAATAAGAGTATGTTGGTATCATTAAGATTATTTTGAGAGAAAATATTATGAAATCTCTACGATGTTTAGCTCATTTGTTCTCAATTGAATTTCATGCTATATCTAATAAGTATATATATGCTTGATTGAAATTCATGAAATATTATGTTACATATTATGAGAATATATTTCAAATGTTGCACGTAAAAGGTTATATATGTACCCTCTCTAAATAAGTTGGATGAGAGGACATTGAAATTTCTCAAATATATGTTTTTGAGAATTTTGTGAAATATGCAAATTATGCCTAATATGATTAAATTCATTTTCATATATTTACGAATATATGTTAAACTTTCTTGAAATATTCTTGAAATTAGCATATCCTCTTTGATCAGAAGTTTGAGAATTTCTTTTAGAATATTCTAATTTGTATTGAGTGTTCTAGTAACTTGGAATAAAACGACAAAGTTAATTACACTAAAGCATTTATTCCTACGACGATGATTAGGAACTACACGTGAACTTTCAACTCTATGGTCTATGTCTGTGTATATTAACTCTGTCGGTTATTGCCAAATTACATAGATGAGTGTATGCTAAAATATTAGAGGTATGTGTGTTTTTGTGCTGATTGTAAAACTTTTGTGTTTTACAAGCAATATGTCAACTGCCGCAACTGCTAGACTTAGGTGTCTCGTTATAAGGTTGAGAAATTATAAGAAGAGCCCATAAGTCTCCATGAGGGAGCACTTGAGGCACATGTCAAACATGATTAGTGAATTGGCTAAAATGAGCTATGAATCAACCAATGAGTAATAAGTTCATGCCATGATCCATTCCTTACCTAATGACTGTGGCCATATTAAGGGGGTCCTATCTCGAACTAAGTATGTCCTTGCTTTCGAGGACATTAGGTGATGACTTGAGTTAGAGGAGAAGCGGTGAGAGGTCGTTCAAATGACAAATGCAGAAGTGCACCTGTCAACCTCTAATTCTAGGAATGGTGACCAAGGAAACTAGATTGGCAAGACTGAGTCAAATGAGGAGACTGAGCATGACCAACAAAGCAAAGAAAAATGTGCAAGAAAGAAGGATTTAATGGAAGCTAAGTGCCTCTACTATGACCAAATGGGTCACCACACTCGTGGTTGCCTTGAGCCCGAGTAGGTACTTAGCAACATCTCCTAGTGGCTTTTGTATTGCTAGTTGTATTCTTCTTTCTGAAGTTAATCCTATGTGGATTGTAGGTTCAGGAATTCGAACCAAAGAGCTAGGAACTAAGAAGCTTTATTGGGTTTCCAACGGGTTCTTACATGGTTCGATGAGGACACATGTGGAGACAATGACAATGTAGTTGTTGGAGGAATCGGAACATGCAAATTAGTCCGGCATAGCAACCGATACGCTATCCCATGTGAAAACCTACTTGCACCTAAGATTCGTTGGAATAATGTTGCTATGTCGGTTTCATTTGAACATGTTCATGGCATTGAAGCCTAGCTAGAACACCTTTAGTTTTGGTTTTACTTTGTTAGAAATGGCTTACTTGTAATGGATTGGATATTTGTTCCATTAATCTGAGCCTTTGTTTTTCCATATTCACATAATTATAATGATGTGAAATGCTTATTTGTCATGCTAAACTAGATCTTAAGGATCAAAATAATATATAAGTCAAGTTAGGAAAATAAGATTTACTAGCAAACATAAGTGGAATAGCCCACTTGTGAACATCATCTAGCAGGAAAAACAACAAGAAAACTATTTAATTTTAGAAAGGTTACTAAGAGTTTAATTTACATTGTAGTTAATTCATTTGAATATTCATAATCCAATGAATGTGATAATAAGGTGTAAAGTTTCTATGTTTCATCACATTTCACTTGTTTTGGTCTTGTTTATTTGACTTCAGATGAGTCTAAAGCGATAAGTTGCTTTAGAAAACAGGTGAGCTTGATTGAAAATCAAATAAACCTAAGAGGTTAAGGCCTCAAAGACCATTATTGGCATTATTTTGGTGAATATTGTGATCAAAAATGGATATTTTATTAGCCAATTATCCTAAAAGCCTACAACAAAATGTTCTTATGAGGAAAGAACCTAGAACGCTCCATGATATAATAGGATCAACAATTGCACAAGACTTGAAAATCCCCTGTTAAGGAAATCTACCTTTGTTGCAAACTGTGATCTTGAACTTGTAAAGTAAGTTGCTACTACTCCACATGAGTTATGGATTATAGCTTAGTCTAAGAGTCTTTAGACCTCAGGAATATACGACCTATGAATATAATCCCCTTGTAGAAATGACAAAGGGGAAGAGAGAGCGTCTTTATGGGATATTCTAACCTTAAAAGTTTTCTATTCGCTGGGCTATAAGACAGTGGGAGTGCAACTAAAACTTAAACAATATATATCACATTCTAAGGAATGGATTTCCAAAGGGGAGTGAGATAGGCTAAGACTTATCTCTATTAGCTCTCCAAACCAAATCGGATCACTTCATTCGAGTGAAAGGATTTTAATAAGTTTATCATCAAGGTCCACCTTCATCATCATCAACGGCGAATGAAAGTGATCCTGTTCTTATTCGAAGCGGGAGCAAATTCTGTTCTTGTTCCAAATCGGAGCAAGATAATTAGAGCGTTTGAGTGGGAGTAAAATCGATCCTAAAAGGAACGATATGAGATTATAAGAATCTCTGCTAAGACATAATTGTCAAAAAGTATTCCTCCACATCATTTGGGCATTGAGGTACATGAAAATCTTATGACATTGCTACACAATGGAAATGAGCAAAGATGCTCCTTTCGACCCTACTAATAATAAGTGGACTAAGATAATGGAAATAAAATGGAGTAGATAAAGATGAACAGTTGGTTGGCCTTTTAGGACACAAAAGTTATTTGAGAACATATCAGTTCTTAAAGTGTAAGGCCAATGACATAGTTGGCATTAGGCTTAACTTGTTGAAAAGGGTACACACAATAGGATATGATCAACTACAAAGAGTTTTTCCCTCTTATTGTGGATGTTATCCTAATTTTACCTTTCTCTAGCTATTATCACTAGTTTGGACCTAAAGGCACATCATATGGGTGTGTAAATACCAATATCAAAGAGGTCTAAGTGAAGTTCCACTAAAAAGCATCACAAACATGAGTTTTGTGAACATGTGATGTCAATTGTGATCTTAAAGACTCTTTAATGGATTGGTATACTTGTGGTTATCTCTAGTAGTTGCACTGTGATTGACAGCAAAAGGGTCCAAAAGTAATTTTGAAGTCAAGTCATAATATGTGGATGACTGACTAATAGCTAGATATGGTGTAGAGTTACCAAGTAAGGCAAAAGGCCTTGTTATCCTCTAACTTTGAGATGATTAATATGGGTAAAGGAGCGTATGTTCTAGAAATAAAGTTTCTGAGAGAATATTCAAAGAGCGTATTTTTTTTAAAGAGAATGACATTCAAAGATCTATGAATAATCTAATACGCACACGTATGATCTTATTAGTACTCACATCAATAAAGCTAAGACCTTACAATAAAATGTGTTATACTATATTAGAAAAGGACTAATAAATTGAACTTACTTTATTAGGTGTGGTTAGAAGTCTAATTGATTATGTGGTGTATATTAGACGTGGTATCTTTATGTAGATATTAACTAGACCTGAGACTTGCATAGCGGCAGAAAGTTAAGTCATGAGGAACCTAAAGGGACCTCCAATCATGCGTTTGTGGCATACAGGCAATAACTTGCATCAAAAGAGTGCAAAGGTCTTGACTGTGGTAGGTTCACATGAGAAATGAACCCTTAAATATGTCTTTTAACTTAGCAACGGTGCTAAGATGGTAAGAAACAGTCATATGTTGCCTTGTTTTAGGAAGAGTTTATGGCTCTATCCTTAAAAGCATAGGAATCTATTTGGTTGAAGATGTACTTGGATTATTTGATTGATGGACCAAATAGTACTATCCAGTAATGGTTTACTAAGACAAGTTGTGATCACATGTGCCAAGAACCTTAAAGTATTGTAGTAAGACCAAACAGATTGGACATAAGGTTCAATTTTGTTAATGACATAGTGACACATAAAGATAGTGAACGTAAAGTATTTCCCTACGAAGGAAATGGTTTTAGAGCCATTGAGCTAGCCCTGGTAAGGGGGTGTCCTTGTTGAGCACGTAAAGACTTAACAATCTTCGTAGATGACAACTATGCACTGGCATATTGATTGTTTTCCCAACGTTCACAAGTGATTGTCTAATATTGTGAAATTCAAATAAGTTGTCTTGCATACACTTATTATTAGAATGCTTAAATATGCATTCTTATTCATGGATGCTCGTGTGCATTCTTGAATGTGAAAAGTATGTCAGGTAGACTTAAGGTTAGCCCTCTCACACGGGTAACCGCCTCCATTGATTTGAGTATCGATGGGAGATGAGACAAGATTTTAAGTAGAATTATCATAAGGATAATTATGAGAACTTGCCAACTTAAAGTCATGAAGGTCGCCTTGATAGTGATAAAAGGTCATTATAACATATAGGTAAAAATGATTTTTACCTACCCTACTTTGAAGATGCTAGATCTGAGTTCGAGTTAATGAGTAGATTTGGGAACTTGATTTGGACAATATGGTGTCTAAATATCATCTGTACAACATTTTGGTTAAAGAACCAAAAGACATATGCTCCATGGGTAAGGAGAGAATGCTATAGCACATGTTTCAGATCATTTGTGCAAGAGATGACCAATCAGTTTAATATAAGTCAGATCTTCACTTATATTTGTGTGAGACCCCATAAGGTTATGGCCTTGTATTTGTACCCTTAGGACTCCAATTAGTGACTTAAGACTCGACTCAATGTTTGTTATCTTAGTGTGTTGCCAAAGGATCATAAGTGATTCAATCTGGCGGGACATGTCTAAAAAAATGAGTTGGATTTGGTCGAGAGTCTCGTGAGAAGAGGAAGATCATTCACGGAATCTCATTAATTTCTGTTCAACGGTGTACCAGTTGTGACATATGGTCATAATTGTGAATATGAAGTATAATGATTTGATGAGGTCAAAGTGAGACATCTTAATGAGATTGAAATGATCTAGGGTACTTGCATACTTCCAACTACTCATGTGCAGTTCTCGACGAGAGGCTGTATATTCCTAACAGATGTATAGCATAGATTTCTCACAAGTATGCTGGTTGCACGACCTATTTGCCTAGTATGAGGATTGTGCAGAAATTAAAAGAAAAATAAGTTTTTCTTAAGGTGGAAATAAGAACTGCCTTATGTGTGAGTGGGAGATGTTGGACTTAGGACATGATATACCTATAACGGGTGCAAGCCCAATAAGTCAACGGCTTAAGTTCCTTGAACCTAGTTCCTTGATTGTCCTTCTAATATAAAAGGGCGTCAGTTTAGAGAAAAAGACATTAGAGACATCGAGAGTTCTCTAAAGATGGTTTCTGCACAAAACCTAGGGCTCTTAAGTTGTGGGATTGTGAAGGTTCTTCGTATTCTGAGTTCCTTCTACGACCAGTGATTCAAGCCATGGTTCAATGGCCTTCCGCTGTAGGATTGAGATAAATATGTTCACGCTTAATTCTTTATATTAACTCCTTCAATTTAGAAGAAGAAAGCATAATTTATTGTATCCCACAAAAAATTGAAATCGTGATTTTTAACTACACTATCTCTTGAGGTTGATGAAATGACACAATGACCTTACACCAAACTAATCCCTGGGACCTTTTCCTTATACACCAAACTAAGGGTTCAAGAATTTAGTCCACATGTCACAATTACTGAATCAACGTAGTTGTATGATTAGTTAATAATGGCTTTAGCTAGCCTCTAGTTGGTTGTTTTGCGATTTGTCATCCTTTATTTAGGATTAAGATAGGTAGCAGTGCTCTAATTCTATTGTTCTACACACTATATGTGCTTTGCTAAGAATGTGCTGTGATATGATGTTTTAGCTTGTGTCTTAATGTATCACAGGTTTATGTAATGTTGTTTAGCTGTATCGACTCTCCTCTAATACAAGTTAGAATTAGTTACTAGCAATATGTTGATCTATATCTTCTGTAGCAGGGATTAGCAATGGGTTATGCATTCATAGGTTTATATTGGTTGCCTACTAAATTAAATGGGACTAATATTATAACTTTGTAGTAGACAATAATGTCATAAAGGTACCTCTTAAACGTAAACTCTTTTAATTATTTCTAGTCATACAATGACCATAAAATAGATCTAGTTTCCCTGATTTGTTTCTATAGGAAATTATAGGACATACCTTTATAGGTGGAAGCAAATGATCTCATTGCTCATGAATTGCCTACGAATTGATAAAAATGATCAAGCGGTGGCTAGTAGAGTCATCGTCAATATCCATATCCTAGACCCGAACCTCAAGTGATAGTGACACAGCCATGAGAGAGAGAGCGAGAGGGAGAAACAGGGAGTATTGTGTATAGGGTTCATGTAACTCATACCTAATTAGATCCCCCAAACCCCCTTTATATAAGTTTAGATCATTGTAAATGCCACCACCTGGGTGGCATAAGTGGCTTTTAACTCCAATTATTTAGAATTGGCCAATAGCTCCCGCTTTACCATGTAAGCCATAAATCAAATGTCTCTCCATGAACCATAATTCTTCATGCTTCATGCTGGGAATGTGACATGTGACCAATGGTGTTACATTATGTTACCATCTAACTAACATAACACTTTCATCTAATGCCAAATCATCCAACCATTACTAGCATACCTTATTCCTTTATGCTAAACAATATATCATAATGATTATATACTTAATGTAATTACCCGGGCTTATATGATGAAGATAGAAAGATTTTTTCTTAAACACTTGTGACAGTTCATCTTAGCTTAATTCCTTTCCTAATGTGCTCTTGCTGTACTTGGCCCTTAAGAAACACATAAATATAGGATCATCAAGCTTCGACTTCATATCATAGCTTTAAGTCGAAGGGTCCTCATCCATAGGGTCACACAGTGACGAAAGACAAGGACATCAATTGTCACTCCTTGTATAGGTCGTCTTATAAGCGCACACAATATGAAATGTGTGTTATGACTAACTCTCCCTTAGTTGGGCATGTTGCTCTATATGCATGCAAATTATCACGCCAGAGTTTACCTAAAAATCAAACCTAAGCCACTATATTAACATACTATAACATTGACATTTTAGATTCACTTTTTAAGGCTTTCAATGCAATTAGCTATTTCATATTCGACTCCCTTGAGTCTTATCTTAGACTTACCAAGGCAGCTATAATTTATCATTTGTGCATTACTAGTATGATGCATCACTATTGTACACCTACTGCCAATATGGTTCAATCTTATCTTGTCCATTAGCTAAGCATTACGGTGATTGCCTATGCAACTAGGCTAATCAAAAGCCTGTGACATTTCAATATGGCTAACATACAATAGTAAATCATGAGCATATAGGGGGAAAAACATATAATCTTCATTGTATAAATGCTCATGACAAAAGAAATAAATCCATCACGTAACAGTATACATCCATCAACTAAACCCTACGAAGTCCTAGACTCAACATTTGAGCTTTGAAAGCTTTTGTGGAAACAAGTTTATTCAAAGGATCAACATTCATCTTGTTGGTGTACATATATTTAATGGCAACTTCCTTTGTCTTTATGGCAACAAGCAACGTACTCTGCCTTCTAGTCGATAGTGATGTGCAGTTTTACTTCTTATTGCATCGTAGTATGGCTCCCCCACTTAGGTGAAAACATATCATGTATTTGACCTAGACTCATCTAGGTCACCACCTAATTGGCATCTGAGTATCATCTCAAGTTAAGGTCCCCACCGTGATAACAAAGGATCGGGCCAGTAGTACCATATACATAGCACATGATTCTCTTAACAACTTGCCAATGAGCAGGTACTAGGTTACTTTGGCAACGATTTACCAAACCAACCTGAAAGCAATGTTAGGTGTTGTACATAACATGGCGCCCACGACACTAGCGTAGGTAGCATTGCTAATTTTTTCTTTTCCATCATCTGTTTTAGAGCACTGGTCAAGATGAAAGGTCAGATCCTTCTAAACTGGAGTGTCTATAGGCTTAAAATTATGCATTCGAAAAATGTTCCATGACCTTTTTAATATATATGTTTTTCTTAGCACATGCCTAGGAGCTTTTTAAAACAATTCTTGACTATTTCCACACCTATAACATACCTAGCTTGACCATGTCCTTCATTTTAAAGACAAAGGACAACCACTTCTTAGTACTTTTGATCGTCTCCAAGTTGTTCCTAGCCAGAAATTATGTCATCAACATGCAACGTAAGAAACATAAACCCCTAGTTGTACTCATGCTTTAATTGTCATATCTAGAAATATATTTTAAAAGATGGATATTAGGTGTATTTTTAAACAACTAAATTATCAAAAACTTCATCATCCATGCTGTATAATTGAGAATTCCGGTAAGCTCATAATCATTACATAAAAACATAAATTAGAAATTTCTACAATTTAATTACCACAATTTCCAAAAACGTTTATGGAGCACGTAATTGTTAGACTAATTAACATACCGGATGAGAAATATCACAAAGACATTTAATTTAATCATGTAAAATAAACTTACATGAAGTTATATCATTATATAAAATGACATGTTGCATATATGTGATTAAAAATGCTATTTAATGACATATAATGCACAATTAAGTATAACCATCCAAAAGTTCATATTTTTTATAAAACATATTTATATAACAAAATTAAACTATTTTGCGAAACATATTCACATAAATATAAACTCTCTTTCTCTCTCTTTATATATATATATATGCAAACAAAGTCCATAAAAGGCCAAGTAGGATGTAAATAGTATAATATTATATAAAGTACATTTATATAATGGTAGCTAACACGAAACATATTCAATTATCATTTGTAAATTATAAAATATATTCATAATATTAAGAATGAAAATTTTGTGAAATTAATTTATAAGATGCTGCTTAATTACATGATTTACATAAAAGACATTTATATGATAACATGAAAGAAATTCATATTGATTAACTTGAGCAAGGGCAAAATGCTAAAAAATTAACAAATTCCTATCAACTCATGTAATTTGTATATACATAAATGCATTTATATAATATTAGTAAATAATGATCGACATAAGACATATTCACATAACATTTTTAAGCACAATATTATATAAAACGTGTTTAGTTTATATAACTTATAACTTAGGAAGCGTCTTCATATATTAGTTGCAAATAAGTATATGAAACACATGTGTATAATTACTATGAATTAATGAAGCGAATTCATAACATGTTTAGTATCATATTTTCCGTGAGTTATATAAGATGGAATGAACTTGTTTACACAATTAAGGAGTTAAGCAAGGTCAAAACTATGCATAATATTTAATACTAGCACAAAGAGTAGATTATGAAAGCTAGTAATTAGGGATGACAATCACATCCGAGTTTGAGTCCAAGTCCACTAAAAATAATCCAAATCCAAGTCTAATCCAAATAGGATTCGGAGGTATGGTCACGTCCGATCCAATGTTTCAATTTGATCTGGCTAATTTGGCAAATCTCTAAAATTCAAATAAAAAACTTTACAAATCTGAAGTCTATCATCTAAGCTCTCAACTCCCCATCTTAGTTGTTTATTTTTTATTTTTTTGTTTTACAAATCTAAAGTCTACCCTTCAAGCTAAACCGTAACTCCCTAACACCTATTCCCTATTAGTCGCTTCGTTGACTATCTCTCTTCTCTCTCTCTCTCTCTCTCTCTCTCTCTCTCTCTCTCTCTCTCTCTCTCTAGTCTTAGTCGTAGTCTTATTTCGTAGCTAACCAACCACCTGGCTTCCTACCGTTGCCGCTCCATCATCAACCTCTTCGCCATTTGTCAGTGCCCCCAGTTTAGTATTAAATGTTCAAATATTTAGCTTGTATAATAGAAAGGTGCATTTTCTGGTATCAATGGGCTGCTAGATAGAATAAGTTCGAATGAAAAAAATAACACTAGATTATTGTGAGGGAAGTGAAATAAAGTTGGATCCGACATAGATTGGATTCAGAGGTTGTCTTCGATCCCTCAGGTCAAACTCGAATTAGATTTTTGAATTTGAAACATAATTGGATTTTAGAGTTCCTATATCTGATCTAAATCTGATCTGTTGACATCCCTACTAGTAATTAAATCAAGGAATATGGTCTAGCAAAACACCCAAAAATCAATAAGAGCCTCGGTCTCCACAGTCCAAATTAAACCCCAAGCCCCAAAAATTTTCTCTCTTTAACGCATCTATTTCTCCTCCCTTTTCGACTTCTCTCTGCCTAGAAAATGTAGTCTCTAAGCTCCCTTCTTCATGACCTATAACAACCAGGGACTACCTCCCTACTCTTTTACACTGTTTTGTTCGTGACTTTTCTTACTTCTGCGTAGCCACCGCCGCTGAGAAGGCTAGCTGCCACTAAAATCCACCCAAAGGATGAGAATGACCAACCTTCGCTACCAATCGAAAGCCCCAACCTTAGATCTCACCTCTCTTGCTAAAATGAACTCCACCTTCATATAGATCTGCCAAAACCGACCGTATTGGTGTAACCCATACCGCTAATGCGACACTGAAGCAGCAGCGTGTGGGCTTCACATGGAGCCATAATAAGGGTTTCCTGTGATTTTCACATCGATGTTGCGCATATCAGAGGCCAAGCAAGTGAATAGAGGAAGGAAGAAGCCAAAAGCAACCTCTGTCAGTGGTGATTGACACATGCGCACCACGCTCTGCATGGTTTTCTGATGGATATGCGCAATTCTTCTCCTCGCTTATACCCTTCTCTCAATTTTTTTCACTTAAATTATTACCATGGGTATGAGGGTTGTCCTGCTTAAGCCACTAAGTCCTTGTCGAGGCTAATAATGTTTCAGCCATCGGGGTGATGGCAAGTCTGGGTCAGTCACGTAGGACAGTTCCCCCAGGGTGAAATGATGCAAGTCTATGGATTGGTCAGTTTTGAGTAGACTCAATGCTCGGAGATTAGGGTTCTTGGTAAACAAGAATTTTACAGTTGAAAATTTTAAAGGGCATAGAGGCATGCTTTCGTAAATTGAATCATCATCATTGTACAAAACTGAACGAACTAATTGTAAAAACAATCTAGGTTGATTCAATCGGGGCTAAACTGAGCAACTTTGGCTCTGATACCACTTTAAACATTAAAGGATATACTGTCGATTTCCACATCTTAGACCCAAACCTCAAGTGATGGTGAGGCGCCTATGAGAGAGAGGGGGGTGATAGGGAGTATTGTATTGTATTGTATTTATGGTTAAAGTAACTTGTAATAATCTGATTCCCCAAACCTCTTTTATATATGTTTAGGTCGTTGTAATTGATGATAGAGGATCATAACAACTAACAATAACATATTAGTTGACCTGATGTGAACCTTAGATAATGCCTACTGGAGAAAATAGGGTAGAAGGAGGCAATGACGCTAGGACAGGTCATGGTGGTTCGGCGGGAGGAGACGAGGCTAATATCCAAGCAAAGAGCAGTGAAGAAGCAGATTAACTAGACCATTCGGCTAACTGTAAGGGAAAAGTACATTTGAAATCGAGGCTATTGACGATGTGGATACCGAAGAAACGGATCTTGGATACCCACAGGTGTCAAAAAGATAGCCTACTGGTGATGGTTTTAGCTTTGCTTTGGGCGGCATAGGAATATCATGACCTAATACACGTTGGATAAATAACCTGAGCTTGCATTTTGAAACAAGTGACAATCTGGTTTGGTGTCTGATAAGTGCTGAAAATATGCATCATTTTAGGATCATTTGACAATATTTCCTAGGGGATTGTGTGTTTTAGCGGTTGATTTACATCCCTTTTCTATTTTACATTCATGTGTGCTTCTTTTTTGATGCATATTGCAAGTTTTGAGACTTTTTAACCCAGTAATGACCCTCAAATGGATGCAATCTGACTCACCACAGAGGTACGCCCATCCCATGCGCCCACAGGGCAATGAAGAAAAGTGCGCCCATAGGGCAATGAAGAAAAGAGAAACTCGAAGCCGGTGCTTACCACGGAACACCCATGGTGATTACCACAATCCGTGATGAGCTGAAAGCTGCAAACTCTTCATTTTCCTCTGAATTTGTGCTGAGAATGCTTAAGTTCTTCTACTTGAAGGCATACAAGGCTAAAAGTAAGGGCATCGCCACTCATCCTATACCATTCATTGCTCTCTTAGTTTATAGTTTCTAATCATTTTAGAGCAAAAAGAGGTTTGGAAGGAAGGAATTGACATGTGGATGCTTGAAGATTGAACATTAAAGAACCCCCACTGTTGTTAAGCATCTTTCTCTCCTTTTGCTTCTTAAAACTCCATTTAGGTTTGTTCTAATTAGATTTTTGTTTTATTTAAACCTTTTTGTTTTCTTTGTTTCAATGATGAGTGAGTAGTTCTTTTAGTTTAGGGATTTGCAAGCCAAATGATGTTGTTGGATCCCTAATTTATCAAACCTAGTGTTTGATCTAGTTTGGTTGATTTAATCTCTATTTTATGCTTTGAATGATTGTCAATGATTTAGTCCAAATTGCTTGCATATAATTAGGTAGTTAGGTGAAGAATCAAAAGTGGAAACCCACTATTAGATCAACACTATTAGACTTAACTTACTGGTTCTTGAGAAGGAATTTCATGGTGGGAGGAAAAATTGATAATCTTGATCTTTAACCTAGACTAATATAAGAGCCTTTGAAAGAATTGTAATTAGACCAGTCAAAGTAATTCAGTTTAGTTCGAAAGAAAGATTAATTTATGTATGATTGTCATACTCTAATTCGTCCAAACTAGAGGAAAGCAGATGCTTAATTCATTGAATCTAACTCATTGTAGGCAAAACAAACGCCTAGATGCTTTTCCTATATTTAATTCCTAATTTTGTTGCAAAGTAATCATTTAGCATTAGTCAAACCATCCTTTAAAAACCTATTTTGCTTAGCATTTCAGAATGACAAAACTCGATTAATTGCATTGGTCCTTGAGGATGATATTTTATTTAGACTACAACACCCTAGCACTTGCAGTGTATGTCAGTGTCCAAGGGATTATGAAGATGTATCAGAAGATGATGAGTCACCAATAAATGGATCTAATAGTAAAGCTTTTTGCTAAGGGCATGGGAATATGTAATAAAAAATATAGCTAAAAACAAAATGGGCATTGGAATGAGATTTCTTGCTGATAGATATAGGGTTTATTATTATATCACCCGTTTCATGAACAGGGAGGATTATAAGTATGGGCTCATGGACAGACATTTTGGATGATTGGGGACAATTACTTGGTTATTATACAATGTGTTCCAATTTTGCTCCAAAAGAAGTTAAGATTACAAAGCTAATCGCTTGGGTGAGAATTCCCAAGTTGGGAGTGGAGTATTTCAATAACCACTTTCTGCTAAACAAGATTGAGCAAAAATTAGCAAGGTACTGTAGCTAGATAGTACCACTGCTAATGCGGAGAGAAGGTAATTCACTAGATTATACATAGAGATTGACCTTAGTAAGCCCCCCATTTCAAAGTTCAGGCTAAACAGTAGGGTCTTAAAGATATAATACGAGGGGTTAAGAATGATTTCAAGTGTGTCAAGTAGGAAGACAAAGAGGAAAATTGTCCGCTCACGATGACTACTTTTGAAGCTGGTGAGGAATTGGGGCATTTAGAGCACATAATTTAGAGGAGGCCTCTCAATCAAAGGAAAAAGCTACATATGGAAGCTGGACAATGGTTTAAAAACCATGAAGGAAAACTACAAAATAAGGTCAGAACACATCCCGTGGTCTGACTGTGCTGGTGGATGGGGGAATTAAACTACAAACAGTGTGGAATGGAGACGGGTACCACATGGGAAATTAGTGGATGCCATCCAAATTGGATTGGACCATAGGCGAGCAGATGCGGGATTCTTATTCAGAGCACTAGAACAGGAAGATTTAGTAGATAATGCTGATATGAAGTAGGAAAACTGTGAGCTGAAAAATGATTAGCCTATTAAAGTTTAAGGAGTGCAATATCATGCTCTAGAGGAAAATAATGAAGCCCCTGTGAGACGTGAGGAAGGGATAAATGCTAGAGGGGAGCATTGAGAGAGAAAATATGCGATGTATCAGGCTATGTAGTTTTACAGGATATGGGAACAATCCTGTGCCATTAAGTGTCCTCTCGATGGAGGGAACTAATCAAATGAGTGTTCCAGGTTCTACTACGAGAGCTAGGGGTAGTCAGGCATAAGTTGCTGGGTAAAATAGTAGCCAAGGGAGGGAGTTCCTAAATGTTATCTTATTGATAGGGCAAAGGTGACCTCATACTTCCCATGGACAGCGGGGGGGGGGAGGAAATCAATTACAAGAGAATTGGTTGTCCATTCGCACTGTAAATCCAACCATTTAGCTTAACCCAGGTTGTGCACATCAGGGGAGGCTTGGGCCGAGGATTCAACAGGAATTGCAGTGATTATGGATGATACAGGAGGAGCTATACCAATGGAGCAGGTGGTCTCCTTTGAGAATGGGGGAATGTTTTTGCCCAATGATTAGTAGCTCTTGGGACGGTTTCTATGACTAGTGTTTTATTGTGCTCCCTGGTTACTTGCGAGCGACTTAGAGGAACGAGATCATGGAGGTTTTGAAATGCTCAGGCGGTGTGACAAGTTCAAGCATTGGATAGAGAGTAATGGGTTTATTGATTTAGGTTTATTTGGGCCCAAGTTTATATGAACGTGGGGGAATAGCACTAAAACATGAAAATGTGCTCATTTGGAATGGGCTATGTGCAATACTAATTAGAAAATAGATTTTTAGGAAGGAGCTGCTATATAGAACTATTTAGATCACTTACCTTTGTTGATAGAATCTCGGGAATTTACACTAACCCTTTTCGATTTCAAGTTGCATGGAATACACATGCAGGGTTTGATCAGGAATTGTAGAAAAATTGGAATTCCTATCATGTTTGTGCTTTACTCTTTATTGATAGGCTTGAATAAGTGCAATATAGAACGTGTTGGAAATCTATTTAGGAGCAACGGAAGATTTGGGCTCGTTTTCAAGTCATACACGTGCATATGGGTAGTGGGGCTAACATATATATTTTGAAATTGGAAAATCGATTAAAGAAGGAATTGAGAGAAGTCCTCGAACAAGTTGAAACATTTTAGATGCAGAAATCTAGAGTAGAAGCCGTCTGAGATGGAGATTGAAATGCCCAATACTTGTTGTAACGCCTCCACTATACCTGTGTCAATGTTCATCTCCATAATCTCTGTTACAACTAATAAACCCAATGAATAGGGCATTATCGCCATCCCAAAGGATAAGGCTCTATACACCATGACTGGATATAACATGTATCACTTGTATACATCTTCAAACCTCATCAAATCATATACAAATTATGACTAACTAACTGAAAGTTTACATCAGCATAAACTTACATCACTATCTATAAAAGTGCTTATCCAATGGTCTCCATATAATATAAACAACCACCACTATGAACCCACCTAGATGTCTTCGGGCACTCGATTTCTTTAACTGGCTTGGTAGAATAAAGCAACTCCTGTGCATGCCTAAAACAAAATAGGAAAACATTTCGAATAGTGAACCGAAACTCAGTACATACGTTACTGTATTGTAAAATAACCTTGCAACATTGGTTGAGCCCACTTGGCAATTCATTTTAAGTTAAAACAGTGACTAAGATAAATGTAAAACTGCATTGCTGATTATTATCTGGAAGTGAGTCTCTTGTAAGTGTTACGATCTATGGATAGGTGTACACCTGCCAAGTCGATCGAGGACCTAACCTAAAGCTGCGCGGGTAACGGGAGGGCGAATGCCCTATAGATGATAACTAGCGGGGTCATTAATTAAATGATAAATCACTATATAAACTGATTAATTGATGTACTTATCAAAATATTATAATTTTGATAGATACGTACTGATTTCTAAAGATACAAACAATGAACGTACCTGAGGCTTTTAATGAAACGTCATTAAGTCAGATTATGCACAAAAGGGGAGGAAATGATAGTTTAAGCCCTGATTCTGTACAAAAATGTTGTTATAGGAACATATAATTAGCAAATATATTTATTTTCATAGTTAATACTTTAGTAAAAGAAAAGTAAGGGCATAAAAGGGGCTAAAGTAATGACTCATAACCTAATCTCCTGGCCTCCATTTGAGACTTAATTCCCCAATATAGAAAGCTTAAGAAGTCCTAAAAAGCTTTCATTTAGAATACAAAACATGATTCTCACAATACAGTCCCCAAAATGGGGTTAGAACACAAGTATGCCAGTTTTGGTCGAACCTGTGCAGTTCTAGTAAAATGTCCGTAACATTTTTCATAAACCTCAGATTAAGGTGATTCAAAAGCCATTTGAAATCCAACTCCCTGATCTATCTACCCACCAGAAATCATAATTTTTGTTTAGGACATGCATTACCAGTTTATTAACAAAGTTTCCCCTTTTTTCTGTCATTTTCTAGCCCCCACTGTCCTAGTTTTCTCATCTCTTTTCACACAAATTCTTAGCTAAAATAATTCCCGAAAATCATGTAACAAAGCTTTGGTCCTCCCTTCATCATGCGAAACCATCATACTCAATTTCACGTCATAATCATATACATCAAGGATTCATTTTTCAATCAAATATACAATTATAATATGCTTGATATTAAAGGAAACTAAACCTTACATAATCATTAAACCCTAACTTTTGGCCAACTTACTTCCTCTTCATCTCATCCAAGATCACCAAAAACACCCTTATAAACATTATTAGAGATTAAAACCACTAGATTCAATACAAACAATCCAAGAAACACACACTTTCAATCTTAAGCTTGCATGCTCATGAATAGCCCTAAACCCTAGCATGATCCAAACTCAATTAACAATTAAGAACACCAAAATAACTCTTGTTTCCATTAAAAAAGACTTGATCAAAACTCAAATCAACATAATCAAGAGTCAAAATCAAAAATCCAAAGAAAACAAGCTTACATTTACTCACTGTGAGCTTTAAAAAAAGCAGAGATAGAGGTGATGTTTGGTGGTTTTGAGGATGGAAGATGGTAGCTAGTGGCACTAGGGTGTCGAGGGGAGTCAAAAGCAGCCAAGGCTGGCCGAAAACTTACCGAAAAACACCAGAATAGGGGCTGAAGTTGGTTGGCCGTGTGGTTAGAAAAGACAAAGAAGAGGAATGTGTGTGTGTGTTTTACTTGGTTAAGAATGAAAGAAAATTTACTTGGCTGATTTTTATCCACGCATAAAGTGCCTTTTAGCTAACCATGGTTACCTCATGGTAATTAGCTAGGTTAATATGCAAACTTGTTGGACTTCAAATTGGGCCGAAATAACTTGGGTTCGGGAATAAAACCATTCGTAATGATAACGTTTTTGCATAACTCAAAATTAAATTTTTGTAATATTACGGAAAATAAAATAAATTACTTAGATTAAACTTGTCAGGGCCTACTATCAATTATTCCAAAATTTTCGTTAATAATTAAATAAATAAATAAAACCTAAATTGCCAAGTGAGTGCCCAAATAATTTTTTTCCATCGGGATGATTGAATGCGATAATTAAATATGAGAAAATCTTTAACATGAAATAATTAAATAAATAAACATGATTTAGGGTTAGGCTATTACAATTGTACACTAGTATTGTGATATAGAGAAGATCTGATCGAACTGAGATGCTTTAAGATTTGGAAGGAATTTGGAATATTGACCTGAAAATGTTGAAAGGCATGGTGTGGGATTACTTTGTGGGATTATAGACGGAAACTCAATTTGCAACTAATAGTATCTTTTCGGATTTGAATGTAGAACAATGAAAAGAGCTCTCAGAGCTATTCAATAGCAACGGATGTGTTTAACGTGCTAAAGGCTATCGAACCACTGAAGGCCCGGACCTGATGGGTTCCAAGCCTATTTTTTCTAGAATTAATGGGCACTAGTGGGTAGCTTTTTTTGCGATACGGTATGAGTACTTTGAGGGAACAAGTGATGCTTGAGGGGCTAAATGAGACTTTTATTTACTTAATTCCAAAGGCCAGCGATCCCTAGATGGTCACTCAATTTCGTGCTATTAGTATATGCAATGTGGTTAAGAAATTGTTGACTAAGTGCACAATGCAGTGATTAAAGACTATTCTGCCTGATTTGATATCCTCGTTGCAATCTAGTTCTATGCTGGGGCATCAGATCAGGGATAATATTATCAGTATCTAGGAAATTATGCATTTGATGAGATGAAAAAAGGGTGAAAAGATGGAGGGCCATTAAAATCAATTTAGAAAAAGCATATGTCAGGCTTTAATAGTCGTTTATTCAGGAAACATTAAAAGATATGCAACTCCTACAACTCCTTATGGAAGTTATTATGCTTTGTGTCTCGTTATACTCTCTTAGTATTTTATAGAATGGAGAAATAACTAAAAGGTTTACTCCTTCAAGGGGTTTTTAGCAGGGTGATTCATTATCCCTGTGCTTGTTTGTGGCATGTGTGGGGAAACTCTCTTAACTGATTGAGCTTGAAGTTCGACAAGGTAAATGACTCATTCGCAATAAGTTGGAATAGCCCTAAAATCTCAAGTCTTTTCTTTGCTAATGATATGATGCTATTTATAGAGGCTTTAGTAGGCAAGCTAGACTTATAAAAAACTATTTGGACTAGCTTCTCTTGCTTTGGGTTAGTAAGTAAGTTATTTAAAATCAAATGTGTACTTTTCTTGAAACACAGATCCTCAACTAGCAGAGAATGTTTATGACATGCTTGGAATGTCATAGACAAAGGATTTAAAACATTACTTGGGGGTGCCTACTTTGTATGGTCAGGTCACTTGAGGAACATGTCAAGGTCTTGGTGAGAGAGTTGATAAATGCATCGCGAGTTGGAGAAGCCAATACTTATCGTAAGCAAGTTGGTATACTCTTATCTAGTCTACTATTTGTGTTATTTTTACTTATGTGATGCAAGCTACTAGACTCCCCAAATCGACATGTGATGAAATTGATTGGAAAATTCAGTGGTTTTTATAGGGGAGGCACAAGCATGGAAAGGCATATTCATTTGGCACCTTGGGCTCTAGTTATATGACTAAGACATAGATAGGCTTAGGCTACATACGATGAGAGCATTAAATGCCACTTATCTCATGAAGCTTGGGGGCACTTGGTGACGGGGCTGGAAGAGTTGTGGGCTAGGGTTTTTTGGTTTAAATACGGTAGGGGAAGGGTTCTGCTCAACCCACAAAATAAACCCTAGCCATTAACATATCTAATGGGTGGCAAGATGTTCTCAAAAACGTACACCACGTGAGGAATGCTGAAGGCATGGTGGTGTGTGACAGGAGCAGCACGTATTTTTGGCTCGACAGATATGCTGAGCCATCGCCTCTGTTGATTTTTACTACCCAATACATTTCGGCTTAAGCATTGGAATGCGGGGTTTGTGACTAATGGAGTGAACACGGAGGTTAGAAGTGGGATGAGTTTGCAGAGTATCTTCCTTAGCTGATACTTGAACACATTGCATCCTTTGAATTAATGAAGGAAGGGGTTGGAGATAGTTTCTTTTGGATTGGTGAGAACAAAGGAAAATTCCTGTTGAAATCAGCTATTAGCATCATTCAGCAGGAGCAGCCAACACCGACGGAAGGGAGTTGAAGTTGGATCTGGAAAGTCAAGGCGATGTAGCAGGTGCAGGTCTTCACATGGTTGGTGTTGCATGGAAAAAAAAAACTCACCAATGTCAACTGAGCCAAACGCAGCTTGATTGGTGACCTACGTTGACGGGTGTACGATAGTACATAGAAGTCAACAGAGCATCTGTTACGGGATTGCTCGAGTTCTATGGTGATGTGGAGGTTTCTTAGGAGCTGAGGTTTAATGCTACATTAAATGAGTGGATAGGGGTAAACATTAATGGAGGGCGTGATGATCCGAATTAGGACACCAAGTTCTTAACTACATTATGGTATATATGGAAGTGAAGGAATGGCACATTGCTTTGAGAATTTGAATGATATTGAGGAAGATAAGGGGCGAGTCTTAACAACCTGATTTTGGGAGGTGATGCATGTTTTCGGGTAGGAAGCTAACCCATCGACTCATGACCTTGGTAGAGGTAAAGAGCACTTGGTACGTTGGGAAGCCCCCCAGTGGGTGAGTACTTCCCAATACAGACGGAGCATTTAACAGCAACCTGGGAGTGGTGCCGGGTGGAGGAATGAATCATGGGGACCATAGAGAATAGATTAAGAGCATGTTTGCTGAGAAAAGCTGGAATAGAATGTACTTAGGATGGTAGGATATGGAATTTGAGTCATAAACTTAGTTATTTGGTGAAACTGGAATGGGATCATGTTCTAGTCCTTACTATTTAGTAAACAGTTATGCAATGGAATCAAATCAACAAAATAGGAAAAAAAGTTAACAAATAGAAATCCTTTCCTTGGAATGTACAATTTTATCAGATGATAAAAAGCAAAGCCTTATCATTAAGTTGAACATATCAACACAACAACAACACTAATTTTAACAAATCTAATCACTCCCTGACCAGGCAACATCTCTTCTGAAGTTGGGCATTTGAGCGGGCTTTGAAAGCTAAATTTAAGCTACAACTCCTTTAATATTAATATCCCTCATAGTTTGTCCAACTGTTGTAATCTTATGAACCTTGCATTGTAGCACGACCGACTTCATTAGCACATTACTTCTAGAGTTAGATCATTTTCTAGGCTTGTTACTCTATCTCTTCATGAAAATCATTTCACTAGGCAAGTTCTGCCATCAATTGGTAATCTTTCATCTTTCTAGCAGCTCCAGCCATTCAATAACCAACTCAGAGAACTTCCAAGTAGTATTAGCTTGCTTAGGATTCTAACCGCACTAGGCTCACGATAGATAAGTTTCATAGGACCTTTCTATCTTCAATATACAATCTTTCTTCCTTCATATTGTATCTCTAGGCTTTCAACAAATTTTCTAGTAATCTCACGGCTAATGTTGGCCTTGCTCTTCCAGAACTCTAAGTACTACTGTTGTCTACAAATAGGTTGACTAGGCCTATTCTTAAATCACTAGCCAATGCTTCAAGCTTCACAAACATTGAGCTGAGTACAAATAATTTTAGTGAATATATGCTGCTGACCTTTGGGTATTTGCAGGATTTAACCCATGCAAACCTACAAGAAAATCTGTGAGGAAGCAATTCAAGATTTGGAACAAATGCAAGCACTGATTTAGCAGATGCTCACTAATTTTCAGCAATCAACACAAAAAATTGAAAAAAAAAAGAAAAAGGCAAAGAACAGGGCTAATTCAAGATCTAGAACACTAGATTGTAACCCTGATACCGACTATTTGCTATTTTGGGCATAGCTGAGATAGTTAATTAAGGAAGGGACCCCTTTCTTCCCTACCCACATGAGGTTAGTTACTAGAGGCAGTAGACAACTCATTTTCTCATTTTCTTTCCTTTTTTCACCTTGCCTAGAATCCTTGTTTATAGGCTGAATTGTACTACTGAGGGGGATATGATGAATGATAATATAAAATCTATCTCAATTTCTCTCTGCAGAAACCCCCTAGTCCAGTAGTGAGTGTAGAAAGGCTCAACATCAATTCTCCATCTCTATGATCTCGTCGATCCTATATCATTGGTATGAGAGCATTGTTCTGGTTCTAGTGGTTGGAATCGATCTGGCAAATATAAGGCATGAGGAAGCTACTCAAGCATCAATGTAGGAAGCCCTGAAACTAATTATGGAACAGCAGAAACAATTTACACAATAGATGATTGAGTAGAATCAAAAGCTAGAACAGCAGCAACAAGTAGCTGGGCAGCAACAGATGATCCTTAATCAGCTCATATCATAGCTCAAGGAGATTTCCATTCTGCAAGGTAAGAAAGCTAAAACCTTTCTCAATTTTGTGCTGATTAATGAGAAGGATGAAGGGAATGGAAATAATATTGTTAAACGTGGAGAGGAGATCCCAGTAATTAGGGGAATTTTCACATTTAATCCAAAGGTAGAGTTCCCAACTTTTGATGGGGCAAACCATAGAGGATGGATCAAAAAGTGTACTAAGTATTCTAATCTGTGCAAGATCCCTGGAAACTAAAAGATGGAACTGGCTTCCCTACATTTGCAAGGGAAAGTTGAGGTGTGGTACAATAGTTACATTTTAGGAAGAAACAATGTGAATTGGGAAAATTTTGTTGTTAACTTGTGTGCGAGATTTAGAGATGAGATTGGGGGGCAAGTCGTGGAGGAGTTTAATAAGTTGCAGTGACAGGGTGCCATAGATGATTACTTAGAAAAGTTTGAAGAGTTGACGACCTTGGTGTTGATGAAGAACCTCACTCTACCAAATCAGTACTTCATTGATAGCTTCATTGGTGGATTATATCCTCAGATCAAATCCTTCATAAGGGTGTTCAACCCTCAAACTTTGACTGATGCAGTACACTATGCTAGATTGCAGAAGGCTACCATCCTTACCCTCAAGATACCTGAAAAAGGGCCACCCAATCAGCATACTAGAAATCCAAACTACCCTGCTAAAGGGTTATTACCCACTCCTGTGTCTAACACAATGGGGCCTAAACCAACATTATCTTTATTGCCTTACAAACCAAAAACCCTATCACCTACTGAGAGAGCCAAAAAGTTGGCAAAGGGATTATGCTTCTACGATGACAAACCTAATGCAAGGGGACACAAGTGTAATATCAAGAAAACCCAATTGTTCCTCATTGAAACTCTTTGGACTGCAGAGGAGGAAGGAGAAGAGGAGAATGATAACATGGAGTATGAAATGGAAGGGGAGACTCCATAGATTTTAATTAATTCTCTGTGTGGAAACAAAAGTTTCCAAACTATGAGGGATACTAGTATAAGTGGAAAAACATTCATACATATCCTGATTGACTCGAGCAATACCAATAACTTTTTAGATGTAGTTGTTGCCAAAAAAAGAAAAAAAATGAAATGCAAGGTGGAAGCTATTCAACCTTAGGCCATCATTGTGGCTAATGGAAACAGACTCTAGTGCTTGCATGTTTGCAAGGGCTTTAACTAGAAGATGAACAATGCAAAGTTCACTTTGGATGTCATGATGATTCCTCTAGGAAGCTATGAAATGGTGCTGGGGGTTCAGTGGTTAAGCCAACTGGGTACTATAAAATGGAAATTCAAGAAGTTACAAATGGAGTTTACTCTGGGAGGCAGAGTGCATATTTTGAGGGGATTAAAAGGGAGGAAGGTCCAGATGATAGGAGATTCTCAGTTGCAAAAAATCATGGCAGGAGGTGGACACTTATGTATGATCCAGCTAGTGGGAAGTAAGGAGGAGCATTACAGCTTATCTAGCCTAAACCCTGACCAGCAAGAAGAAAGCATGCCAACAGCACTCACTTAGCTCTCGGAGTAGTTTAAAGATGCCTTTGATGAGCCCCACAATTTGCCTCCTAGTAGAGGTTCATTTTGATCACAAAATTCCCTTGTTAGAAGGAACTAGTCCCTTTTGTATTAGGCCCTATAGGTACCCTCTCAAACAAAAGAATATCACTGAGTCATTGGTACAAGAAATGTTAGACAAAAGGGTCATCCAACTTAGCTCTAGCCTATTTGCCAGCCCTGTGGTCATAGTGGGAAAGAAGGATGGCACTTAGAGACTTTGCATAGACTATAGGGAGCTAAATAGGAAAACCGTTAAGGATAAGTTTCCTATACGAATTATGGAAAACCTAATTGATGAACTAGCTAGAGCCAAGGTGTTCACCAAATTGGATTTGAGATCAGGATATCATCAAATTAGGATGTGCAAGGAAGATGTTCATAAAATAGCTTTCAAAACCCACCATGGACACTTTGAATTTTTGGTAATGCCCTTTAGGCTAACTAATGCCCCACCAACTTTCCAAGGCTCATGAACTACACTTTCAGAAGGTTACTTAGGAAGTGTGTACTAGTGTTTTTTGATGATATTTTGGTGTATAGCAAGACATTTGAAGGGCATATTTAGCATTTGTAGGAAGTTTTCACTACCCTTAGGGCTAATTCACTATTTGCTAAAAGAAGTAAGTGTTGCTTTGGGATGGTAAAGATAGAGTATCTAGGTCATTTTATCTCAGCTAAAGGTGTGGATACAGACTCGAGAAAAATCTGAGCAATACAGGACTGGCCAGTACCAACCGATGTGAAGCAATTGCGAGGTTTCCTTGGTTTTGCTGGTATTATCGAAAATTTATAAGGGGTTATGCAGAGATTAGCATACCTCTAATAAATTTATTGAAAAAAGGGGAATACCAATGGCATGAGGAGGCCCAGGTAGCATTCAGCAACTGAAGAAGGCACTGGGGACAACTACAGTACTAGGAGTGCCAGATTTTTCAAAAAACTTTATAGTAGAAACAGATGCATCTCGGCAGGGGATAGGAGCAGTCCTGATGCAAGACAAACATCCCTTAGCTTATATTAGCAAGGAATTGGCGCCTAAGTGGCAAGGACTGTCTGTTTATAAAAAAGAATTTTTGGCACTAGTTTTTACAGTACAGAAATGACAGTAGTACTTAACTAGGTAGGAGTTTATTATTAGAACTGACCAAAAGAGTTTGAAGTGGCTTTTGGACCAGAAGCTCACTACCCATTTCCAACAATTGTGTTTATCCAAATTAATGGGATATACTTATAAAATCTAATATAAGAAGGGAATTAAGAATGTTGCTGCTAATGCACTTTTAAGAATTCCCAGTGCAGAAGTATTAGTGCTTGGCCGTTTTAGTAATCCAAGCAGACGGGCTAGACCTTATTAAGGCTAGCTAGTCAAGTGACTCATCACTACAAGACTTACTTCAGGGCAGACATCCTAGTGGTGGGAGATACTAGGTTATTGATGATTTCATCAGAAGAAAGGGGAGGTTAGTAATAGGGCCAGTGGATGAACTAAGGAAGAAACTGTTGTATTGGGTTCATGTGTCTCCTACTTGGGGGCATGCTAGGAGAGATGCAACACTTAAGAAGCTTCAACAACTGTTCTATTAGAAAGGTACGACTAGAGATGTACAAAATTATGTAAGGACATGCAGTGTGTGCCAAGCCTGTAAATATGATAGAACGGCCAGTCCAGGATTGCTACAGCCCCTACCTATTCCTATTGAAGTATGAAAAGACATTTCCTTGGATTTTATAGAAAGGTTACTAGAATCACGGGGGAAACAAGTCATTTTTGTGGTAGTGGACGAGTTGAGTAAATTTGCTCACTTCGTAGCCCTTTTACACCCTTACACTGCAGCTGAGGTGGCGCAAGCCTATTTAGATAATGTCTTTAAGGTTCATGGTTGGCCACAGAACATTGTGAGTGATAGAGATTCAATGTTCCTTGTCCAATTCTAGCAAGCTCTTTTCACTATGTAAGGCACTGACCTCCTCCTCTCATCAGCTTATCATCCACAAATAGATGGGCAGACAGAGGTCATTAACAGAAGCCTAGAAACTTACTTCAGATGTATGACTACAGAAGAGCCTAAAGAGTGGAGTAAGTGGTCACCACTGGCACAACGGTGGTACAAATCTAACCCACACTCTACTATAGGGATTTCCTCATATGAGATTATGTTTAACCAACCTACACACATCCATCTGCCCTATCTGCTAGGGGAGACAAAGAATGCTACAGTGGATAGATCAATGAAAAGGAGGGAAGTAATGATTTAAGTTTTGAGGTTCCACCTCTTAACGACTCAACATAAAATAAAGTTGCTGGCTGACAAACACAAGAGTGATGGGGAGTTTGAGTTAGGGAACTGGGTATGGCTGAAGCTCCAACCCTATCGACAGAGAACAGTGGAGAGGGGGGTAAATAAGAAACTCAGCCCAAGGTACTATGGGCCCTTTCAAGTCAAAGGAAAGACAGGGAAGGCAGCTTACAAGCTGTCTTCGCCACCAGAGGTCCAAATTCATGATGTTTTTTATGTCTTCTCCCAGCTTAAAGCTTTCCAAGGTAACCTGCAAGCTAAACCACATATTCCCACTGGCTTGCATGGGCTACCAGCTTCACACACACTCTAGCCTACCATAATCCTAGATGGCAAACTGATTAAGAAAAACAATAGGGTTGTGGTACACTACTTGATATTGTGGGAGGGCCAGCCAGAATTTGAATCCACTTGGGAGGATGCTAAGGCTATGGAAACTCGATTTCCAGAATTTTTCAATCACCTACAGCCTTAAGGGCAAGTCCGCTCAGAAGGGGGGAGGTATGATACAGGCTATTTGCAATTTTGGGCATGGTTGAGATGTTAGTTAAGGGGCACCCCTTTATTCCTTACCCAAGTGAGGTTAGTTACACGAGGCAGTAGACAGCTCATTTTCTCATTTCCTTCCCTTTTTTCACCTTGCCTGGAACTCTCATTTACAAGCTAAATTATACTACTAAGGGGGATATGAGGAATGATAATACAAAATCTATCTCAATTTCTCTCTCTAGAAACCCCTCTAGTCCAGTAGTGTGTGTAGCAAGGCTCGAGTTCAATTCTCCATCTCTTTGATCTCTTGGCTCTTGCATCAAACCCATGCAGGGGCGAAGCTAGGATTTAAACCAAAGGGGGCGAGATTAATAATAGACATAATATAAACTTTAATAGTTTTAAAAATGAAATGCATAGCTACTACATTCAAGAAAGTTGTCCTCGATAAGATCTCATATTTTGAAAGTAAAGCATGATATCGTCGTTTGAGAGACTTTTAAAAATATCAATCTCAAAATAAGTAACAACAGTATCATTTAAAAATTCATCTGGTATTTTGTTCCGCAATTTGGTCTTGATGAACTTCATCGCAGAGAACACTCTTTCAACAGTTGCCGTGGAAACTGATAAAATCAATGCAAGCTTCAAAAGTTGATGTAGGTGGGAAAAGCTCAAATGCTTCTTTGTTTGAACCAACTTCCTGCAAAGCTCAGGAAGTCCTAAAATGTTGGACAACCTCACATCATCAGCTGCATTAGTAATGAAAGTATCCAGTTCACAAGCAAGTGTCTCAATAGCCAAGTCATCAAAATCATCTGGATATAGCTGAGCCATTCTTAGTATCTTGTTCTTGTCAAAGTTAGAGAATAAGTCACTAGGATTCAAACAAACCACACCAAGAAGCAAACCACTTGTTCAACACAAATTCAATAAAAATTAGTAAACTAAACATAAACAAGGAAGTAATTACAAATAAAATTAGCCCAATTTTAAATCTTCAACTAAGACGACAATTAAATTAAAGTCCTCATTTTTCAATTCATGAATCATGAGTAATTCACTAAGTTAATCAATTATTTAACACGAATCTAACTAAAATCAGTAAAATAAACATAATTATTTACAAAATAACAACATTAAAAACAAAAATTGAGTATTTTTGAGAATTACCTCAAATTGGGAGTTGAGATTTAGCAGTTAGGAGGAGAGCGGAGGAGGAGTGGTGGCGGGCCTGGCGGCCGGCGGGTGGCAGCGGCGGCCGGTCAGTGGACGGCGGGCCAACGGCCGGCGGCTGACCTTAGAGTCAGAGAGTGAGAGAGAGAGTGGGCAGGGGCTGCATGCAACAGAGAGGGTCTGGCAGTCGAAGAACTGGGTCTAGGGTGTATAAAGCTCCAAAGCTCAAAAAAAAAAAAAAAAAAAAAACATACAAAGGGCCTAAAAGCAACTAGCA
Organism: Carnegiea gigantea; assembly: GCA_029747015.1. Classification (NCBI taxonomy): domain Eukaryota; kingdom Viridiplantae; phylum Streptophyta; class Magnoliopsida; order Caryophyllales; family Cactaceae; genus Carnegiea; species Carnegiea gigantea. Next base: position 361,051 of record JAKOGI010000643.1, read on the forward strand.
AGAGTCGAACGCACGAGTGGTTGAAACACGGAAGGGGCAACCGACCATGCGGGCAAGCACAAGTTTGCGAAATATGTCTAAACGAATTGATATATATATATATATATATATATATATATATATATATATATATATATATATATATATATATATATATCCACAAAAATATCCCATATTTAATCTTTTTTTTCCCCAAAAAGCTGGGGGGTCAATTGATCCCCCTTGCCCCAATGTAGCTCCGCCCTTGAACCCATGGCTAATAATTCAACATCTAGGACAATGAATATGAATCCATGGCTAATTCAAGAAATGAAACCAAAAAAATAGAAAAAGCTGAAAAAGAGGAAGTCGGCTTACTTGCGATTCAGGCAACAAATGACGCTAGGTGGCGCAGCGACAAACGGTGATTGGGCAGCCACAGATGGCAACGCCATGATGGCTTATAGCGATTCGGTGGCGCGTTGATGAGGCTTTCTCTCTATGTTTTTTGGGGGGGGAGGTGTGAATGCAAATGCAAATTACATGGGGAAGGAGAAGCAGCAAAGCATAAAGAATGGCATGAAACATTCTGCGAATGAAAATAATATGTTTTTAAAAATACAATAATCATTCCTAAGGGCTTGTGAACTTGATACCTCATAAGGTCATGTTCTTTTCGTGGGTATATTGCAGGTGTAGAAAGAAAATGAGTGAGAGTAGTTTTCTGTATGTCAGAGTGGAAAGAGTGGGAAGAAGTGGAATGGAGTGAGGGTTTTGATATTAGCTATGTTAATGATTTGTGTAACATAATAATAATGATGATGATGATGATGATGATAACAACAACAACAACAACAACAACAACAACAACAACAACAATAATAATAATAATAATAATAATAATAATAATAATAATAATAATAATAATAATAATAATAACAATAATAATAATAATAATAATAATAATAATAATAATAATAATAATAATAATAATAATAAGTTGATAACAAAAATAATAATTAATCATGATAATAAATATTAACAATAATAATAATAACCATTAATAATTAAAACAATAATTCTTAATAATCGTAATAGTAATCATAATAATTATTAATATTAATATCAACATTAATATTAATATTATTAATTATTACTAGTTATTAACATTTCAAGCAACAATAATAATTATTATAGTCATAGTTATAATTACTCATGTTATTAATGAATATTAGTAATAATTACAACAATTATTACTAACATTAATAATTATTAATATTATTACTACTAATAATAACAACAATAATAATTAACAAGAATAATGAGAATAATAAAAATTAGTAGTTACTAACATTAGAAACGTTTAATAAAAATAAAACTAAAAAGTAATAATATTAAGAAAAATAATAATTACTATTAATATTATTAATAATATTAATTAATATTAATAACCATGAATACTATAATTATTATTTAATAATAAATTAATTATTGTTATTGTAAATATTAAAAATAATTTCTACTAGTATTATTATTAATTAGTTATTGTTATTACAATAATAAATTTTAATTGATAAAAAAATAATGAATCATTAATAATAATAATTATTATCAACAATAATGATAATTAACAATATTGATGACAATAATAATTCTGATTAATGTTAACAATAATCATAGGGATTATTAATATTGATAATATTAATTAATATTAATATTCATATGAATATCAATATTAATATTAACAGTTGTCATTAATTATTAATATTAATAATTATTATAATTATAATTATCACTATAATTATTGTTATTATTATTAGTGAATATTTATAATAATTAAAATAATTATTATTGTCAATATTAATAATAATTACTGCTATTAGTCTCAACAACAACAATAATAATTAATATTAATATTAGCAATAAAAAAATTACTAACTAATAATATTAATAATAATTAGTACCACTAAAAATAATAAGTAATGACATTATAAGAACAATAAAAATTCTTATTAGCATTAGTAATTATTATTTTAAAATGAATTATTGATAGTAATTCGTAATTATTATTATTATTAACATTAAAAATAATTACTACTAAACTTATTATTATTTAATTACAATTATTAGTATTAATTATTAATTATTAATGATTATTATTATAGATATAATTAGTATTAATATTAATAATAATAATTAACAATAATAATTACAATTAACATTAATTATCATAATCATAGTGATTTTGATAACAACAACACTAATTACTAATAGTGAAATTAATATTAATAGTAATAATAATTATTATGAATATTAATATACTAATTATAATAATTATAGCAATATTAATTATTATTATTGTTAATGAATTTTTGCAATAATGATAATAACAATCAATATTAACATTAATTATTATTATTATTGCTGTTAATAAGAAAAATAATTATTAACGTTAATCTTAACAATAATAAAAATTACTAATTACTAATATCTATAATAATTATTAATTATGAAAAAATATTTAATAATATTAATAATAATATCTATTATTAAAATTAATTACTATTGATATTCTCATTAATTAATATTAATTATTTAATCATAATAAATAATACTTAATATTTACTTTTATAATAATAGTATTTATGAATTAAGACTAAAAATAGTAGCAAATCATAAAAAATTATATTAACAATAATTAACAGTAATAATTATAATAATAATTATTATTAATATTAACGATAATAACCAGTAGAATTTATAATATTATTAATAATTTTAAATATTAATATCATTATTATTATTATTGCTGTTAATAAGAAAAATAATGATTAATGTTAACGTTAATAATAATAAAAATTACTAATTACTAATATCTATAATAATTATTAATTATGAAAAAATATTTAATAATATTAATAATAATAATATTTATTATTAAAATTAATTGCTACTGATATTCTCATTAATTAATGTTAATTGGCTAATAATAATAAATAATACTTAATATTTACTTTTATAATAATAGTAATTATGAGTTGAGAGTGAAAAAAGTAAGAAATTATAAAAAATTATTAATATTGACAGTAATAATTATAATAATAATTATTGTTAATGTTAATGATAACAATTAGCATAATTTACAATATTATTAATAATTATTAATATTAATATTGATATTAATATTGCTGTTAGTAATTAATGATAATTAATCGTATTTAATAATAATAATAAAAATAATCATTATTATTATTAATGCGAATGAATAATCATTACAATAATAATTACTATTTATATTAACTATTATTATTATTATTATTGTAAATAGTAATAATATAATTTGAACTAGTATTAGTAATACCAATAATTACTTATTAATAATAGTAATATAATAAATATTAATTAGAATAATATTTAATAATATTTAGAATAATAATTTTTATTAATATTAAAAATAATTGATATTATTATTAATCAGTAATAATTATTAGAAATAATATAATTTATAATTTATAATAATTAATAATTAATAATATTAATTCTAGTTAATTATAATAATTAGTAATAATAATTACAATGATAGTACTTAGTAATATTAATAATAAAAATCATAATAAAAATGGGTGGGAGTGGGTAGGAGTAGGTAAGAATGGGAGGGAGTGGCATTTTATTTTAAGAAGTGAGAAGGAGTAGAAAGGAGTGAGAAGAAGTTGGAAGGAGTACGAATGAGTGGAATGAAAGCATTTACCCACGAAAAGAATAAGGACTAAGTGGGAGGGTTCAAGTCCCATACAAATGGGAGGAATTTGCAACCTGGGGGGATCAAGTCCCTTCCTTTCAAAACTCTTATCAAACAATAAGAAATTTGAACCTTAAGGTTTCAAGTTTCATTCCTATTTCTCTCACCAAACAGACCCCAAAGGGTTTAGTTAGAATTTTGGGACGTGCACTTCAGTTGAGGCAGAGCATAGGCAGTGCTTCGTAGACTTTATAGGGCTCGCTCGCTAAGATTGACAGATGTCGTTATGGGCTGATTCAATAATCATAGTGGGGATGTTAAAGAGAAGTGGGTCATGGAAGCCAATTCACAAGCCGCTTATTATGGAATGGAAAGAGCTAATTCAGAGAGAAGGCTGGGAAGTCAAGGTCTCGCATTGCAACGACGAGGCTAATCGCATAGCTGATAGATGGCCAATTTAGGAGTTGATAAAGACATAGGAGTAGCTTTCTTTAATTCTCCTCCCAAGGAGGTCGTGGATATTTTAAATGTAGATGCAGTAGGAGCCACCTGGTCCAATAACTCTAAGTAATAATACTAGCCCCTCCTTTGCACCAAAAAAAAGTTGTCGCAACTGCAACCACTTAGGTGGCATAAGTGGCCCTTTAACCTTAGTTATTTAGGGCTGGCCAATAGTTTCTAAATAAGACTTTCTTGAATATTTTTGTTGTTAATTGCTAGGGTTCATATGTAACACGTACTAAAATATTTTTGTCAAACTAATGCGAAATGCTTATGTGTTCATCATCTTTTTGATCAAGAAGAAAAATGACGGATGATGGACTAGAGTAAGGGATCTACCCACAACTATCCTTCACCTGAGTGGTTGTCTGACATTCATGTCATCGCCTAGCTTAAAAGTCACAAAATTTATTCATTTTGATATCAGCAAATAATTCAAACTAAAATATTAATCAATGTGTGCTATGAAGGTATGCCTACTAATTAGAATCAAGGTTCTAAATATCTTTTGAATGCGTTTCTTTTTTGATAGAAAAAGTTTCAATGCTTGATTTCCGCATAGGCTTCTATTGGAGGTACCAGTTAAATAATAATTGATTTAACAAATTTTCTATAATAATAACATTTCCCTAAAGTGTGGGTCAAGTCTCGCTAAGCATACAAAGGAAGGAAGCTTTTCAGGCCCATGGAGCAAAGACTCCCACGGCCTACGAAGTCTCCATTACTCATCAACTTAGTTTTGCCAACGGTCAGGCTTATATAAGCGTCTCCTTTCGATTAGGAAGAAGGTAATGCTCAACTATTACTCATTATCTAAATACCTATCACAACCTTATCTCATGAACTAACTTAACCATCAGAGGGGTTTCTCTCTGCCAACCCCTGGGGCAGAATTCATTATAGGTATTAGCCAATGTCGACTCAACACACCATTAATGTGTTTTGCGCTGGGTTAATGATTGGAAAGACAAAGGAACTTAATCGGCCCACATTATCTTTAGCAACATGGAGGATTAGTCATTCACCGAATTCATACCACAAACATTTGGCACCCACCATGGGGCCGATTACCAATTGTCATGATAACCCGCAATGATCTACCACAAGACCTTGCGAGTAGCAGGGTGCAGATTGAGGGACGCACATATAGAGTGCTGACAAGACGTCGAGCCAATCAAATCCAATCGAACAGAAATGTTCAATCGCACTTAGGAACCCATCTTGAAGTACAACATAATCTAACACTTATCCCCCAACACAGAAGGAGTCGTTCAAAATCTAAGACTAGATAATGATATGAAAGCCCCAAGCTCAGCGTCCAGACAACCTGTCCTCATCCCTGAGCAACTTTGACAAGCTATACAGGCAGGTGTGGTTCTAGCACTTAAACAGCTATGTAAATCACCACTAAAGCACAACCCTCGCCAAGCTAAGGGAGTTCAAAATCAACACTCCCACTGAAGTGGAAGAGACTCCCGCGATAGAGTAGCAATATGAGATAATCAATCACCCTCTAGATCAGTAGAAAATTCATATCTAAATAGGCGTAGGAGTCATTCTCCTTCTTGTGCCCGGACCATAACCTCCCTATAACATGAGGAATTCGAGTGGAATATATCATAATGGTCAGGGCAACCTAAAGCGAGATCAACACAAAGTTACCAGCGTCATAAGGAGAGAAGGGAAAAGAAGGGGGTGGCTACAGAGCTGGATATCTTAGCCGAAGGAATGAGGTGCGAGATCGCTCTGCCCCTTCATCTTCAGGATCCATGATGGGTGAATCAATCAAGTGACAAGTGCCTTGATAAAAGAATGTGCATTTGGAAAAGCGGGTTGTCATCCCCTACACCACCCAATCGCCCTTCACCACCTCAATACTAGCCAAGCCTGTCCCAAAGGTGCTCCCCATACTAGAAATCGATTATAATGGGACTAGAGACCCAGAGGATCATCTTGCTAAGTTTGCCAGCATAATACACCTCACAATTGCCATCAATATTGTCTGGTGGAAATGCTTTCCAACGACCTTGTTCATCCTAGAACAAAGTGGTTTAAAAGTTTGACATCCTGCTCAATATCCAATTTTAGTCAACTGGTGAAACAATTTACTAGCCACTTCATGAACAATAGAAGGAGGGAGAAAAATTCAAACAAGCTTATGAACATGTGTAGAGGCCCAAATGAAACCCTTCGATTGTCTATCAGGTGTTTCAATGTTGAGACCATACTCATTCCCAAGTTAAAACAAAATGTGGCAGTGTTGGCTCTAATGAATGCCCTCACAATAGGCCCCTATAGAGATTTGCTTACAAAGAAAATGCTAATACCCTAGGTGAAGCCTTATCTAAGGCCGACAAATTTATTAGGATAGACGAAATCAACAAGACAGCTGAGCAAATCAGTGGGGGTGCCCCTGAGGGGGAGACAACCCCATATCTTGTCAAAGATAAAGGCAATAAGGAATTCATTGAAGCAAACCAAGGAAAACTTGAGAAGAAAAAATTTTGAGGTTATTTGCATTTGACCATTATTCATTATTGAATAAGCCAAGGGAGGAAATACACCAGATGTATAAAAATGTGATAAATGGAAGAGGCCAAAGAAAATGAGCAACCCTAACTGGGGTAAATGTAGTGGTGTGACTTACATAGCGATTATGGCCACAGCTCTACCGAATGTAGAGACCTAAAAGACAACCTAGAGGACCTTATGAGGAGAGGTTATTGTAGTCAATTCAAAGCAACGAGCCAGAGAGAAGTTGCTCATAACCAGGATCATAACTTCCCAGGTGGAACGGAGCCCAATGGGGGTGACAATAAGAAGGGCACTATCAATGTCATATCTGGAGGGATACCTTACAGAAAATCCTAAGTCAAGGCTCATCTAAAGGGCTTAAGCAATGAGGTCATATGGACAAAGCATGGCCCTACCTGCCTGAACACAACAGGCCTATCTATGACATTTATCGACGATGACCTTATGAGTGTGTGTTTACCCCATGATGATCCCCTGGTAGTCACTCTGAACCTAGGAGGTTATGACGTGGCTAGGATTCTGGTTGATGAGGGAAGCGCAGTTCATATAATCTTCGAGCGTGCCTTTAAACAGATGGGCATATTGGAGGGCTCCTTGAAGTCTGTTGATTATCCCATCATAGGCCACCCAATTAAGCCTGAGGGGCTAATTCGGTTATCAATCTTGATTGAAGAAGAAGAAAGTTCTAGACACCTTAAGCCCGACTTCTTGGTGGTGGATCTAACTTCGACCTACAATGTAATAATAGGAAGAACCCTCCATCAAGCAGGGGCAGTGGTGACCACATACCATCTCACTATGTTGTATGTCTCAGATCAAGGGATTACTGGGAGACTAAGGGGAAACAAGCACATCGCTAGAGAATGTTATATTGTAAACCCTAAATTCTGGTAGAACCCAGACACCTCTAGGAGGGAGGCAAATGGTCTAAACCCTAAGAGGACGAGATGCGTTGTAGAGTGTGATCACGTAGGAATGGTTACGTTAGATGCAAGGGAAGAATTTATTCCCACCACTAAACTAAATGAAAATCCCTACTAGAAGAAGTACAGAGAGAACCATAAAGGTAGGTCGAGCCCTCCCTCAAGAGATCAAGGCATCACTTGTTGAGCTTTTAAGAAAATACTAAGACATATTTGCTTTCTCAATAGACAAGATGCCAGGTATAGATCCAGCCATCATGACAGCCTTCATTATACAAAGAGGCTTATATTGCTACAAAATGATGTTGTTTAGCTTGAAGAATGTCGGAGAAACATATCAGAGTTTGGTGAATTAGGTGCTTGAGTCACAGATAGGTCGGAATATGGAAGTATATGTGGACAACATGATCGTAAAGAGCTACAAAAGGGAGAGTCATATGACAGACCTCGAAGAAACCTTCATGACACTAAAGAATATATAACATGAAACTTAATCCCAAGAAGTGTTCATTTGAGGTGCAGTCAAGAAGGTTTCTAGGGTATGTTATGGACTAGAGAGTGATAGAGGCCAACCCTGAAAAGGTTCATTCTATCATGGATACGCTCTCTCCTCGTTCGATACGTGACATCCAAAAGCTCACCGGATGTATGGCCGTACTTGAATGATTTGTGTCCAAATCAGCCAAACGATGTATCTTGTTTTTCACCATCCTTAAAGAAGCACAAATGTTCAGCTGGACAGAAGAATGTACGAAGGTATTGGAGGGTTTGAAAACCTACATTTCCACCCTGCCCAGGATTACCAAGCTTGTGCCAGGAGAAGAGTTGTATTTGTATGTGGCGGTTTCCATAGGCGCAAGTAGCGCTGTGTTAATCTGAGAGGAACTCAAGGGCAATAACCCATCTACTTTGTGAGTCATGCCCTCTCTGAGGCCGAGTTAAAGTATCCTATAGTGGAGAAGGTAGCATATTTAGTACTACTAGCTAGCAGGAAGCTGCGACCCTACTTTGATGCTCATCAAATAATTGTTCTAGTTGACCAACCCTTGGGGAGAGCATTGCATCAGTTTGAAGCATCTAGTCGGTTATTTAAGTGGGCTATAAAGCTCTCTCAATATGATATCTAATTCAAGCTAAGAAGAGCAATCAAGGCCCAGGCTCTCGCACATTTCCTCATCAAGTGTTTATATACGAAAGAAGATCTATCGGGTGAACATGTGTAGACCATCTATGTAGATGGCTGCTCGTCGACCCTCGATTGCTAGGCAAAACTAATGATGACTTCACCCAAAGGAGACGGGCTTGAGTACGCTCTAAGATTTGACTTTCCAGCATCGAACAATAAGGCCAAATATGAGGCCCTGATAATTGGCATCACAATGTGTAAAGCAGCTAGGGCTGAAAGGGTAAAAGCTTATAGTGACTCCCAATTGGTGGTAAACCAAGCAAAGTCCTAGGAGAATACGAGGCCAGGGACGTAGCTATGGTGAAATATCTTTAAAAGGTGAAAGAACTATTGGGCGAGCTAAGCTATTTCGAGAATGAAAGGGTCCCAAGGACAAAGAATCAATGAGCCAATGCTTTGTCAAAACCCACAAGTTCAAGCCTCAACTACCTTAGTAGATCGACCTTGGTGGAAACCTTACCCTGTAGAAGCATAGAGGAGGAAAGGGAAATGAACATAGAGGCCCAAGAAGAAGAAGAAATGTCATGGATAGAGCCAATCATCTGCTACAAGACCAAAGGGTAATTGCCGCTAACGAAAAGGAAGCCAAAGCCCTTACGCGGAAGTCCATGTGGTATTGCCTTATTAATGGAGAACTATACAAAAGGTCCTTGAGCATGCCACTACTGAAATGTTTGGGACCTACAGATGTTGATTACGTCCTGAGAGAGATCTATGAAGGAATATGTGAAAATACATAGGTGTGTGAACTCTAGCTACAAAAGCCCTTAAAGCATGATACTATTGGCTGACTATGCTGCAAGATGTGAAACAGTATGTCACAAGGTGTGACAAATGTCAACAACATGCACCGCTCATTCACCTAATATGCAACCCATTACCATTCACGCAATAGGGAGTAGACTTGTTTAGCCCTTTCCCAAAGCGAGAGGACAAAGAAAGTTCTTGATAGTCATTGTGGACTATTTCACTGAATGGATAAAAGCTGAGCCCCTATACACCATAACAGCATCACAGGTACAAAAGTTTGTATGAAAAATCATCATTAGCTGATTTGGTATTCCTAAAGCTATATTCATTGATAATGCAAAGCAATTTGAAGGGGAGTATTCTAGAAATGCTATGAAGAATTCTATATAAAAGCCAAATTAACCTCTGTGGCTTGTCCTCAATGCAATAGGTAGGCGAAAGCTGACAATAAAATCATTCTGGAAGCTTTGAAGAAAAAACTTGATCAAGCAAAAAGACAATCGATAGAAGAGTTACCAGGTATCCTATGGTCTACCCGCACCACGGAGAAAGGGACCACTAGAGAGACACCTTTCAAGCTAGTGTTCAACACTAAAGCTGTCACACCAGTAGAAATAAGGCATCCAAGCTTCTGAATTCAGCACTATGGTCTACAGAAAAATGAAATTGCCTTGCATGATTCCCTCGACCTCCTTCCTAAAGTGTGGGAGAATGCCCTCCTCTGAATGGCCACATTCTAACAAAGAATGTGTTGAGCTTACAATTGTAGGGTGGTACATAGGCCAATTTAGGTGGACGATCTAATGGTGAGAAGAGCCGTGCCTGTAGGTAAAGGCAATGTGGATGGTAAGTTATTAGTGGACTGTGAAGATCCATACACCATCCATCAAAAGGTTTGCCTAGGAACATACAAGTCGAAGTACACCTCAGGAGAACGCATCCCTCATACTTGAAATGCTGACATCCTCCATAAATACTTCGTCTAATTACTAGAAAGGATCAATCCAGTTAGTTGTAAGAGATAGAACTCTATCTCATCATGTGAGAATATTATATATGAAAGGGTGGGATGAAGCATGAAAATGGAAAGTAAGTTAGTATACCTTGAGGATAGATTTATAATCTTTTTCTTTTTCTTTGTTTCCTCATTTTTATAATATCAAAGTTAGTTAAATGAAGGAATTTAAAAATGTTCACTGTAATGAGAAGATTTATCTCTCGAATCTACACAATAAGTCCACGAAGGAATCGGAAACGATTGAAATCATACCGCTTTGACAGATTCAGTGAAGCCTTTCAAGGGGTCGAATCTCCAACCTTCCAAGGGATTGAATCTCCACTAGAGTCCATAACAGGGCAGGGAACGATTAAAATGATCTAACTCTAACAGATTCAACTAATCCTTTCAAGGCTACTGGTTGAATCTCCAACAACAAAACCAAGAAGGGGTAGGAAATGATTGGAATCATCTAACTCTATCGAGAGATTTAACTAAACCTTTTAAGGATACTGGTTGAAACTCCAATGCGTCCATGCAAGAATAGTATAGGACTCACCCCACCTCAAAGCGCGAAGGTAGCATAGAGCCAAAGCCTAAAAGTACCTTGTCTTATTCAGGTACGATAATACCTCTAAAATCGACCTGAATAATAGGGCTGGGAGAATAAGCATGGCTTTTAATAAGAAGGAAACATAAAGTGCAAAGTGAGAAACAATAACACTAGCACAACATCGTTATTTTACATAAGAGAATGATTAACAATACATAAGCAACATCCAAAGCTATTTCGGGTTACAAAAGATGTATCATCTCAATTCAATGCAACATAAATAGAGGAACCATGGGGATAGAGTGTAGAGGGCCCTAGAGGCTTAAACACTTATTCTTAAAACCCTAATGGCCAAAGGTCCTGACCGTGAAGCCGCTTAAAGCCTACGTGATGCGTCCGACCATGAGGAATGACCACGATAGTTCTTGATGTTGAATAGATCAGCATGAAGGTTATGCTCATCAGTATGACCAGAGGTCACCTGATTAGGGAACTGAAGGGAAGCTGGTCCAAAATGAGGCCTAATTGAAACATGGCCGTTAGACTTGGGGCGTGGCTGACCTACCCACATAGCTGGAACCTTACACTTGTCCAAGTCGCTCCCACCAGGCCCTCATTGTTTTACAATCCTCAGCATCTATGGTATCGCTAATCTCTATGAAACGCAAATTTGTAATCCAACCATTCTCCACACCATGGTCTGCAGCATGGTGAAAATAGGTCTTGTGCATGTGATGTGGATCCCATGATATCACCTCCAACTCCTACTCACATATCCAATTGAAGTTGGGAGCCAACACATTCCACCACGGGGAAGGAGGAATAGGAGGTGGCCCATCAGGCAACCATCAAGGAGATTTAGCACTTATTTCTTCCAACATCACAATGCTCCCACTTGACATGGTGAGAGGCAAATAGAATAACACAGAGGAGAAGGTACAAATTGACAATAAACCACATCTCTATTTATAAGCCACGAGAAATTCACATTTAAGGCCATTGTGTGCCTAACTATTTGTCTCTTAGCTCAATTTGGGAAGTAAAATTATGACGCCATAAAAGACCCACAAAACTCGTACCTTTTATTCATGGGAATAAAATAGAATGCACATTTTAAACCCTACATCCAGTGCAACCCGTCCAGAGATACATGTAACAAGCTATAACGAGCATTTAGCAAAGTCTCCTTGCTATGGGTGACAAGATCAAAAACTTGAATTAAGAAAATACACAACATTATTAAGCTCCTTGAGCTCTCCTAACACAACTCTTTCCCTAGGGCGACTCTCTCAAGAATCCTCCCCCAGATTCTTACTCTCTTCCTAGAAAACCTCCTTCATAGGCCCAGTCAAACCCAAATGAAACCTCATGACACATCTTCGAGCCATTTCCAAGCTCGAGTCATCGTAGGACCGCACATAGGACTTCCCCTTCTCACTATCATTGTATTCTTCTATAGTAAGGTCACTCGCTTAACGCATTTCCTAGTAGGCCATCATTTGTAAAGCTTTAAACTCTCCTGTAAGGTTCGCCATGTCATGCTTGTGCTCCCAGTCCATGCGCTCCATGTTAGCCTTTGTCCCTTTACATTTTTCCTGTGTACTCAAACCTCCTTAGCGTAGACAACTCTTCCGAATGCTGAACCTTATGCTGTTGGAATTCATTTGGCTGCTTTGCACTCTTGGCTTGGTAATGGATGCCTGTCTATAGTGCAATATGAGCATTTGGATAGGCTTTAGAGAAAAGAAAAAAAAAACTGTAGTTTCATAGTTGTTATTGGGCGAAGCTCCCAAAAAAAAAAAAAGAAGAAAAAAGAAAGAGGGCATGCCTTAACTAAAGAATTAGTTGCTTGAGCAATGGGAACGTGAAGACTTTCTCCTGCCATGCGGTCTCGAGGCAAGGAAAATCCTTGAAGCATCCTTAATCATAGTGTGCCCCTAAACTTAGGGAGTCCAAAATGCGGACTCGTTCTCTTTCCATCAAAGTGGAGCCCCTAGGCTTACCCCCATTAGTTAGAAGTCCGATTTAAACCCTCCACCATAGAGGAAGGGACTCCAGCATACTCAATCTCTGTGTAAGGAACTCTCCTATCTGCCACAGAGCTTCCTTGAGTTGAGGATGAACCCTCCATAGAAATTTCTGAAGAAAAAGATAGGAGATGAGGCGTGAAGAGAGTAGGGAAAGCACCTCCTAGAGCTCCTCTAGCTCTAGGCCTCCACCCGTTGGCACCTACCTTATGATCATTATGCCTCTTAAAGTTAAGCAGAATTTCATCCTCTGATAAGTTGGTTTGCTTAAGAGAAGTAGGAACCAAAGCTTGGAGAGCTTGGGCAGCTTAAAGGGCTTCGACACTTATGGTCCTAAAATCAAAAGAGCATTATAGACCTGCTGAGGTGCCCCTGTTGGAGCCTTTGAGGATACCCACATCCCCTCGCTCGCCTCACTCACCATAAGGAATCGATAGGACATAAGGGCGATACCCCTTGCCACGCCCATTATAAGCGTCCTTGATAGTGGCTTGAATGTGTTAGCTTATGCGTAAGAATTCTAGGTGAACGGGGGTGGGGGGAATATTTGATAAAGGATTTTCATCTTTGCTCAAACCTAACCACCTGTAATCCAATTCCCTGCATGCTAATTCTACTTGACACCGTAACAAGTCATAAAATGTATACATATAACAACAATAATAATAGTACTAAAAAGCTACCCAAAGGACTTGACACAGAGGGTCACTCCAGTCCTTAGATGAGTAAGGCCTCACCCTAGGCATTGCGTGACTGAGGCGAAAAGCAGCAAGCTATCGGTCACCCAAGATGTAACTCATGTGAGGTAATTGGACGTAAGGACCAGGGGTCTACTGCTTGCCACCCCCCACCCTGGCTGCTATAAAGTATTGCCTAGCTCTATGTTCTTCTCCTAAAAGTTTCGAAAATCCAAAATTTAAAATGGTGTTAGGTTCTAAAAAATCCTTGCATACTGGAAGTTTGTTACCAGGATACAAGTAAAGAAACCTTCCTTTCCATCCCTTGACTGATAGCTTTGGGTGGATAGTGAGAAACCCATCATGATTTCCAAACAACCACCATCAATATGTAGAATTTGGATTTTCTTCATTATTTAATTGATATAACGATCAAAAGAGCTTAAAGGTTAATGGAAACCCCTTAAATCCACACACCCATATAAACGCAACCAAGAGCTGTCTCGAGGTCGGGGTAAGTTGAGCCAAAAATAAATTATATTTTTTATAACACCTCCATGATGAAATCATGTAAAGGAAAGCGAAGTCCAAACTCTAGGTGTTTTGTATAGATGACAATATGGTCATCTGGGGCAATATAAGGGGTGTTGTGTTCTTCAAGGAGCGAGAGTTTATAGTGTTGTGGCAAGTTATAAAGATAAGAAATCCAACAATCCTAACATTATGCCATAGCTTTCTTAAGCCAATCGGATTTTGAAAAGGTGGTCATTGGCCCACTGTCTAAGGCAACATTGAGCTGAGGAGGGGAAATGGGAGGACATGCAACGCCTTCAAACAAGGAAGGGCTTGTCGTGGCCTCTAAGTCACCCGTGTCGCCATCCAATCCGACCCCATACAAGGTGTCATACTTAGAAGCCAACTTGTCCAAACAATCCTTACTCAACATACTAAATAGCAAGTAGAAGTTCAAGGATAATGTTACACCTGACAAGTAAAGAGCTAATGAAGATCGTCGCTGAGAACAACCCATGCAAGCAATAAAAAAAATTATATATACACACACACACACATATAAAATTAGTATAGTAAGAATTGTTAATAAAGAATAGCGTGCACTTATTTAAGGGGGATAGGGGCAGGAGAAGAAAATAAACAAGGAGGATCTGATGGCAATACTAGTGACAAGTGGTTAAATGCTTCGTGGCTTCTCCTCTCCACCCTGTTACCCGTGTGTTATTTCCCATTGAATTTGGAACGACATAGAGCACTGATCTTGCCAAGGGCTCATATATCTGTAGATGGCAACAAAGCTACATCTATTAGATTAAGATGACACTTTGAAGTGACATTTCAACTTAAAAAGCATGACGCTGATTACATAGTAGGAAAAACACAATATACACATAGGAATGCTCTTTGCAATAATTGTAGAGCTTCGCACAAATGCCATAGTAGAGAAGTGACCACTTTAAGCCCAAAAACAAAAAACAAATTTAGGTTACGTAACAGTGTCGAGTCGAAAATTTAAGTCTGCAAATCATAATGGGCCAAAAAATTTTTAGGTCATGAAATAGTGACGAGTCGAAAAATACAAGTCACACGCCGCATGATATGTCGAAAATTTAAGGTTGCATAACACATGACTAGTGGATAAGTTTAAGTCATGTAACACGCAACTAGCTAAAAAATTTTTTAAGTCATGTAACGTCTGACTGGTTGTAAACTTAAGGTCATGTAACGCATGACGAGTCGATAAATTTAATTTGCGTAATGCGTGACGAGCCAAAAACATTTTTAGGTCATGAAAAAGTGACAAGTTGGAAATTTAAGTCACATAATGGGTGAAGAGTTGAAATTTAAAGTCACGTAACATATGACGAGTCGATAAATTTGAGTCATGTAACGCATAATGGGCTCAAAAATTTTTTAAATTACGTAACACATGACAAGTCAAAACTTAAGGTCATGTAAGGTATGACGACTCGATAAATTTAAGTCACGTAACGTATGATGGGCTAAAAAATTGTTAGGTCATGTTGAAGTAATGAGTCAAAAATTTAAGTCGCGTAACGCATGATGAGTCGAAAATTTAGGATCATACAACACGAGATGAGTCGATTAATTTTGAGACATGAAACGTGAGAGGCCAAAAAATTTTAAAACACATACTGCGTGACGAGTAGAAAATTTAAGATCACGTAATGCGCAACGAGTCGATAAGTTTAAGTCATGCAACGTAGAGGTAATGGCCCAAACCTAAAACTTCTCATTAACTCTTCAAACCACCCTAATCACAAATTAATTAGGTTGGGCGCTGCATTTTAATTTCGCACATCAATTCCTCATTTTATGTGTGTATTTTGTATCGCAGGTTGAAACGACGACGTGGCCTTGAAATGAACCTTGCAATGCTTCTTAAAAGAATTCCTCCAAGGTCTGATAAATATTTGAATGTCTAATTGTTAAAGGACTAATTTGTGTAATAATGATAATAATAAATGAATAAATAGAATAATAATGTAGTAACAATAATCATAAAAAGGAAATGAGAATGTCTTCTCCCAAATTTTTATCCAAGTGATATAAGATTTAAATTTATTAATTCTAGCTAAAAATTACTACTTCAATTAAATTAATATAAATACATAATTACATTTAAAAATACATATGTATACAATGAATGGTAATAATAATAATTATAATAAATCAAGAAGTAAAAAGGGGATGGGATAATTATGAGAAAAATCTAGAGCCTGGTTTATGTGGCACCAATTGAATGGAGTAAGAAGGGAAAAAAAGAAAAAGAAAAAGGCTAATTAAAACACACTTAAAATAAGCTAATTACCTAAACAAATAAAACAAAAAAAATAACAAAAATAGCCCAAAACCCCCCCGATTCTGCCAGAACCCCATCCCCCCTCCCCAGTTCTGCCCCCTGCTCGCCCCCCTCCCCTACCACTTTCCGCCATTGCCGCCAGCCAGACGACCTCGCCGTCGTGGCCGTCGAGTCCCGTTGCCACCAGCCGACCTCCCTCTCCCCTCCTTTGTGTGTTTTTGAGTGATTGTAGCGAGTTGAAAGGTGAGAACCCTAATTCCCACTTCATTCAATTTTAATTTTTTATGCTGAAATTTTGTTTGTAAATGGCGTAATTATCATGGATAAGTGTTTATTTGCAGAAATTCTTGAATTATTGTGGTAATTTGAGTTGTGAATTTGAGGGAAGAGGAGGGGTGTGGTAAGTGAGGGGTTTGGTCTTTGTGTTGGAGTTTAGGTATTGATGGTGATTTTGGGATTGATTTGGAATGTAATTTGAATGAGACTAACAAGGAAAAGTGCATTAGATGAATAGGTGACGACATTGAAGTTAAGAGATTAGGGTTGGGGTTGAGGTATGCTTGAGTTAATTATGTGAATTCTAAGGGTTTAGATGAGCTAATTGATGTTTACATAGAGCATGCATACTTTGCTTATATGTGTGTGTATGTTGCTTATGAGAAGGTGATTAGGTGTTGTGATGTAAACATAAATACATGTTTGGTTATGACTTGTAGGGTGGTTAAGTGAGTATAATGATGGATTGAATGGACTTAGCAAGAAATGGGTGTTAAAAGTTAATTAGTGGTAAGTAAGGTTGAAGTAAAGGTTGGAATGGAAAAAAATGAACTACTTTATGGTGTTTTCATTGTGTTTGATTAATATTAAGTATTATTTGAATGAGGTTAGTAGGTTGTACATGTAATGGAAATGTATGTATAATCATGGACATGGAGATTTAGACCTTGGTTGACATTTATCTTGATTATATTTATTTCATCGAATTAATAATGTTTAAATGAGGTAGTGGGTGCTTAAACAATGAGGTGTGTATAAAGACACATAAGATTAGTACGTGTGCTAAATTGTTAGTATAATTTGGTTAATTAGTGATCAGGGTATGTATGATGATTACGGATTAAATGTTGAATGAGATTGACTTTTAATTTGGATGTTTAGCGCCTAAATAATTTTTGAGGATAATCAAATGGAAATAAGGAAAAATAGGCATGTATGTTACGCTATTGTATAGTGAAGATAATGGAAAGAGAAGGAGTAATTGCGCATTCGAAGCTATTAAGGAATGTGCCTTTATAATTTTATTCTGCTAATAAGCAATGTTAAGATTAAAACTCAACTTGAGCATAAACCCATCAAGTTTAATTGCCTTCAAGCATACCTCAAACAATAAACCGTTTAAAAGATGAAGGATAGCCATAATAATAATAATAACAATAAGAATAATAATAAGAATAATAATAATCCCATGAATAATAATAATAACAATAATAACAGTAATAATAATGGTAATAATGATACTGCTAATGTCAACAATAATAATGATCGATGACGTCGTTAATAACGAACTCAAAATAAACCATACTCTTACGTTATCATTATACCCGTTCAAAGGTTCTGGTTCCTTAATCGTAAAAGGAAGAAGAACAAAAACTAAACAAAATGGAGTCCAATTGCATTCAAAATCATGGTTACATGCATGTTAAAAAGAGAAATCAAGAGGATTTAAATTATGTAAGAAACCAAGAAATTTAATAAAGCTTCCTTAACCTTTCACTAACCAAGGAAAAATTATGTATTTGGAGCAGAACTGAGGCCACATCAGTAGCTTCAAGCTACCAGCAAAAAATTTTCAGTAAAAAAGAGGAAGATTTTCAAAGACCAGGTACGTACATTGCCTATGTTCTTCGAGAACTAACATATTTTCTCAAACTATGCAAAAATCACAACGATAATCATATAATGAATCAATTTATATAATGTTTTGTCACATAATCAAGTGGCCACACCAACTATCAATCATCAGGGCTTATACCCATCAATTTACCTGCGTGGTTTCAATTCAGGCTCTCTGATCGGCCTGGGAGGTGTGCACCTATCTCAAGATTGCTACAAATATCAATAGGGGTCCACTTCCAGATAATAACCTGCAAATCAGTTTTACTCATACATTCTCTCTCTCCTACTTGTCCAACAAAACGATTTGAAATGCGGGCGCCCAACTAATTTAATGCAAAGCTTATTTTACTGCATAGGAATGTGCGTGCTGAGCTTCGGCTCATATTTCGAATGTTTTTATGTTTTCTGTTTTAGGTAAGGAATCAGTGAACAGTCCTCCTGGCAAACCCGAGGCCAGCAAGAAGTGAAGTAGAGTCCCAATTCTTTTGCTGGAGTTTCGCTAGCCAAGAGTTCACAGTGATTCATAGGCTAGTACCTTAAGTATCTAAGGGTTGTGTAATCTTTTGGAACATTGCCAATTACTAGTATATTGTACTCGTATATTAAGTCTGCAGCTGCTTCACAACTTATTTAAATAGTTAAAAGTATGTTATTCCAAGTTTGTCATGAGTCGAGCGATAAAAGGAGCAATATAATGATTCCCGTAATTTTAACAAGCCTTGTTCCATTATAAAATGGCGATAACGCCTCTAACCAAAGGACTTCCATTGCTAATCAAGAATTTAGGAATAATTAGGTTAAACTAATTAGGCATTAGGGACTAGGGGCGTTACAGTTGTTGTATCAGAGCCAGGTTAGCGATCACTGTGAGCATAAGACGCTTGAAAAACTAGGATGTATGTGTATGTGATGATAGTATAAGTAAATTGAGTTCTTTAAGAGAAATTTATGTATAATTGTGGCTTTTACTCTCTTCCTATTTTTTTATGTTTAGATGGCTCATCTAGGAGTGCCAGCGGACCCGTATAACATCCACATGGCACCGCAGATTTCCGTGGGAGCTCATATACCTATCCTGCATGCGGCCATGGCAGCCCATATACAGGAGGACCCACTTTCTGAATTTCATGATGTATTGGCCCGTGCAAGTAGACCACTGTGGTCCGTACCCCTCGTTACGCCCTGGCACGAGTTCAGATTACAATACTATAACTTTATGGTTACTGGAGGCCCAGGGCTTGATGCAGAGAAGTTCCAGATTCTGGGGGCTTGGTATATGATTACGAGAGAGTTGTCGTTACGAGAGGAGTTTGAGTTGCGGGGCATTTCTTATAATATCCTCCCATGCATATTCCCTGCACTGGATGTGCATCCCCCTATTGTTTCACCCCCACCCCCACCGGCTCAGGGCCCCCGCCCCCGCAGCCTCTAGTTCAGCCGCCACCTGCCCCTCCGCAGGCTGGCTTAGAGAAGGAGGTCCATATAGTTGAAGATGTATCGAGCTCTCCAGAGCTCATAGAAGTGAGCTCGAGTGAGGGAGAGATGGAGCTAAACTAGGATGAGCAGGAGCCTGAGGAAGAAGTGGGAAAGAATGAGCATGTAGAGGAGGAGGCAGTGGGTGGCGAGAGTGATCCAGAGGAAGGGGACTTCAAGATGTAGGATTTTGACTTAGGGGAGGACGATGACGATTCCTCTGACTTGGATTGCGATCTCTCTCAGGATCATTAGGCATAGCCCTACCCCTATTTATGGGTTAGGTTTTTTAGATTATTTTGTTTCCGGCAGCTGGTATAGTATGATATTCTTTTGTTCATGGCAAGTATATATGGCGTAAATAGGTAGGTTGACTTAACCAGCTGCGACAAGGTTTTAGCCCTTCTTTTTTGGGTTCAGGGCGGAATTAACTTGACAAGGCAACTTTAATCAGTGATTAGGTTAGGAGCCTCAGCTAGGAGGTGGAGAAGGTTATCATGAAATACTGTAATATTCTTTTGGACCTTGTATGAACTTTTTAGATGTATGTGTATATATATATATATATATATATGTGTGTGTGTGTGTGTGTGTGTGTGTGTGTGTGTGTGTGTGTGTGCGCGCAATAAAGATACTGTTTAAGTTATGTTTTGATTCTGAATGATTACTACTTTGTGATAATGTTATGCAAATTGAGATAATAAGTGTTGCTTATGTGATTTAGTACTACAGTATGTCAGAACTTGTGAACAACAATCAGAATGACAAGGAGGAGGAACCCCAGGGTTCCAGTAATCGAGTAAATGAGGACCCCAGCAGGACCCTAATGGAGACCCAACGGTGGCTTAGAAAGTGTCTAGTAGTGTAGAGGACCAAATTATTGGAAGAATCTAGTAATCGAGCTGATGAAAAGGATCCCTCCTGTATCCCCTACACCCCCTGTACCTCCAGAAAACTCTTCAAAGTCTAATAAGTTAGCTAAGAGGGTCGCTCGACATAATCGTAAGGTTTATGATGGAAACCTCGACCCTGTAGAGCTGGAGGACTGGATTATGGGAATGAAAAAAGTATTTGCAGTCGTTGAAGTGCCTGAAGAGAAAAAGGTAAATATAGGGACTTTCTATTTAATCGGTGAAGTAGACATCTGGTGGAGTACTGTGAAGGATAAGTTATAGGGACCTGTATTCACTTGGGCTAAATTTCTTCAGAAACTTAGGGCTAAGTTTTACTCAGTAATAGTTTAACGGCAAAAGGAGAAAGAATTCATGGAATTAAAGATGAGTGGAAATATGACGGTAATGCAATATGCCCATAAGTTTATGGAGTTATCAAGGTTCGCTCCAGATTTTATGGCAACTAAAAGTATGAAAATGAGAAGGTTTGAGGAAGGTTTATCCTTTTACTTAGGAATCAATTGGCAGGTCAGCCAATTCAAAATTATCAAGAGCTGTATGAAAGGGCTGCTGAGTGGAGAGAGTGAAGGGCGAGTTAAGAGTTTTGAATCTAGAAAACTAGAAGAGGAAGTGGAATGATCGCGGCACATTAAGCGAAAGTGTTACACAAAAGAAACCTACTACTAGCCCTAACCAGAGTCGTCCAGTGACATCAAAGGGGCCTTGTGCCAAGTGTGGGCGAACAAACCATACTACAGCTGAGTGTTGTGTAGGTACTAACAAGTGTATGTGGTGCGGCAGCCCAGAACATTCAATTGCCAACTGCCCTAGAAGACAGAAGGCTATGAAAAAGGGCGTTGCAAATCCAGTACCACTCCCACGTTAAAGGAGTCCGCCCTCGAAGCCCCCAACGGCAGGACAAGCCTACATAATGAGTAAAAAGAAAGCTACAGTTTCTGGTACGGTTGTCACTGGAACTCTCTTTTTAAATTCAAAATCATTTTGTGTTCTAATTGATTCGGGGGCAACTTATTCATTTACATCCACCCAAGCTGCTTTACAATTGAATTTGAAACAAAATAAAGAGCAGGCGAACTATAAAATTAGTTTGCCACGGGCGAGCAATAGAATGCCTTGTCCTTTATAAGCATGTCCCTATTGTAATAGCTGAGCATAAGTTCCCTGGGGGCTTTGCTTTGATTTGATAAGTTAGAATTTGATATAATCTTGGGAATAGACTGGTTGACTATTTATGGGGCAAACATAGACTGTAAGAACCTTAAGGTCACTTTAAGGGACGCAGAAGGTCAAGAAGTATATTTCTATGGGAAAAGATTTAAGAATGAGTATTCTCTAATTTCAATCATAAAGGCAAGCAAGATGCTAAGATAAGGATGCATGGGATACTTGTGTTATGTCACTGAGGTTAAAGAAGAGGAGATAAAAATAGAGAACATCCTGGTAGTTTGTGAATTTCCTGATGTCTTCCCTGAGGAATTACCGGGCCTCCCTCCTAAAAGAGAGATTGATTTTGAGATTGAGTTAATTCCTGGTGCACAACCTATCTCAAAGGCCCTATATAGGATGGCACCAACTGAACTCAAGGAGTTGAAAATCCAGTTGGATGAGTTATTACAAAAAGGATTTACCACGCCAAGTGTTTCACCATGGGGAGCTCCAGTGTTGTTTGTGAAGAAAAAGGATGGAACCTTAAGGTTGTGCATAGACTATCGTGAGTTAAATAAGATCACCATTAAGAATAAGTACCCTTTGCCACAAATAGATGATCTCTTTGATCAGTTACAAGGAGCCGGAGTGTTTTCCAAGATTGATTTGAGATCTGGCTATCACCAGCTTAAAATTAAGCCAGAGGATATTCCCAAAACGGCCTTTATGACTAGATATGGCCATTACGAGTTTACTGTGATGCCTTTTGGGCTAACAAATGCTCCTGCTACATTCATGGATCTCATGAATAGAGTTTTCAGACCTTATCTGGATAAGTTTGTGGTGGTCTTTATAGATGACATTCTGATACACTCCAAAGACAAGGAGGAGCATGCAAATCACTTGAGGACTGTGTTGCAAACCTTGAGAGAACACCAGTTGTATGCTAAATTGAAAAAGTGTGAGTTTTGGCTAACCGAAGTGACATTTTTGGGACATGTGGTCACTAAGGAAGATATCAAAGTTGATCCTCAGAAGATGAATGCGGTAGTTGAGTGGTCTAGACCACCAATGTGGTAGAAGTAAGGAGCTTTCTGGGTCTAGCAGGATATTACAGAAAATTCGTGAAAGATTTCTCGAAGATTGCATCCCCACTCACCAACCTGTTGAAGAAAACCACTAAATTCGAGTGGTCAGACAAATGTGAAGAGGCATTTCAGGAATTGAAGAGACGCTTAACAATAGCGCCTATTCTTACCTTGCCTGAAGAAGGAAAAGAGCACACTATCTATAGTGATGCTTCTAAAAACGGGTTAGGCTATGTCTTAATGCAGGATGATAAGCTAATAGCCTACGCCTCTAGGCAACTCAAACCTTATGAAAAGAACTACCCCACTCATGATTTAGAGTTAGCTGTGGTAGTTTTTGCCTTAAAAATCTGGCGACACTACCCGTATGGAGTGCTGTGTAAGATCTACACTGATCACCAAAGTCTAAAGTATATATTTACGCAGAAGGAGATTAATTTAAGGCAACGATGATAGTTGGAGCTACTAAAGGATTATGACTTGCAAATTCAATGCCATCCCAGAAAGGCAAACGTAGTGGCAGATGCACTCAGAAGAAAAACCTAACATGGTTCAAATGCCATAATGCATACTCAACCTGAGATATCGAGGGACATCGAAACCATGGATATCGAGCTACTATAGACAGGATGCACAACTGGGTTATTGACAACACTAGAGGTGCAACCTTCCATAATAGAAGAAATTAAGGCAAGTCAAAAAGAGGATGCAAGTCTAGAGACGATTAGGTGCAATGTTGCTTAGGGGAAATCACCTAGGTTCATAGTACATGAAGATGGAACCTTGAGGTTTCAAAACAGAGTGTGCGTGCCTAATAAAGAGGAGTTAAAGAGAAGAATTTTAGAGGAAGCCCACAATACCCAATATTCAATACACCCAGGTGGAATAAAAATGTATAGGGATCTAAGACAATTTTTCTGGTGGAAAACATAAAAAGAGAGATTGCAGAGTATTTCGATAAGTGTTTAACGTATTAGAAGATGAAAGCTGAGCATCGGCGCCCTGTAGGCAAACTGAGACCTTTAGAAATCCCTACCTGGAAATGGGATTCAATTTCAATGAATTTTGTTATGGGATTGCCCCTTTCTGCTTCAAAGAAGAATGCTATTTGAGTGATCGTGGACAGACTTACCAAATCTGCCTATTTTATACTCATTCATGAAACTTGGAGCGTAGAGAGACTAGCACAGTTATATGTCAAGGAAATTGTTCGACTGCACGGCATACCGAAGAATATAGCGTCGGATCGAGATCAAAGGTTCCAAGCTCTGAAAATATGTTCCAGATCCGAGTCACATCATCATAACAGAACCAATGAAATTTGCTGAGAGCCTAATGTACGAGGAGCACCCCGTACAAATAATAGACTATAGGGTTAAGCAGCTTCGAAATAAAAGCATTCCTCTAGTTAAGGTTCTGTGGGCCAATCATAACTCTTCTAAGGCTACATGGGAGACTGAGGAGGACATGAGAAGCAAGTATCCATATCTATTTGAGGTACGGATAATGTTTCTTTCAAACTGCAAATTTCGATAATGAAACTTCTTTTAAGGGGGGAAGGCTGTAACGGCGCAAACCTAAAACTTCTCGTTAACTCTTCAAACCACCCTAATCACAAATTAATTAAGTTGGGCGCTGCATTTCAATTTCGCACATCAATTCCTCATTTTATGTGTGTATATATATATATTTTTTACATCGCAGGTTGAAATGACAACGTGGCCTTGAAATGAACCTTGTAATGCTTCTTAAAAGAATTCCTTCAAGGTCTGATAAATATTTGAATGCCTAATTGTTAAAGAACTAATTTGTGTACTAATGATAATAACAAATAGAATAATAATGTAATAACAATAATCATAAAAAGGAAATGAGAATGTCTTCTGCCAAATTTATATCTAAATGATATAAGATTGAAATTTATTAATTCTAGCTAATAATTACTACTTCAATTAAATTTATATAAATACATAATTACATCTAAAAATACATATGTATATAATGAATGGTAATAATAATAATTATTATAATAAATTAAGAAGTAAAAAGGGGATGGGATAATTATGAGAAAAATCTAGAGTTTGGTTTATGTGGCACCAATTGAATGGGGTAAGAAGGAAAAAAAAAGAAAAGAAAAAGGCTAATTAAAACACACTTAAAATAAGCTAATTACCTAAGCAAATAAAACAAGCCCAAAACCCCCCTTGATTCTGCCAGAACCCTGTCCCCCGTCCCCTGTTCAGCCCTCTGCTTGCCCCCCTTCCCCTGCCGCTTTCCGCCATTGCCGCCGGCTAGACGACCTCGCTGCCGCTGCCGCCGCCGAGTCTCGTCGCCACCAGCCGGCCTCCCTCTCCCCTTCCTCGTGTGTTTTTGAGTGATTCTAGTGGATTGAAAGGTTAGAACCCTAACTCCCACTTCATTCAATTTTGATTCTTTATGCTGAAATTTTGTTTGTAAATGGTGTAATTATCATTGATAAGTGTTTATTTGCAGAAATTCTTGAATTATTGTGGTAATTTGAGTTGTGAATTTGAGGGATGAGGAGGGGTGTGGTAATTGAGGGGTTTGGTCTTTGTGTTGGAGTTTAGGTATTGATGGTGATTTTGGGATTGATTTGGAATGTAATTGAATGAGACTAATAAGGAAAAACGCATTAGGTGAATAGATGATGACCTTGAAGTTAAGAGATTAGGGTTGGGGTTGAGGTATGCTTGAGTTAATTATGCGAATTCTAAGGGTTTAGATGAGCTAATTGATGTTTACATAGAGCATGTATACTTTGCTTATATGTGTGTGTATGTTGCTTATGAGAAGGTGATTAGGTGTTGTGATGTAAACATAAATACATGTCTGGTTGTGACTTGTAGGGTGGTTAAATGAGTATAATGATGGATTGAATGGACTTAGTAAGAAATGATAAAAGTTAATTAGTGGTAAGTAAGGTTGAAGTTAAGGTTGGAATGGAAAAAAATGAACTACTTTATGGTGTTTTCATTGTGTTTGATTAATATTAAGGATTATTTGAATAGGGTTAGTAGGTTGTACATGTAATGGAAATGTATGTATAATCATGAACATGGTGATTTAGACCTTGGTTGACATTTATCTTGGTTATGCCTATTTTATCGAATTAATAACGTTTAAATGAGATAGTGGGTGCTAAAGAGTGAGGTGTGTGTAAAGACACATAAGATTAGTACGTGTGCTAAATTGTGAGTATAATTTGGTTAATTAGTGATTGGGGTATGTATGATGATTATGGATTAAATGTTGAATGAGATCGACTTTTAATTGGGATGTTTAACATTTAAATAAGTTTTGCGGATAATCGAACGGAAATAAGGAAAAATAGGCATGTATGTTATGCTATTGTACACTGAAGATAATGGAAAGAGAATTAGTAATTGCGCATTCGAAGCTATTAAGGAATGTGCCTTTATAATTTTATTCCGCTAATAAGCGATGTTTTGATTAAAACTCAACTTGAGCATAAACCCATCAAGTTTAATTGCCTTCAAGCATACCTCAAACAATAAACCGTTTAAAAGAGGAAGGATAGCCATAATAATAATAATAATAATAACAACAATAAGAATAAGAATAAGAATAATAATAATCCCATCAATAATAATAATAACAATAATAATGGTAATAATAATGGTAACAATGATACTGCCAATGTCAACAATAATAATGATCGATGACGTCGTTAATAACGAACTCAAAATAAACCATACTCTTACGTCATCGTTATACCCGTTCAAAGGTTCTGGTTCCTTAGTCGTGAAAGGAAGAAGAACAAAAAAAACCAAATAAAATGGAGTCCAATTGCATTTGAAATAATGGTTACATGCATGTTAAAAAGAGAAATCAAAGGATTTAAATTATGTAAAAAACCAAGAAATTTAATAAAGTTGCCTTAACCTTTCACTGACCAAGGGAAAATTACGTATTTGGAACAGAAGTGAGGCCACGTTAGTCTCTTCAAGTTGCCAGCAAACGATTTTCAGTAAAACAGAGAGAGATTTTCAAAGATCAGGTACGTATATTACCTGTGTTCTTCGAAAACTCACATGTATTCTCAAACTATGCAAAAATCACAACGATAATTATATAATGAATCAATTTATACAATGTTTTGTCACATAATCAAGTGGCCCCACCAACTATTAATCATCAGGGCTTATGCCCTTCAATTTACCCGCGCAGCTTTAAATCAGGCTTTCTGATCGGCTGGGGAGGTGTGCACCCATCTCAAGATCAGTACAGACGTTAACAGGGGTCCACTTCCATATAATAACCTACAAATCAGTTTTACTCATACATTCTCTCTCTCCTGTTTGTCAATCAAAACGATTGGAAATGCGGGCGCCCAGCTAATTTAACGCAAAGCTTATTTTACTGCATAGGAATGTGCGTGCTGAGTTTTGGCTCATATTTCGATTGTTTTTATATTTTCTGTTTTAGGTAAGGAATCCCTGAACAGTCCTCCTGGCAAACTCGAGACCAGCAAGAAGTGAAGTAGAGTTTCAATTCTTTTGCTGGAGTTTCGCTAGCCAAGAGTTCACAGTGATTCATAGGCTAGTACCTTAAGTATCTAAGGGTTGTGTAATCTTTTGGAACATTGTCAATTACAAGTATATTGTACTCGTATATTAAGTCTGCAGCTGTGTCACAACTTATTTAAATAGCTAAAAGTATGTTATTCCAAGTTTGTCATGAATCGGGCGATAAAAGGAGCAATATAATGATTCCCGTAATTTCAACAAGCCTTGTTCTATTACGGAACGACGGAACGACGGTAACGCCTCCAACCAAATGACTTCCACTGCTAATCAAGAATTTAGGAATAATTAGGTTAAACTAATTAGGCTTTAGGGATTGGGGGCGTTACTGTAGGACAAGTAGAAAATTTTTTGTCACATAATGAGCGAGGAGTTGAAAATTTTAAGTCATGTAACATCATTGGCCAAAAAAATTTTGAAGTCACGTAACATGTGACGAGTCGATAAATTTAAGTTACATAATGTCGGACTGGCCAAAAAAATTTTTGGATCGCACAACAGTGATGAGTCAAAAATTTCAGTCACGTAACGCATGACGCGCTGAATATTCAAAATCACATATTGTGTTACGAGTCGATAAATTTAAGTCATGTAATGTGACGGGCCAAAAAGCTTTAAATCATGTAACTCGTGGCATGTGGAAAATTTGCGGCCACATAATGCATGGCGAGTCGACATATTTAAGTCATGTAAGTCGTCACGGGCCAAACAATTTTCGAGTCACATAACTGCGACGAGGTAAAAATTTAAGGTCACGTAACGGATAATGAATCGATAAACTTAAGTCATATAATGCGAGACGGGCCAAACAAAATTTAGGTCTCATAACAATGACAAGTCGAAAATTTAAGTCAAGTAACACGTGATGGGCCAAAACATTTTTTTAGGTCACAAAACAGTAGGAGTCAAAAATTTAGGTCACATAACGCATGACAAGTCAAAAATTTAAGTTCATGTAACACGTGACGAGTCGATAAATTTAAGTCATATAACACGTGAAGTGTCAAAAAAATTTTTAGGTCATGTACTAGTGTTGAGTCGAAAATTTAAGTCACGTAACGCGTGAAAGGTTGAAAATTGAAGGTCACATAATATATGACGAGTCGATGAATTTAAGTCATCTAACGTGACAGGCCAAAAAATATTTAGGTCACGCAACGCGTGGCGAGTCGAAAATTTAAGGTCACGTAACACATGACGATTCGATATATATAAGTCATGTAAAGCGTGATGGGCCGAAAAATTTGTGGGTCATGTAACATGTGACGAGTCGAAAATTGAAGGTCACGCAACGGGTGATTTAGTCGATAAATATAAGTTATGTAATGTGCGACGAAGCGACAATTTTTTTGGTCAATTTACCATTATGAATCGAACATTTTAGTCATGCAATGTGCGACGGACCGAAAAATTTTTAGGTCAATTCACAGTGGCGACTCGAAAATCTAAGTCATGTAACCTGTGATGAGTCTAAAATTTAGGGTCAAGTAATGCGTGACGAGTTGATAAATTTAAGTTATTTAACGCATGCAGGCCAAAAAAATTTTAAGTCACATAACACGCGACAAGTCAAAAATTTAAGGTCACATAATGCGTGACCAGTCGATAAATTTAAGCCACGTAGCGCTTGATAGGCCAAAAACTTTTTTAGGTCACGTAACAGTGACGAGTTGAAAATTTAAGTCACGTAACGCATAATGAATCGAAAATTTACGGTCACGTAATGCGTGACAAGTCGATAAATTTAAATCATGTAACGCGGGCTGGAAAATTTTTAAGTCACGTAACACGTGACGGGCCAAAAAATTTAAAGTCACATAACGCTTGGCAAGTCGAAAATTAAAGGTCACGTAACATGTGAAAAGTTGATAAATTTAAGTCATGTAACACATGAATGGCCGAAAATTTTTAGGTCACGTAACGGTGACGAGTTAAAAATTTAGGACTAAGCGACATTAAAGAAAGGGAGAAGAACAAAAAAGTAGTGTCAAGGTTTTATCTATCCAAAGCTATTGAATAATTAGATGAGGATGTTGCTCAATGTGAAAGTAAAAGATAAAATTCGTCGGGCATCCGATAATTCCAACTGCACGACGAGGGGCAAATGTTGGAGGTACCAGAGTTAAATAATCATTAATCTAACAAATTTTCTATAACAATAACATTTTCCTAAAGTGCGGGTTAAGTCTCGCTAAGCGTGCGAAGCAATGAAGCTTTTTAGGCCCGTGAAGCAAACACTCCCATGGCCCACGAAGCCTCTGTTACTCACCGACTTACGTTTTTCAACATTCAGGCCTATATAAGGCTCTCCTTCCCGTCAGGAAAAAGGTAATGCTCAACTATTACTCATTCCCCAAATACACGCAACTTTATCTCACGAACTGACTTAAGCATCGGAGGGGTTTCTCTTGGACAACTACTTGAGGGTTGCAGGTATGGCCAACGTCGACTCAAAACACCATTAACGTGTTCTATGCCAGTTGACGATCGTAAGAACAACGGAACTTAATCGACCAGATTATCTTTAACAACAAGGAGGATTCGTCATTCATCGAATTCATACCACAAACAGTTTTCATGCTTGATATCCCCTCATTCTCTGTATTATAATTGTACATTACTATTTTTTATAAGTCCCCTGTGCCAGAAGGCCTAGCACCGGATAACAATCACACATTTATTAGTTTTATTTATTGTGTTGAATACGGCATGTATATTTCTGGGAAACATAATGTTGAAATATAGATGATGTAACTAAACATTTTTTTCCTTAACCATCCACCTCTAGAGACAAAATTCGATGATGTTAGATAATATATTTGGCCCACGACAAATTAGTTGAAATGGTTTACCAACTTGATCCCTTTAATCAAGTTTGTGAGTTCGAATCTTGTGCATAGAAAAAATATATGATGGAATAGTTTTAGCCCCTTTATGTGCCAATAACAGCTCAATTATAGTGACAAAGGCCCAAAGATCACCAAGAAAAAAACATAAACAGAGAGAAGACCACACACCATTTCATGGAAAATTCTTCCATAATAATATTAAGAGGAAAAATGATGTGCCAATAACCACCAGCCCTTCCATTATATAAGAAAAGATAGGTTACAACAAAGTATATGCACCACATGATGCCTCCCCACTCTCATCTTGCCAGTATTTCAGTCAAATCCACTCTCGCGAATCGATCTGTCTTCCCTATCGACTTACTATTCCTTTATTAGAGAAGTGTGCTCTAGTACATCCACAAATATCCCAATCCCACCCACACTCTCGCAACCAGAATTTAGGACACCCTTTAACAAGTACCCAGGAGTCTTATTGATAATCCTTATAATTTGCAAAGCTTCAAAAATGTGTTCCACACAATCACCTGCTTTACCTGCCTATCCAAAAATTGGAAACAAACCAGACCTAGCTAAATTACCAGTCAACAAGTCGTCGCAGAAAAAAAAAAAAAAAAAGGAATGTTACAATACATTTTTTTCTTTTTCCTTTGCCAGTTCTTCTTTTCCTCTTTTCTTTCCTTTACCAATTTTTCTTTTCTTCTTTTCTTTTTTCTATTTTTTCTCTTTCTTTCAACATTAATAAAAATTAAATTTAATTAAAATAATTTTTGCTTTGAATCCATTCTTTCACAATCCCTAGGCTATATCCGTAATACTACATTCCCCAAATTAATTAGCTCCCTCGCGCCCTTAAAAATAAGAGGTATCAAGCAAGCGCAAAATAAGGTAAATAAAATAATCTAGCAACTGATTGCAAGTAATTAAAGCCATAACATCTCCTCAAAATTATTTCTTAACAACAACAAAAGCAATGTAAAGAGCTCGTTTGGTGAAGAATTCACCAACACCATCCTAGCTAAGCTTATTTGTATAATCATATCTATCTATATCCGTCAAAACAATACTTGGTTAATTCAGCAAGTGACACGGGACACGCTCTAAAAGCTTAGGATTCCCGAACTTGACTCCGAGCCGAACTTCATACCTAATTATTTTTAAATTATAATGATTATTACTAATCTCAAATATATTAATGTGATCGTTATAAAAAGATTATCAGTACTTTCTTTATTAAATATTTTAATTAATTTTAATATCAAAATTAATACTAAATGTTACAATTGATTTATAATATTAATTTTTATCAATAAATTATGTTGAAAGTTAATTATAAGCCATTTTGATACATTAGAAACTCTAATTTAATTGTTTCTTAGTTATACTTAAGTTCAAAAAATTATAATTTTTTTTCTATAAAAAAAGCTTTAAAGTATTTTTGGCATATCAAGTGGCTGCTAAATGAGTTACTATAATTTTTGTTATTAAAAAAAAAATTGCAATTAAAAACTAAAAAGGTTTCCCATGCGTTGCAACATAGTAGTTACAATTCATTAGTCTTTTGGTCTTGCTGTTATTGTTACTGTTTTTATTTTGATTTGTCAAAAGATTATCACACTCAATCATCTAAGGTGAAACTTTAAATATTTAGATACTTGTACAACCTAATAAATTTAATTATAATATTACTTACACAAAATCTTAGGGGAGTATAATGGTTGGTCTTATGTTAACTTAATAGTATTTCCTCTAGATTTAATGTTCAAACCTCTTCTAACATACACCCCCTGCTAATTATGACATACTCT
This sequence comes from Carnegiea gigantea, assembly GCA_029747015.1. Classification (NCBI taxonomy): domain Eukaryota; kingdom Viridiplantae; phylum Streptophyta; class Magnoliopsida; order Caryophyllales; family Cactaceae; genus Carnegiea; species Carnegiea gigantea. The sequence continues at coordinate 393,493 of JAKOGI010000643.1, forward strand.
TTTATTTTCACGCTTGCCTCTTTTTTACTTTTTCTCTCTTATCTCTATTTCAACAAGGAAACTCCTCTCCCCTTGGCCATCAATGATAGCTAATCTTCAATAGACCTGGCAAATAGATCATTTGAGTCGGGTGTGAGTAGGCTTAAGTTTAGGTCTGTTTATGCTTCAAGTCAAGTAACATTTAATTTCAAGTCAGTTCAATTATTTGAGTTGGGTGAGTTTCAATTTGGACGCACAGATATTTGGTCCAATATGATTGCCATGCAAAAAAGTAATTTTTTTTGGATATTTTCGGCCAGGGATGGTTCATTTTGGTTCAATTCGGATTTTGAATCTACTTTTTGGTGAGTCTATTTCGGGTGTTGGGCCGGATATGCATGGGTTTGAGTCTTGTTGGATTTCAGGTCTTAGGTAAGATTTATAAGGTCTAACCTTTAATTAGTAAGTTTTGATATCTCATAAGAACACTCCATCCACAAGAGGAGGATGATGAGGAGGAGGATGAGGAGGAGGTGGATGACGGTGATGATCATGATCATGATGAAGGATAGAAATGGCAATGGGGCGGGTACGGGGTGGGTTGAGCCGTACCCGTACCTATACCCATTTTCGAAAATAGTACCCATACTCGCACCCATACCCATCGGGTATTGAAAAACTACACCCACATCCTTACCCACTGGGTTTTGCGGGTTTGCGGGTTTTATTCGGGTTTGTATAGGAAATAAAATTAATACTCATATTAAACCCATATTGGAATTCAATATTAGTAAATTCAACAAGTCATCAATACGTTTTTGTTGAACGCCTACTAAGCATCCTTGCCATAATGTTTGGTCACAACAAGTAGCAACAATCCATATGAGGAGTATAAATTATCTATCCACCAGTAAGATGTACAAATTTAGGCTGGATATTTGGGCTGCCAAGCTTGATTAATTAAGTCAGATTGGATTTTTTTAAATTAATAAAAAAAGGGTACGGGCGGCTGAAGCTCGTACCCGTACCCGTATCCATACCCATATCCATTTTTCTCAAACCCGCCCCATACCCATTTAAAACCTATTTTCGTCACCCATTTGGATTATAAACGGGGCGAGTTTTCCGGGTTTTAAACGGGTACGGGTTTTATTGCCATCCCTAATGAAGGAGGAGGAAGGGGAGGAGGAGGAACATTGTTACTGAGTCCACTGAGTGACTCAGTCCACTATTGAAGGAGCTGCTCAAGATCCCCCTTTCTTGTCAATCTCCTTCATTAATTGTTAAGTCTAATTCGGAGGAGAAGAGTACGAAGCCCGTGATTCTGGTCACTAATTGGCGAGTGCATCGAGTTGCCATGTGACGTCCTGACCACTTCTCAGGTGATGGACAGTTATCAGAAATGGTTTCAAAGATCGTTGACTAGCCCCACAAATCACCACAAGTCTTTCTAGCGTATTTCGTTCTTGCTCATACGATGCTTGGTAAACTTCCTAGGAGGTCACCCTTCCTAAGATTTCTTCATAGCAAGCATGCTTATCTATGTAGTTCTTAAGAGTGAGCTTTTCAAAAAAGAAGGTGTGCCTTTGGGAGGTGGTCACTTCACATCCTTTAAGTTACATTGCGAATGTTACATTCATCCCCACTTGAAGAGCACAACGTCCTCATTGTGCCTCATAATTCGGCCGACTTCTAAGTCCCTTTGATACGTTGTCCACTCTAGTATCTTTACCCCGCTAGATAGGTGACTACCTAAGGCTCTCTCGGCCATTGGTGCAGTTCATATTCATGGGTGGACTTTGATACCATCTATAATGCCCTAACCCCTTCTCGGGCCACGAATAGTTAACAGGAACGGTTTTAATGATAGTTGACCGGCTCCACAAATCGCCACAAATCTTTTCAGCATATTTTATCCTCACTCAAACGCTACCTAGAAACCTTTCCATGAGGTCACCCACCCTACGATTTCTTTACAGCAAGCACACTTAACTGTAGACATCTTAAGAGTAGTTTTTCTGAAATAGAAGGTGCGCCTTTGATGGTATAATTAATCACTTCAAATCGTTGAAGCGACACTCGAGGTGTTACATGTCGGGGCTTGTCTGTTTTATTGATGCTCTTGTTCATCATGGTCACTTTGATGTTCACATGTGCTCCTCAATTGTTAGCTTGATTTCACTAAAATTTTCCCCCCGCTTAATTGGCCTTTCCTCTTTGATTTTTTTCTTCTTGATGACAAATTTTAGCACTTTTGACATATTGATGAAATATAATCTATCTTTAATGAACCTTTCATACTTTGGTAGTGAACCTTTTATCAATTGTAGTAAATCTTTTATTGTTATAGTCAAGTAGAATATTTTTAGCATTGCAATTTTCAATCAGTTGCAGTGAATCTTTTATTTTCTACAATCAACCTTTTTTTTTTGTTATGGTTAAGCTTTTTGTCTATTCCAGTAAATTAAATGATTTGCCTTTAATAGACATATAAATTGTGATTTTAATATCTAAAGGAGGAAACTTTATTATATATATACTTCATGGACAAGAGTTCAAAATGATGAACCTGTAATTTCAAATAATTGTTAAGATTACTATTTAAATACGAATCCTTGTCATTAGCTTAATGAACTTTTGCTTTAAAATGGTGCACCTTTTTTAATTCCCCAAGGGATGAATCTTTTGTATCAAATGATGAAACTTTTCTGGGTGTACCTAGTATGACACATGCCCATGTATGATGCATGCATTAGATCAACATCATTTCTCTTTGTTGTTTTTTCCTTTAATTCTTAATCCTAGTGCGAGACATTTCCCGTTGTTCCTTGAAGTCCTCAAATTTGGGTTCGTCTCTTCAAAAATTGCTCCATGAGCAAATATGTATTTAATAAAAAAGAAAAATTTTACTTAAATAATACTAACTGTAAGGCAAATGTGCAAAATAATCTAACTATTCACATTATGTGTACCAAACATAGATTGATTTCACCATATCTTATAATCTATCACTAGAAAACAATAAAGGTTTGTCCTTTTATGTTATTATATGTATTTATCAGTAACATTAAACACTATTAAGCACTAATCAATATTGATCTACACTCATTAGCACCAATCACAACTGATGAACGCTTGGTCATATTTTATAGCTATCCTAAAATTCAAGCACTTATCAACATTTGTCAGTATTGAAAATATTGAGTAGCGTAGTTTAGCACTCATCAATACTAATCTGTGCCATTAGCACCAGTCAACACTGATTAGTAATAAGTTATCTATGATAAATTAAAAAGAATATGCCCTAACATGGCCTATAAGTTGACAAACATGGGTGCTACTTTAAATAATTGAGATGTCATTATGTGTCATTGTAGTTAGAAATATAGAAAAAATCCATTAATGCTTAGTTTCTAGTGAAAATACTTTACCTATTTTATAACAGTAAACATTAAGGGATTGATATTAAGTCACAAGAAATCAATCTGAGACAAATAATTTGATTCGAACTCGAGAAAAAAATTCCAATACGATTCTGTTAAAAATAACCCAAATCTTAATCGAGTTCGAGTTGGACTCAGAAGGAGGTAGCATCTAATCTAATTTTTCGATTCAATCTAATTATTTTTTTAATAATTAAAATTCAACTTTCAAAATTTAAATATCTAAACTCTACTCGCTCTAGGTGCCAAGAAAGTCCAGTAAACCCTAATAGCCAATAGTCCCTTTCTACCTAGGGTTTCTTGTCGTCGAGGCTGAGTAGGGTTCAGTCAGTCTTCAATTGACTAGTTTAGAATCCCTTTCTAGGGTTGTCCGCTTGTGAACAGTGTGTCTCGTTGAGAAAGTACGTTGATCCTTTCATTTGGTGCCAATTATAGGGGAGGGCTTTCGGAGGAAGAGTGGAGGAAACTGTAATTGCTGGAGGAGGAAGAGAGGATGGTTAGGGTAGATAATGGCAATGACAGTGTTGACGAGACAAAGATATAAGTAATTTAATTGGTAGGAAAACTGTGTATAGAGAAACCTTTCGGTTTTTAGGCCATGAAACTTAATTTGAACCAAATGTGGAGAATGCGAGACACAGTGTCAGCAAGGGCTTTGGAGCATAACTTATTTATGTTCCAGTTCTTTTCTATCCATGCCAAAAAGAGGGTGCTTTGAGGCCACTTTTAATCCTTACATAATAATTTGCTTCTACTACAGGACGTGACTGCAGATTTACAACCATTGCAGATTGACGTCAAATTCTCGCTATTTATGGTTCATGTTTGTGACATGTCGCGTGATAAAAGAAGGGAGAAGGTGACGAAGGTTATGCGGGATGGCATGGTCAGGTTCATTGAATATGATAACTCTGATCTCTGTGCTAGGAGCCCCTTATGAGGGTTAAGGATTTTATAGACATAAATAAACCATTGGAAAGGGGTACTACGATCCATGTCAAGAGGGGGTGTCCAAGTGGATTAATTTCAAGTACAAGAGGTTTTTATCCTTTTGCTACTATTGTGAAAGAATTGGACACATTGATAGAGATTGAAAAAAAAGAGGAGAGAGCTACTGAGAATGAGATCATATATGCTTATACTGAATGGCTAAGAGCTAGCCTTAAAAAAAAAAAAAAAGAAAAAAAGAAAGGCACGTTGGCTTCAAAGGACGACAATGAGAGAGATAAATAGAAACTTTATATATTACTGCGACTCAATCAACGGTAAGGACCCTGTGAAACTTCAGCTTAGATTTCCCAGTTCAGCAATGAAGGCGCTTCTTCGATAGGGCCATAATAATACTCCTATGATGATCGAGTCCAATGAAGATCATGGTCAAGTGCCTATGGAGTATTTTTCTCATAAGCTAGTGGGTTTAGAAGATAATTAACGCCGATGATTGTTGGAAGAGAGAAGCCATAAATTATGGAGGAGACTCTGCATGAGTTGTATAGGAAGATAAATGCTAGGTAAGCCACATTCATATGAGTCCTCTGCCCCCTACTAGTCCAGTTGTATTGACTGCGAGGAAGAAAGAAGAAAATCTTCAGCGTCCCTGTCCAATTTTCTCCCATTATGACATAACAAACTCTTGCACACAGCAAGAGTCAAAACAATTTTACCAGTCCAGGGACCGTTGCTCAACATGAGGAAGGAAGGGTCACAAAAAGAAGGGCCAAAGAAGGTACATGGAGGTGGTTGCTCAGGGAAGGAATGCCAAAAGGAGGGAGGGTCAAGGATTTAAGCAAAAGCGGAAGGCAGAGGATTTGATGGAGATAGAGGTGGAGAAAGGTGACGACTTGGGAGACAAGACGTTACGGAAAATAGGAAAACCTGTGGATGGTGTCTTTGTTTTTCAGGCGGCAGTTACACAAACCCACTCATTAGGCATCATAAGGCTACTGCGGTGGAAATATCAGAGATGTGACAATCCCCAGACAGTTTAGATGCTCCAGAAAACGGAGCAGTAAACTTAGCTGCTTCATAGCCTTTATCTCCAACGCTATGATGGGAAAAGAAGAGATGGCTTGAACTAATGTGAGGTTGGGCTTTGATGAACATTTTGCTGTTAGTAGTATGCGAAGGGAAGTCAGGAGGCTTAGTAATTCAAGGTTTAGTGAAGGAGGAAGTAAGGGTTTGGTCTTACGTTGGCATATATAGTAGAGCTGACTCTACTAAGAAGTACAATAATTCCTCAGATCTTATTAGGAACATCATGGGGAGGTGCTTTTGCATAATTATTTTGGAGGTGATTTTAATGAAGTGCAAACGTTGGAGGAGCACGAGCAGTGTAGGCCAAGGGAGAAGAGATTGATGGAGGCTTTTTCAAGGTTTACTTGATAATTGGCAACTCCGAGATCTATCGTTAACAGCTCACTTTATTAGGGGAGTGGGGTAAAAACTCTAAAATCTGCAAGAAAGAGAGATTAGACAAATATGTAGCCAATGCTGATTGGGTAATTTATTCCCTGATGCAAAGGTGGAGCATTTACTTAAGTTTAGGTCAAATCATTTGCCTATTAATTTTCTTCATCGTAGAAGGTCACAAGATTCCTAGGAAATGATTCAGGAGCAACACAAAACTTGAGTCCTATTTTTATTAATACAGAAAGCATGAGAATTGTGGAAGATACTTAGAAGGGAATAGTGAATGCTAGCCCACTTTTTAAGCTGAAGGAATGTTCGTTGGGGTCAGCTCAAGTTTGGCACCATGGATAAACAAAATTAAGGGGGGGAAAAACTCTGAAGCGTCTACAAGAGGCCTATTAAGCTGAAGAAAATATATACATATATGTGGGAGGTCAAGAGCAAGCTTGAGTGGTTATATAAGAATAAAGAGCCATTTTGTTCATCAGAGTTAGGGTAGCAGAGATCAAGGAGGGAGATCGAAATAGAAAATGTTTTCGCTACAAAGTTGGGCAATGTAGAACGAGAAATACTATATACGGCCTTCAAAATGATAATGGGGAGTATTTGGAAGAAGAAAATGAGGTGGAGAGGCTAATTTGGGATTATTACACATCCTTTTCAAGGCTGACAATATTCGACAAAATGGAGGAAGCTCTAGACGGAGTCTTTAGAATAGCCACAGATGATATGAACTCTATGCTCACTATGCTAGTTGAGGCGGCGGAGATCTAGTTGGTCGTTAGTCCGGATGGTATGCATCTTTTGTTTTTTCACAAAGTTTGGCATAGTATTGGACTAAATATTGTGTCTTTGTTCAAGGTATTTTAAGTAGGGTAGAGTATATGGATTCAATTTGTAACGTTACCCTTATTCCTAAGGTTAAAATCCTAAACATTAAAGACTTTATGCCTATTAGTTCTTGTGATTTTATATACAAAATCATTCTGAAAACACTTGCAAAAGGCTAAAAATCTGGTAACCCTTCATTGTCTCCCAAAATCAAAGTGCCTTTATACTGAACATGTCTATTACTGATACTGTTGTAATTGCTTTGGAGACCTTCCACACCATGAAATCTAGTTCCAAGTCTGAGAGGGGATATGTGGCCTGAAACTTAACATGAACAGAGCCTACAATTGGGTCGAGTGGGCTTTCGCGAGGGGCATGTTGTATAAAATGTGCTTTAATGAAGTCTAGGACAATTGGAGGACAATGTGCATCACTCGTATGCCATGTGCTATTTTGATAATGGAAGATCTTTTCATTTTTAATGTGTTAGTTATTATTTATTTTTAAAATTTTTAAATTTTTAAATTTTTTATTTTTGTAAAAAATAAAATAATATTTCTAATCTATTTTAGAAGTTTTCATTTCACAAAAGTTTTTGTAGGAAATCTTTTTACATGTATCTTGGAATCGGTATTTCTGTTTGCACGGGTGCTTGCAAGGATAAGGCTGTCTACATCTGGATATCTCCAAATTTCGCAAAAACGAAACCTATATTAGGAGTTGTTATTGTTTTAAGATCTTTAAACTGTTTTATACCAACAAGAAGGCTCTGCCAAGGAGACCTTATTTGAATTTTTTTGGTGGTTAAGGCTTTTCCAGGAATGTCATCAAAGGCTACAGATGAAGGCGTCCTACATGGAATGAAGGCTATTAAAAGAAAGCCCCCGGTTTCTCACTTGGTTTTTGTAGATGATAACCTCCTTTTTGTGAGGAGTAATAGATAAGAATGGTCAAAAGCGGTTGATATACTCAACTTATATGAACAAACATCAGGTCAAATGATAAATAGAGAAAGGTATAAGGTATCCTGAATCAAGGAGAAGAGGCCCTTATCTTGCGCATAATAAAAGTAGAGGCACCTACCAATGTATATCTTGGAGCCCCAACATTGGTTGGAAAATCTAAAAAGGCCATCTTTGCAGCTGTAAAGGATAGAATGTGGAAGAAACTTTAGTGTCAGAAAGAAAAGCTCCAATTTAAAGTAAAGAAGGAAATTTTTACCAAAGCAGTGGCACAAGCCATCACCACTTATTTGATGAACCATTTTAAAATGCCGCTTAATCTAGTTCAGGAGATGAATACCATCTTAGCAAGTGGGGAGACAAACATGCATTGAAAGAGTTGGGATGCATTCACGGGCGGTTTAAGGTGCAAGGACCTCAGCTGTTTGGAAAAAAGAATTAAATGTAGGATATTCTGGTGAAAATTAAAATTGTATATATATATTAATTAGTTTCCATGAGCTTCACAAAGAGCTGACAGGTAGAGTGGTTGGGCTATCTTTGCGCTTTGTTTGTGTGCCAAAGGTCACTTGTTTGACTCTAGATGCCTACGCTTTTGTGTTTGTGTACGTGTGTGTGTGTGTGTTTTTTTTTTTAATTTTTGTCACTTCACTTAAACTTTTAACTTGATATCCATGCTCTCAGTACCTCCCTTTCTCTCTCTCTCTTGGTTTTGCCCAGGCTCAGAACCCCACCCACCCTTGGAACACCTCTTTCTGTCTGCACTTGCCGGTGCTTTCCCAGTCGTCCAAGCCGCCGCCCGCTGCCACTAGTGCCCCACAGGATGGCCGCTGCCTGCCTCTCCTCACCTCCACTTGAGGTCCACCCATGCTTGAAATTGACGCCCTAATTTCAAATTTGAGGTAAATTCAAAAATCTCCATTTTTTGTTTTGATTATTTTGTAAATAATTATTTTTGTTTTACTAATTTTAGTTAGATTCATATTAAATAATTGATTAAATTAGTGATTTACCCATGATTCATGAATTAAAAAATGAGGATTTTTACCCAATTGTTTCTTAGTTGAAGATTTAAAGTTGGAGTAATTTGGTTTGTTATTGCTTGCTTGTTTATATTTAATTTACTAATTTTGATTAAATTTGTGTTATATAAGTAGTTAATTTAGAGATTTAATTATCAATTAATCTCGATACCCCTTGTTTTGAGTCCTGACTCTGCCCTTGGATGTTTTGTGCCAACCCAAAAGCCTAGCTGGGCATGGTTTTAAAAGGTTGTGATGCGAAGTAAGTTCCGAACTTGGGCCTACTCTTACTAGTGATGTTTATGAACCAAGTTGGCTCAATATTGACCCTAAGCTAAAGACTAGATTCCCCTAAGTCAATATTGACTTAGAGCCCTTAAGAAGGTCCAAGTAGGGCTAAGAAAGGTGGTTGGATCATTGGTAGCCCAAAATAAGGAGTTCATCTCTTAGTCCTCATAAAACCACTTTCATTAGCTCATTTTCAATTTCTGGGCAGAATAATCTGTGTCATTTCTAGCTCAGTTTTTACCAGGCAATTTAATTTTCATAGATTATACACATATGGAAAGCCCCAAATGTCTATCTTCTAATGAGTCTAGAATCGCCCCCAGATTCCAAGTATTAAGAAATCTATGGGCTAAATACTGAACAAAGCTTGGTCTAGGACTGGAAAACACGCGATTCTGACTATGGGCTTAATTGAGGAGGTTAAAGCTGTAATTTTGGAGATTAACTAGCATGAGATGATTCTTCACACACAAGAGAAGAGTCAACAAGTGGCAGCATCTCATTTGGAGGAGTAGAGCCTACTCATGGCTCTCTAGAAGATGGAGGATAAATTCTGAAAAATATAGTTCATAGTAACTGTAATTATTTTAAGTATCTTGATTTATTTTTCTAAGATATTTTATAAGCCTCCTATTGGACCATTTGCCTCACTAATGTACAGCTAATTTTCCCTCTTATTGGGTATTTAAGGACCAAGTGCCTCCAAAAAAAATCAGATTTGATGAATGATATGAGAGCTTGAAGTTTGGTTTTCCTCAAAATCTCAAAATCTTTATTTCTCTTAGGAGGGTGGTGATTTGAGTCTTCCTTTTTTTCTAATCCTTGGTGCTATGGTTTTAGAGGGTTAGAGGGTAGGTTGAGTTATCTTCTTGCTAATTATTTCAAGTGTTCAATCTTTGCTATTAGAAGCCTTCTTTATTTGGGAACTCTCTCTCTCTCTCTCTCTCTCGGTTCTTCTTTGATCTTCAACCTCTACTGGGCTCACCTACAAGCATTTCATGCCTGTACTTGGGCAAAAGGAAGCCACCATGTATCATTTGGTATTAGAGCAAGTTCACTCCGTATTAATTGGTATCAGAGCACAATGATGCTATCTCTTGGTAAGCATCCATTATATTCCAACCTTCCTTGCGTTGGAATTACTTAAAGTTTTTCCCTATCTATACTATTTTGTCATTAGTTCTTCCTCTTTAAATCTCTTATCCAGTCCATAAAGAATCCTAATTATAGGTCAAACATAAACCCCAACCTAAACGCAAACCCCAACCTAAACGCATCCCTAAAACTCCACAAAAGCTAAAAACACAAAACCAGAAATTTGGCACTCCCGCCCTATGCCAAAATTCAGCACTTTGAAAATTGGACCCAGAGATTTGGCACGACCACCCTGAGCTGCCTGGCATGACCATGCCACTTTCTGCACTCTTAAATCCTGTTTCAAAGATCTGGCATGAACCCCCTTGCCACAGAGCATGATCGTGCCCCCTCTCTTTTCACTATTTTTCAGCCCATGCTCCTTTATCACGTCTGTGCCTCACTGTTTTTACCTCCTTTCTTCCTCCTTTCACCTTTCTGTTAACCATGGATAATGAAATACACTAGGGCCACTATTGGGCTTCAAGCTCAAATGAAAGAGTTTGGCAAGCAAATTGCTCATTTGAAAAAGGCCATGAAAGATCCTCCTTACTTTGAAAGTAACAGTTTGGATCCTGCTATCTATTTGAGATGGGTTCAAACACTTGAACATTATTTTGAGGCTAAAGAATGTTCCCGTGGAGAGAGATTCTTGATTGCTACTCAAAAACTCCAAGGTTATGCCTACTATTGGCTTAGCTGCCTTGGAACGGAGAGAGCTTTTCAAGGTAAGCTCAAAATCAAGACTTGGAGCAAGCTTGAGTCACACATGGATGTAAGATTCAACCCATATCAACTCATTGAATAAGAACTCCTGAAAGAAAAACCAATTCTTCTCAAAGAGAAGATACTGATTCAAGAAGAAAAGCCTATTTTGGTTAAAGATGAAAATGAGCCCATTTCGGGTTCTAATGAAACAAGGGATGAGCAACACATGGTCATGGACGAGAGCTCTCCTAAAGCTCCCAATCTAGAATCTACCTCACGAAAACCTCACATTGAAGAAACCATGAAGGTTTAACTTAATGATCAAATTGATGAGGCCATAGAGATCCAATTCCAAGACCAACAAGTTGGGGTTCTACGCTTTGAAGAGAAGAGCTTACTTAGCTCCTCAATCATACCACTTGCAAATAAGCCACAACTTGAGCATCAAGAGGTGCACCATTATAAGTTGAGTATTATTGAGTACATTCGTATTTTAAACAAGTTTATAAGCATTGGGGCTGATGGAAAAGAATCCTAAGTTTTAATAGCTCCTAGTTTCTTTAAAAACACTTATGTGTTCAAAAAAGGTGGGATTCTTAGCACCATGATATTCTTAAGATCAAAAGGGTGCCCCTATCATGCTTGGGTAATGATCTTTGGGAATAATGCAAGTGGCCGCAAGGATTTGAGGACAAATTCTTGTGAAGAAGGGGCATTTGATGCAGAGTAAGTCCTGAACCTGGGACTACTCTCACTAAGGAGGGTTATGAACCAAGTTGGCCCAATATTAACCCTAGGTCAAGGATTAGGTCCCCCTAGGTCAATATTGATTTAGGGCCCTTAAAAAGGTCAAAGTATGGTTAGAAAAGGTGGTTGGGAAATTGGTAGCCCAAAATAAGGAGTTAATCACTTAGTTCTCCTAAAGCTACCTTCATTATCTCATTTTCAGTTTCTGGGTACAATAATTTATGTCATTTCTAGCTCAGTTTTTACCAAGAAAATGAGCTTCAATTTTCACAAATTATACATGTATGGAAAGCCTCAGATGTCTATTTTCCAATGAGTTGAATCGCCCTCAAATTCCAATATTGAGAAATTTATGGTTTAAATATCGAGCAAGGGCCGGTTCAGGACTCGAAAACAGACGGTTCTAATTATGGGCATAATTAAGGAGGTTAAGCTGTAATTTTGTATATTAACCAGCATGGGATGATTCTTCACACACAAGAGAAGAGTCGACAAGTGACGGCACTTCATTTGGAGGAGTAGATCCTACTCATGGCTCTCTAGAAGATGGAGGATGAATCCTAAAAAATACAGTTCATAGTAATTATAATTATTTTAAATATCTTGATTTATTTTCCTAGGATATTTTATAAGCATGCTATTGGACCACTTGCCTCACTAATTTACAGCTAATTTTTCCTTTTATTGGCTATATAAGGACCCAATTAACTCCATGAAAAATCAGATTTGATGAATGATATGAGAGCTTAAAGCTTGACTTTTCTCAAAATCTCAAAATCTTTATCTCTCTTAAGAAGGTGGTGATTTGAGTCTTTCTTTTAATCTAATCCTTGGTGTTACGGCTTTAGAGGGTTAGAGGGTGGGTTGAATTGTCTTCTTAGTAACTATTTCAAGTGTTCAATCTTTCCTATTATAAGCGTTCCTTATTTGGGAACTCTCTCTCTATCTCTCTTGGTTCTTCTTTGATCTTTAACCTCCATTGGGCTCACGTACAAGCATTTCATGCCTTTGTTTGGACAAAAGGAAGCCACCATGCTTCATTTAGTATCCGAGCAAGTCCGCTCCGCATCAGGTTGCAGGCTTTTAGTGATGCACTTCTCAAGAAGCAAACTTAGAGAATTTTTAACAACCCAGATCTTATAATGGCAAGGGTCCCAAAGGTTTGTATTTTTGCAATTCTAGATTCTTGTGTCCTTAGCTATTGGCTTAACTTTTCTTGGAACAGCATCTAGCAGTAGTGCGAAGGGACTCTTAAGGGATGGGTTACTCAGGAGGGTTAGGAATGGGTACCAAATCAAGGTTTGGCAAGACAAATGGGCTGGTGATGAAGACAATTTTTAACTTTTTATGGATAGCCCCAGGGGTGTGAAGAAACAAAAGTGGCAGGATTAATGATCTCTGGGACTGCTTGTTCAGACATTGATAAGGTGGAGAGTATTTTAACAGAGAGGAATAGAGAGCTCATATTCGGTAAACCAACCAGTAAGAGGCTATTCCTATATAGGCCTTTTTGGAGTCTCACCAAGGATGGGTCCTGCTTAGTCAAAATGACCTATCTTCTTGGGTGCTTCCTTCAGGCTAGAAGAGTTTGATGTAGTCTGGTTATTGATGCAATCCCATATGGTTATCCTTGTTGGTAATTTAGAGTTTGCCTCTACGCGAAAGCTTGCCAGATCTTTTGCGCCTGCTTGAAAACTACCCACAAATGAATGACTACCAGAGTCACTGAGAGTTTCACGCTGAAAACCAGAACCCACTGAGATGGCTAGTTTATGTGAGAGAAAGGATAGGGAGTATTAGATCTGGAAAAAATGTTTTCTACTTAGATGCTTGATCCAACCCATAATCCATACTCAATTTATAATAACACATAGGCTTGAGTATAATCTGGTTACTAATGGCAGATTAATACATAATGAACCCCATTTGTAACTGTTGTATCAATGTGTAATTATGGGAGTTTAATTCTGTGACCGTTACTGGTCAACAACTCCCCCTCGCTCACAAAGATCACGAATCTCATATCTCTATGCCAACAAAAACCCTCACGCTTCATAGTGGGAATTGAGCGTGCGATGAAAAACAAAACCATCAGTGTTATGTCAAGTCACCATCTGACTGACATAACACCTTCATGAAGCATCAATACCCCGAATCATTTAAATACATCACCAATGACATACATTGTCCCTTTATGCCTAATATATCAATTGATTATATATTGAATATAATCGCCTGGGCTTGATATGGTGATGGAGAAATGATTCTTCCTTAGATAATTAAAATAATCCATCTCAGCAAAACTGCTTTTCTAATGTGCCCTACTAGATCGTATACATCTTGGCCCTTCGATAACACATTAAGGTAGCAACATCAAGCTTTGACTTCATATTATAACCATAAGTCAAGGAGTATTGCCAATGAGGGTCACACAGTGATAAGAAAAAGGAACTCACTTATCACTCATCAAATAGGTCAACTTTTAGTACACAGAGTATGAAAGTGTGTCATGGTATAGCTCCCATCAAATTGGGCTTGTCAATCTTCTATGCCATGCGAATCATAAGTCTGACTTTTACCTAAAAAACCAACCTAAGCTACTAGATCAACATATCCAATATTAACCTTAGCACTCAAGATTTGGCTATAAAGCCTTAATATGAAAACTTATTTCATATTCGACTCCCCTGAGTCTAGTTTTAGTCTTACTTAGGTGACTATATTTTTCATTCATATACTCTTTGTATAAGTAATCAATATTGCACACCTAGTACCAATATGATTTTGTCTCATCGTGCCCATTACTCAAATGTCAGGGCGATTGCCTGTGTGACTAGGCCAATTAGAAGCCTGATGACATTACAATGTACCTTATAATGCACTTATATATTTATAAACATCTGAAAAGAAACATAATTCTTTATTTCATAAATACTCAATACAAGAGTAAACATGTCCATCATACACTTAGATACATCCAAAAACTAAGTCCAACACAGAACTAAGCTCACCACATGAGCTTTAAAAGCGTCTCTAGGAATAGGCTTATCATCCTACTTGTAGATATATACTTAATGGCAGCCTCTTTTTCTTTTATGGCATTTCGAACAACAAAATAACGCCTCTTAATATGCTTGGTCTCCTTGTGGAACTTTGGATCCTCAGCAAACTGGATAGCAGTATTATCGCACATCATCTCTACAAGATCATCAACGCTAGGAGTGAGATTGAGATCCTGGAGAAAACTCCTCAACCATATTGCCTCTTGAGTGGCAAGGAAACAAGCAACATACTCTACTTCCATAGTCGAAAGTGTTATACAGTCTTGTTTCTCACTGCACCAAAATATGGCTCCGCTGCCTAGGGTGAACGCATATCCTGAGGTAGACCTGGATTCATCCAAATCATCATCCCAGTCAGCATTCGTATATCCTCTCAGCTTGAGATCTCTACCTTAGTAGCAAAGGACCAGATCACTTGCACCATGTAGGTCCTGAAAGATTCTCTTGACAGCTTGCTAATGAGCAGGCCCTGGGTTGCCTTGGTAATGGCATACCAAACTAACTGCAAAGCAAATATTTGGTCGTGTACACAACATGGCATACATTAAGCTACCCACTGCACTTTCATAAGTACCATTACTCATTCTCTCCTTCTCTTTGTCTATTTTAGGGTACTAATCGAGACTTAAGGTTAAACTCTTTTCTACTGGAGTGTCCACAGGTTTAGAATAATGCATTTCAAAACGTTCCAACAAGATTTTATTAATATATGCTTTTTGATTCAAACCAAGAAGCTTCTCAAAATGGTTCTAAGTTATTTTTACGCCTAGGGCCTACCTAGCCTCACCCATGTCCTTCATCTCGAAGACAGAGGATAACCACTACTTAGTAGTCTGGATCATCCATGTTGTTTCCGGCCAATAGTATGTCATCAACATACAAAGTAAGAAACATAATCTCCTTTGTAGTTTTTTTGACATACACACAGTGATCTTCAGATACCATGTTTAAGCCAAAAGAGATAATGGCTTCATGGAATCTAAAATACCACGTTCTAGAAGACTGCTTGAGACCATAAATAGATCTTTTAAGGCGATAAATTTTATCCTGTTAACCTTTTGATGCAAAACGAATAGGTTAATCCATGTAGATCTCTTTCTTAAGATCTCGATTAAGGAAAACAGTCTTTATGTCCATTTGGAATAATTCTTAATCCAAATGGGCAACTAGGGCCAGAAGCAGGTGAATAGAGATAATTCTCACCGCAGGAGAAAAAGTCTCCCCATAGTCTACCCTCTTAATTTGTGTAAACCTTTTTGCCACTAAACGGGCCTTAAACTTGTCGATTGATCCATTAGCTCGATGTTTAATCTTAAAAACCCACTTATTTTCAGTCGATTTACAACAGGGAGGATGATAAAAAAATTCCCATACCTTGATTCTTACCATAGAGTCCATTTCATCCAGCATGGCCTCCATCCACTCTCTTGGTTTGGTGAATCAACAGCCCCTTGAAAAGAGGTAGTCTCTTCTATCTCTAAAGGAGTGGACAGGAATATCTCCTTTTCGATTTAAAAATATCGACGAGGTATTCTTTCTCCCTCACTCCTCTAGAACAAAGGGCCTGTGCTGGTTTGACCTACTGAGGTATTCCTCCCCCTATCTCTAAGAGGTATAGAATTCTCAACTAGAAGAATCATTTCTACTATCCTAAATAAGTGGGCTAACCTCATGTTCATGAACCAGAGAGGGAGGACGAACCTCATTCTCATGTTGATTCTCTTAGGTAACCAACAACTCATCATCTCTTCCAGAGAACGGAAGAGTACTATCCTTAGTGATACGATGAGTGTTTAAATCCTCCCCCTCACCGAGAGATAGTTGATCATCTAGCGGTAACTCATACAACACTATGCCCTATTTGATTTCACAAATGCTTGGGAACTCATCTTCAAGAAACTCAACATTATGTGAATCTATTTCTATTATACTACTGTTAGGATGTTCACCATACATAACATATCCCTTAAAATGTTCGAGATAACGTATGAACACCATTTTAGTGGCCCTTGGACCAAGTTTCTCATCTTTGTGAGTTGGGTTACGTACGTGACCAGCCGAACCCCACGGCATAAATGTTCCAAAGAGGGTTTTCTACCATGCCATAACTTATATAGGGCAGCGGGTACACTCTTACTAGGCACACAGTTAAGGAGTAAGTGGTCGTGAGCAATACATGCCCCCAAAAAACTAATTGAGAGATTTGCATGTGCCATCATTGACTTGACCATGTCAAGCAATATTCGATTCCTACGTTCTACCACACCATTTTGTTGTGGCGTATTAGGAATCGTAAGTTGTCTTCACAGACCCTTTTCCTAACAAATTTCTTGGAACATATATGAGAGGTATTCATGACCACGATCAGTTGGAAGAGTTTTAACTCTCTGTTCTAACTGGGTCTCAACCTTGGCTACAGAGCATCTGAACCCATCAAGTGCTTCGTAGCTATGTGATGATAGGTGCACATACCCATATCTAGAATAATCATCTATAAAAGTGAGGAAATAGAAAGCCTAATGATGTGCTTTCATATTCATAGGTCCACAACTATCTAAGTGGATAAGCTCTAAAGGGCTTAACACCCTTGAAGCCTTATAAAAAGCTTCACGGTCACCTTACCAGCTAGACGTGACTCACATTTAGGCAACTTAATCTTAATGAGTTGGTCTAGAAAACCTTCTTTTGCTACCCTAGTCATCCTATCTTGGCCAACATGATCAACTCTAGCATGCCATTTAACAGATTCATAATCAAAATCAAAATGTGAGACAAAAGCAGAATGAGAATTATTATAACAATCAACCAAATCAAGTATAAGGAAATGGTTCTTCAAAGTAGCATGGTCAAACACATTGCCACAATACGTAATGTTCAAACCATCATCACAAGAACTAAAGCCAAAACTAGATTTCATTAAAGAGACTAAAGATAAAAGGCAAACACACACCCCAGGTGTGTTGAAAGCATAAAAAAGGAGCAATTTATTCCCTCCTTGTAATGTGAGCTAGTACATTCCAACACTTAGAACGTCTTCTTCAGCGCCGTTTCCTAGCACGACAGATTGTGAACTCACCGCGTAGCAGTGAAAGTCCATGAAGCCAGCTTTATCCCAAACTATATGTTTGCTTGCTCTTGTATCCACAATCCAGTTAGGAAGGGAATTAGCAACTAATGCATGGAGACATACATATAATTCAGGAGAATAAGTGAAGAAAGGTACCTTCTAGGCTCAGGACAATTCCGAGCATAATGACCTTTCTTATCACAATTATAGCACTCCACATGCGTTATATTTTTCTCTCGATTACCTCTAGCCTTTTGCTTCTTGGCAAACCCAACCTTCGGCGTACCTTTCTGAGGGGGGCATGAATCTTTCTTAACCTGCCGATCTCGAATGTTCGTATTGCCTATGGGCCTATTTCCCTTGGCAATAAGAGCCATATTAGGAGTATCGAATATTTTCAAGCACTCATCCTCCATTTCGAGATAGCTTTGGATCTCAACGAAGGTCTTTATATGATCTGAATGAGTCAAGGCCACCTTCATATAATTTCAATGTTGAGATTCCTCAGGGAGAGCCCAAATTATATTCAAGACTTGCTCCCCCTAAGAAATTTCTTTATCAGCAACCTTGAGATCGCGAATTATGCCCCTCATGATTCGTAAATGTTCAGCCATGGTATGACTGGAGTCCATTTTATATTGCATGCATTTCATTTGCAAGGTACAAAGTCTTGTTTCGGATGTTTGTTCAAAATAGTTTTTGAGTTGGTCCCACATATCCTTAGCCGTAGGACACACCTCAAACTCTCCAATCAGGTCATTGTGCATGCAGTACAACATAGTAAGGCATGCTGTTCGATCCTTCTTAGACCAGTCTTGGTAAGCCTGCAAGCTTTGTTGATACTGCACAGTAGAAGTATCAATAGGCTTGTCATCTTTGTCCTTATCAGATGGCGGAAACTTGGCTACCGTTAAGTGTTCCACCATGTCTTTTTTGTTTAGAAGATACTGAATCTTCCACTTCCATATGTCATAGTTAGACCCATACAACTTTTGGCTAGTGGATAATTCACTGATCATTGCATTGTTAATTGTCATATCTACAAGTATTCATTAAAAGATGGACATAAGACACACATTTTTAAAGCAATTAAATTATTAAAAAATTTCATCGTTTACGTTGTATGGTCGAAAATTTTGTGAAGCTCATAATCATCTCATATAATCATGAACTAGAAATTTAAATGACTTAATTACACCAATATTTCCATAAAAAATGCATTTATATGGACAACAAAATGTTAAACAAATTAACGTTTATTTGGAATATCACATAGATATTTATTAAAATCTATGTAAAACTAATTCACATATTAACATATTGGAAATGGTACATATATATGAAACCTAATTCATATTTCCATTATCATCGATCATTTAACACAATAATAAATTATTCGACATATAAAATGAATTTAAATGTAATAAGCATGTGTTAATAAACATGTGAATATTAAACATATTAATGTTATAATAACAGGTTCATGCATTCATAGTCAAAACTAATTTGAAATTATAATTCAACTCAAGAACGAACAATATGCTTAATTTATTTGAACTTGTACATATCCACTATCAAAATTATTAAATCATAAATGAATAATCTTTATATAATAAATGCTAGGATGGGTAAAGTGCTGAGATTTCAGAATTCCAGGTTTGCTGCTGTCCTGTGCAATCCCGCCCAAATAGTAACCAAACTATTATTTTTTATTTTTAAACCAAGTAGTTACACTGAAATTGTGGACTGGGCAGCTGATATCCACAAATAGGGGGGCTCACGGTTACACCCACTAACACCACATCCATAAACAGCAAAAGTGAAAACCTCAATCAGAAAACCACCCACACTACAAAGTTCTATATTCGAAAACTCTTTGCTGGTCGACTGGCATTGCAATTTGTTTTGCCACTCAGCGAATCCATCTTTGCACTCAGCGATTCTGTCTATGAAAACAATTTGGGATCAACAACTGCACGTTGGGAAACTACTAGGTACGATCTTATGAGTTATACAGCTCATTGAAATCAAAGTATATCAGAAGGTAACACCGCAACACGTTTAGACATTACCGTATTTGAAACGATGAATCTTGCCAGCATTCTTATTTGTGACTCCCAGCATTCTTATTTGTGACTCTTTATATAACAGATTGGAATCAACATGTGCAAGTTTGCGGAATACCAGGTACAACCATTTCGTTGTACATCAATTGTAGTCAACGTTTAAACACGTAAATTCTGCCCTTATGGTCATTATTGTTTCCCTTTTCAGAACAGTTTGAGCAATAAACGCACGCTGAAGGAACCTTGCACAAGACCACAATCACTTTACGGTGAAGAGGTATGACAGTGCCCCTCCAACTGAATTAGATTTTTGCCGCATATTATAGACACTCACTGTGGTATGAATTGATGGCGCAGACTACGGGGACAACACAGGCACCCCGTTTCATGTGTTACATAACAAATCACAACATCAAGCGACACTGAAATTGGTCCAACTTTAGGTATGTCCAACCTTTCATACCTCTACAAACCATATATGTGTGTTCCAATAAATAGGTAGGACATCATATGTAAAATTATTTATGAATGTGTACACACACACACACACACACACACACACACACATATATATATATATATACACACACGTATGTGTACGTACATATATATATACACACACACACACATGTATGTGTACATACATATATATATATATACACAATAATATATGCACATCCCTCATAGACTACGGATATATATTCCTTAAATCAGGGCTACCTAACACTAGATTTCCATATATTAAAACGTTGGGTTAGAAACATTTCTCTACCATCACATCCGCAACAAAGGGGTGGTGCGTGCTCAACATGTGCCGCCGACGAAGGAGCCTACTCACTACCTTCTTCCTCATTCGTCCTCCCAAACCTCTGAACCCAACCCATTCCAAAAAGTACAACACTAGGGCAACGAATGCGCTTGCACCAATGCGCCTCCACCTTAGTACGGCGTTGGCTGCGTGGGAGGCAATAATAATACAAAATTATTTACACTTAGTTGCTTCTAATGGAATATCATATGAGTCATATAGCACATAAGTCAAAGGTTGAAATCATATATGAAGCAAGAAGTATAGTGGCGCAGATATTTCTAAATGTTATTTATTAAAGATTTACGTTTGGTATTATCAAGAAGCAACAAAGGGTATTTGATTTTCATTATCATAGAGATTACTATTTTTATTATTATTATAATTATTTCCCATTTCTTTAAACAAAATACAAATATAAATATTAAAATTTTTACACATGATACAGCCATGGTTATGGACCTTTTATATATGAGATAATATCACCAATATATTACCATTAAACGCTATTAATTCATTTTCAATTTGAAGAGCATAGCAGTCTCATGCTACTATTGACCACAAATGGTGGCAACATTATCTTACCTTACGTACATAATTTTACTTGGAAGATTCGTTAGGTTAACTACAGGGTATTGTAATGTATTGTAATGGTATTTTTGTCTTGTAGATTACATCCTTTAATGACCTTCAGCATTGATGACACTTCAGTGATTAAATATTAACCAAAAAGTATGTATAGAAACTACTCCAAAGTAAGGTCAATGGTAGTACCAATGTTATTCCCATTAGTCTTAGTAATGCAAACTGTTTAGAGAGCCCCCACAGTAGACAAACATTTTTATTAAATATTGAGGAAGCATGATTTTAAGCATATTCACAATCGAATTCTTAAATAAAGATTTCATGCACAATATGAAGCACAATTTGATAAAGATACCATATAAGTGAAAGGTTGAAATTACTTCAAGCATAATTTTAA
>JAKOGI010000643.1:420000-470161 GCA_029747015.1 Carnegiea gigantea
TCCGTAGTGTGATCAAGTACCTGTATAAGTATGTACGTAAGGGATATGATCGTGCTACTATTGTCATTGAAGGTAATACAACACATCATGACAATGATCCAGCTCGGCCACATAGAGAAGGGAATGAAATTCGAGAATACTTGGATTGTTGCTACATATCTGCCATTGAGTCATGCTGGCGGATATTTGAGTTCAACTTGCAGCATCAATACCCTTCTGCGCAAAAACTTCAATACCATTTACTGGGAGAACAATTCGTCATGTTTAGTGACGAAGATGACCTCATTAGCATTGCCAATGAACCAGAGGCGCATAAGACAATGTTAACAATGTGGTTTGATGCAAATAAGAAGTACCCACAGGCTCGATATATCACGCATCTGAACTTCCCCACGCAATGGGTATGGAACCATTCTTCTAAATGCTGGACGGTCCGTCAAAAAGGTAATTCAATTGGTCGACTTCCATTTGCACATCCAAATTATGGTGAGCGATACTATTTGAGATTACTTCTTATGAAGATATGTGGAGCAACTTCTTTTGAGGATATTCGTACCATACGCGGTGTCCTACATCCCACATTTAAGTTTGCGTGCATGGCATTGGGTTTGCTTGAGGATGATGGTGAATGGCATTCTGTCTTGACTGAAGCATCAACATGGGCTTCGAGTGTGTAGCTACGAAATATGTTTCGCTCCATGTTGATGTTCTCTGAGATTGCTGACCCGGTGAAGTTATGGGACACACATTGGGTTCATATATAGATGACTTGTTATATACCATACGACGCCAGACAAGAATGCCCGATATGGATTTACCATTTACCGAGATCCAGAATCTTGGGCTACTAGAGATTGAGCGTATCTTAAATAGAAACGGATGGTCACTATGTAATTTCGCTCCAATGCCACTCCCTTCTTCTGAAGCTACAATGTATGCAACTAATCGGCTTATTATTGACGAACTTAATTATGATACACCTATGGAAACGTCAAGATTTGAAAGTTTGGTAAGGGGGTTGAATTCAAATCAGTATCATGCGTACAGATCAATACTCGATACGCATAATAGAGGTGAAGGAGGGTTGTTCTTCATATATGGCAGTGGGGGCACGGGAAAGACATATCTATGGAATACCTTAATCTCCAAGTTCCGATCTGAAAAGCATATTATTCTTGCCGTGGCATCATCGGGCATTGCTTCATTACTGCTATCCGGAAGGAAAACAGCCCACTCGGTGTTTAAAATACCCTTGCAACCTGATGAGACATCTGTTTGTTACTTTGATAAGAGGCCTGAACGTGCGGATCTCATCCATGAGACAAGGTTGATTGTATGGGATGGAGTACTAATGATGAATCGCTTAGCATTTGAAGCCGTTCATCATCACCTCCAGGACATATGTGATAGTCAGGATGCTTTTGGGGGAAAATTGGTCCTTCTTGGGGGAGATTTTAGGCAGATACTTCCTGTGATTACCCACGGAAGTCGTGAATCAATCGTTGCAGCTACAATCCATCGAGCAACATTCTGGAATGAATGCAGTGTCCTGCACCTGCGTATAAACATGCGGCTGCAACGAATCAATCAATCCAATGAGACCGTGCCCAACGTTGAGGAATTTGCTCGATGGATATTAGAAGTTGGAGATGGTCAAGTGCAAGGAATTGCTATTTCAGATGATGCAGAGCCTAATTGGATTAAGATACCGGAAGCGTTCCTAATACTCAATGAAGACAACAGTCTGTATAATTTGATCGCATCAGTTTATCCTGATTTTGAAACTAACTACGAAGATTGGTCATATCTTCGTGAACAAGGGATTCTTGCACCAACGAATGATGATGTCGATGAAATAAACACAATCATGTTATCCATGCTTCCTGGAGATGTGAAAACCTATTTGAGTTGTGACACTCTTGCAAACGCCAATGCGTATGGCCCTTTCAGTGATATGGAACCCCCTTAATTATTGTATTCCCTAAAGATCTCTAGGTTGCCAAATTATTGTTTAGATCTTAAAGTCGATGTAATGGTACTCGATTAATTATCAGTAAGATGGGTGATAGAGTGATTGAGGGCAAAGCAATAACTGGCTCAAAAGTTGGGGAGACTGTTCTAATACCCAGAATCGATTTAACATCATCCAATCTTCCAGATCTACAAATCAAAAGAATGCAGTTCCCTCTAAAATTGGTATTTGTAATGACAATCAACAAAAGTCAAGGGCAAACTTTAAATAGAGTTGGCGTATACCTTCCAAAGCCCGTGTTCAGCCATGGTCAACTTTATGTTGCATTGTCACCTGTTTCATCCCCTTCTGGATTAAAAGTACTGCTCTATAATAAGAGGGGAGTTTCAGTAGATGTTACAAAAAATGTTGTCTATAGGGATGTGTTGAACAATTTGTAGCTTATAATTATATTGTACAGTTTATTCATTTTGCCTATTACATTCTGTCTGTTTGATTGTCATATTTTCAATCATAACATTATGGTGTTATGTACAGTAATATACCTCACTGGATAAATACTTTGTGGTCATTTCTTTATTACCATATCATACTATATACTTTTAATTTCTTTAAGATTACAGACATGGCATCTTCAGCACCTACAGTTATGCCTATATGCGCCATCAACCCATGCAATAGATCTGTAACATTGACAGCTCGGCTCATGCAAGCATTGTCCATCCGAGTCTATGGGCGACGGACAGTATGGAAAGTTATATTTATGGACTACCAGGTATTCAATTAGTGTGTTCAATAAGGTCATCATCGTATACATGTATAATGCTTACATATGCATTTCATTATTTTATAGTGCGATGAGATATTCGGCATCATAGAAGGCGATGCCGATATTACTCGATGGAGGTCCATACTCAGTGCTGGCAAGGTTTATCACATATCCGGACTCTCAATTGATGCTGCTACAAATGGCGAACGGAATGTGGTGACCAACCTTTATAAATTGGTTTTCACGCTGCGAACAACACTTCTTGGTGTCATTGAAGAATGTCAGGATATTCCCTACTAGCATCGACCTCCTTTCCTATCATTCATCGATATCCCTCGATGTCTTTGGACACCTAATAATGTTGTTGGTATGTATTGTTTACACAATCAAGTTTGTTATCTAAATTTATACATGCATTTCTTCTGTATTCTTTACAGTGTTCTCAATCCCTGTTGTTCTATAGACATCATAGGGATGGTAGTAGCTATATATCATTTGGAGAGGACCAGAGATAGAGGCACTGCACGGCGGGGATTATTACTTTGTAAAATGCAATACGTATTGTTTTTCGATAAAGATTTGTTCATATTGATTGTTATATTTCAATCATATAAAGATTAGTATATATGACACATTTGTGCAAGATGCATCCATTGAGACTGACTTTATGGGGAGATTTTGCGGAAGTTGAGGGTACCTATATACAGCAACATTTGAATGAGGAGAATATACTTCTTGCATCGAGAGTGCACCTTAGACATTATGAAGGTAACTTTACGTCCACAGAACTCACTAATTTCCATTATTCTGATTGTATATTTGAGTAATATGTTTTCACTATTGTAATATAATTGTAGGAGTATCAGTTTCGACTTTGCCCGTTAGTAGATTGCTGATAAACGCAGATATTGAAGCAACAGACGACTTTGAAGGGTGGTATACACAACATGTAACATTAATTTAGATTTTCTAATTCCATACAACTTATATACATCTAACCTCACATGTGTTACTTTCCATATATGTATTAGGTACTCTGACACTTCAGGTGTGATGAAGCATTTTGATTTCATGCATCTGAGAACATTACGCATGTGCCATCTAGAGAAACTGTTTATAGCTAGACGGATTAGATTATATGAATATGCTTCTGCGCCAAATGTAAGCTAAACTTTTATTCATCAAATGTTCCTTATGCTCACATACATTCACTCAGTATCACATAATTTCCATATTTTATATGTCTGCAGGTTAGATATTTTTGGATATTTGCATATATTGCTGAAATCCATCCGCTGCTTTACGACGCTTGCACTAATTGCAACAAAAGTGTTAACACTTATGTATTCGCGCTTAATGTACCGTACTGCACATGCCAATCCCGAAGTTTGACTCGGAATAGGTTTGCATATATGATTCCCTATTGTTTCATATTGTGTTATGCTTTTCCAAATTTATGTTTGCGTTAGTGTAACCATCCCTTTCTACTTCAAAAATACAGGTTCATATTTAGAGTTGTGTTGCAAGATGTTACAGGTTGTAGAGAATTCACTGTTCATCATGAGAATGCTCGAATTCTCTTACATACGACCGCTACACAGTTAGATATGTATGCAGCGCAGGTATTCTTATTGTCACTGATTATCATGTTCATCCAAATTATTGTTCCACTGTTGCCTAACCTGTGTGACTATTGTCCACAGCCATATGGTCATCTATCGCTCTATGCAATTATAGATGATTACATTAGAAAATCTTAGGTTTTCATTATAGAGCCTCCATGCTGGCATAAAGTAGAAGCTCCAGTCGCTCTTATTGTGCCAGTCAATTGGGAGGAAAAGGTCCATTACATATGACGTAGTAGTGTTAGGTATACCAGGTATATAATGTGTATATATAAAATTCTCTTCCATCAATGTTAATCAAATTATCACTAAATCTCGATTTTTGGTTTAGGTACAAGAGACGGAGATGGATTCTTCATCACTGGCGTCATAACTTAACTTATCATCATCCAATTTAGCGTACTTTGTACCGAGTTCACTACCTAATGTGTCAATCATCCTTATATAGACTTATTCCACAATAATATAGTTTTCAATTATTAATCATATTATTTACGCATGAAGTTACTGTATATTTAATTTTTTTGTTGGGGTTTTTCCTTCTCTTTACTGACTTATAGTATTAATTATTTCTATACTAACTATCCATGTATTTTTTTGATAACATAATTATCAATTGTCCATTTAAACATGCTCCGTGCTTTTGCACGGGCCCATACTAGTAAGCTCAAATAATAACATGCCCATCTTTTTAAAATTAACAGAGATAAAAAATTTTTAAAAAGGGGGCTCCCTTTTCTCTTTTGATGCCTGAAAACCATTGAGTTTCGGCCTCTTTATTCCAGATTCTTCCTATTTCCCTCTCTCTACATTGAAGCCTCAACCTGGCTCACTCTCTCTCTAACCCTTGAAGGAACTTTCTATCTCTGCCTCCTTATTCTCGCCTTACTCTCTCTCTGTCTCGACCAAGCCCTGATGGTTCCTAGTTTATCCCTTGGTCTCAGTCCACAACCGAGACCACCATCCGAGTTTCAACCCTCTTCCTTGGTCTTAGTACACAACCGAGACCACCACCAAACCCAGATGAGGAAAAACTGCTACCTTGCCACCGCCTAAACTGAGCCCACGGCATCACAAACCAACCAAAAAACCACGCCAACGAGTAGATCGGCTGCCGAGCATTCGACTGTTGCCACCCACTCACACAATGCGCCACCTCTGTGGCAGCGCGTTTGACACACGCGGCTTGTCCGATGTTTTTGCCTTGCTTTCGTGCCAAGAAGAGTAGATCGACGGGGTTTAAGGACAGTGGGAGGAAGAAAACACTAAAAATGGTTTTCGTAGGTGGTGCGTGACTCACATGCGCCGCCCCTCCTGGCGGTGCTAATGGGTTCAAGGTAAGTTCCGTTTTTCCCTTTTTTCCTTTATTTTTTTTTTTATTTGTTTGGGTTCGAGGGGTGAGAAGGCAGTGGAGGGTCTGGGGGGTCTCATCCAGATCTTTAGTTTTCTTTTCAAATAATGCATATGAAAGTGTTATTAGTCTTAAAACATGAATTGAATGGTATGTTTATTTCAACTTAATTCCAGAATAGCATAATCTTTTGAAGGGTGATCTTGCTTAGAGCTAGCATTTCAATCTGATGCAAATTAGTATGAACATGTTCGAATTTAAACTCGATTTATTGCATAATATAATGTGGCATAAGTACACCCAAATCGAGATTCATGTCATTCTATCAGACAGATTAGCATTCTATTCATTTATGCGGTCTGACATTCCAAATTTGAAGCATATAAGTTCTGATCGAAGAGCATAGCTTATGAATTTAGCATAATCACACAGAATAACACATAGTCATTAGCCTTATAATCAACTTCATATTCTCAATGTGAACAAGCATGCTTAATCAGAATTATAGTAGTCGAGGCTAGAATCAAAACAGGCATGGCTATGATACCACTGTTAGTAATTTGGAGTTTACCTCTGCGTGGAAGTTTGTCAGATCTTTTACGTCTACTTGAAAACTACCCACGAATGGATGCTCTCGGAGTCACCGAAAGTTTCACGCTCAAA
This sequence comes from Carnegiea gigantea, assembly GCA_029747015.1. Taxonomy (NCBI): domain Eukaryota; kingdom Viridiplantae; phylum Streptophyta; class Magnoliopsida; order Caryophyllales; family Cactaceae; genus Carnegiea; species Carnegiea gigantea. The sequence continues at coordinate 426,381 of JAKOGI010000643.1, forward strand.
ACCCGAACCCACTGAGATGGCTAGGTTTATGAGAGGAAGAGGACAGTGAGTATTAGATTTGGGGAAAATGTTTTCTACTTAGATGATTGATCCAACCCCTAATCCATACTCAATTTATAATGACACACAACCTTGAATATAATCTGGTTAATAATGGCAAATTAATACATAATTAACTCCATTTGTAACTGTTGTATTAATGTGTAATGATGGGATTTTAATTCTGTGACCGTTACTGGTCAAGAATCCCAACAGTGGTCCATTTTCTCTAGCATTGTGGGTTGAGCATCTGACCAAAATTAATGCTCAAGAGACAATACATCGTTGAGGATGACCTGTGTTAGCAACGTAGGAGATGCCTACAATCAATGAGTCATGCCTTTTTTTCTAGTGATATGATTAAGAAGGCTTGGTCGAATCATTTAGAGCAAGTAAGACAGATAGGGGAAAAAATGGAAACCTTCAAGATTATGATCTCTAATTAGCATAAGTAGCTTGATGAGAAAAAAAATTAACATGCTTATTGTTCATCTGATGTATTTGGTTTGTGTGTAATGACTTCTACGTTCAACAAAAAGCTGCTTGTTGCAAGGGGATATAGGGAACAACTGTGAGAATCATGCATGAATTCAATAACTTTTGGGCCCAAACCTGGCTGGGTCAAATGCCTAGGTTCCGGCCCTAGAGGGCAGGGTCAGGTCAAGATTAATGTGGTTGCTGCAATGTTGGATAGAGGTTGAGTGGGGTTTGGGGCGCTCGTTAGGCGTGCTGGAGGTTTGGTGCCGTTATCCAATGGCAGAAGACTCGAGGCAACATTTCTGGCGAAGATTGCAGAAAGAAAGACTGCTCTTTATGTGCCGAACCTTGCTGGAAGACTTGGTTTTCAAGTGGTGATTTTCGTTATCTCTTAGGGCTAGTTGCTAGAATAATTTTGTGGTTTTTATTCCCTTTTATTTGATTTTAAAAGACCTCTTTTCTTTTAGTTGTGGTTTCATGTTTTTTTGGTGGCATGCTAAAAGGAAGAGGAATGTAGTGGTGCGTAATCGTGCTAGGACTGTGCCTATCAGTATCAGGGATGAGCAAGTTTGGATTGTGGTATCCCTTGAGGCTATTGTGGATCATCTAAGAATGGACAGTTTTGCAATTTAATGAAAGAAACACCTTACCACCAACAACCCCTCATTGGCCGCTTTAGTAGTACTACCTTTCCTGTTGATTGCTTTGTTAAGATTTGTGATTATTGTGAGACTTTGTCACTTTGTCAAAGATGAAGTAAGTATCTTATTTTACTTTTAATTTAGCATTAAATGTTTAAACATTTAATTGGTATGGTAGGAATGTACGTACATATTATAGGAATGGTAAATGGGCACAATTGGTTGGATCAAAAGAATAATACAAACTATTGTGGGGAAAGAAAATCGTTTGGGGTTGGATTGAACTCGACTTCCAATCTAGTTCAAATGGAATTCAAAAGGAACATCCGATCTATCGAATCATATTCAGAATATATGATTGGAAGGGAAACTTATTCGGATTAGAATATAGCTATATCTGATTCGAGTTCAATTTGTTACAATTCGTGGTTTAAAATTCAAAACAATATCTATGTGTATCAACATATAAACCATTGTTCTTTTAATGACGAACAATAAGTTAATTCCTCTATAAAAAAAAATGATAGAGATTCATCATTTTGATTGCGATGAATGATGATTGACGGCCAACGGAATAACCAAGGGATATTCCGCTAGTTATTCCTTCACCAAGTGAGTGGGGCTCTGGCATGCATGGTATTGCGTTGATTGACCCTAGATATGGTTTGTACAGTGGAATATCATTAAATAATTCGCAAATTGCAATTTTAAGCAAACAAATATATTGATGTGTTTTATTTATTCTTATGAATGAGGCATGTACTTCTGCAAAAGCATGTTATATTTATGCCGTGTTCGACAATGACGTTTTAGGTAGTATTTAGCGTTTTAATCAAGTCAATAAACTAGTCAGATAATTTTTAGTATTCGATAACCCAATGTTGTGACTAACATTTCAAGTAGTGTTTAGTATTTTAAGTATCGTTTTTGAAAAGCTAATAGTATTAGCTTTTGACATTCAAAATTAGCATTTCATATTTTTTGGCCAAAAAATATCATTTGGAAATTTTATCTTTAGAAATTATGTATATCGTTTTATGTCAATTTACATTAATCAGCTAATTCAACAGCTAAATTTACCGAATACATTTGTTTCAACTGCTTATCTGAACAACCATCCGCTAATAGTTAAAAAAATACCATCCGCTACCTAAATAGTTATTTGCTACCTAAACAGCTAATTTTGCCAAATAGGATCTTAAACCACTTTTAAAGCCAAATCTCATAAAAATTTGATGGAATTATTTAAAAGTGATAAGTTGTAATGTGCTTTATATTTTTATCCTTATCGTAAGGAAAATAAGACTTCATTCGACTAAGAGGAAAAGATCATTTACATTTTTTTAAAAAAAAAAAACAAAAGACTATCAACATAGTTTTTTTTTGAGACCGAAAATTGAATGACTTATGTAAATCTATTTACTATGTGAATAACCTACATAGTTTTATAACATTAGATATTAAAAGATTGATATTACATAAGTGAACATGCTTTATTTCATATTGTAATTTAATTGCAGAAGGGACACCCAAATTTCCATTGTACCTTATGAAAACTCGATATACATCCCCCTGTAATTCCATCCATGATGTGCTTTAATGATTTACATGAAATTCTGAAATCATACAAATAATTAGAGCTTTACTACTAAATTTACTACTAAATTTATTTATCTTCTTTCAAAAAATTGGATTAATGATACTTATTGTTTAGATACATAGAAATACATTTTATAGCACATTCCTCGACATCTTTTGAAGGAATTTATCCCATTGAAAAAGACATTTAAAGGTTACGAAGCTATTAATTTTCAACTCAAAAATAGTATTTCAATTTACACAATCAAGATACTCCATCAATTTAAAATTCGTTCCCAATAGTCAAAAATAAGTACTCCGTAAATAGTCTACATGAACAAAGGTAAATGTACTGAAAATATTCATATTTATAATAACAATTAAACCGTCTTAATCCATCTTTAAATTTAAAAAATAAATGAGGGAAAAGTTTTACTGAACGATATTGTTAGATCATCAAACTTTGCATTTGCATTTGGAAGGAGTAAAGGGGAAGAAAATGGCCAAAAATCGTATATCATTAACCATTGCAATTCCAATTCTGTAACAAGAACCAACAATTAATCACCAAACTACGTACCCTCACCAAAAGAGGCAGAGCAAGCAATTAAAACGTATATGGAGACTGCATTTTTAGTGGGTCTTTCACGGGCATTGGTAATGAGCTGAGCGCTCTACTACTCATGCTCCTGCAGTGTAAAAAAAGACATCTACTATTTTGAATCCCATCTCTAAAGAAAATGTATAAGAGATTGCCAAACATGACTCTCCCAAACCTACAGGGATTGCTGGAGAAAGTTTAGAGTTGGGTAGGCAGTTGGGTGTTTGTGTCGCAAGGGATGAAACTTCAGTCATTAGAAGAATTACGATAAGTACGAGGAAGGAACTTGAAAGACAGTAATTCTGACGTAAGAAGTGAATGGATTTCTACGGTGGACAAGCAAATGCTCACTGAGATAGCAACTTTTTCAAGTCTTGGTTAGCTGTTATGATGTCATTTAAAGATTTATTCATCTATTTTATTAGCTCTGTATTCCTACTGTAACTGCTGTTTTATATTTGCCTTCTGCTATATTTTGGGTTGAACCCTGTTAATAATCGAAAAAGAAGTAATTAAAATGTATATACATCTTAAGTGATCATAATATGGATTTCAAAATTAACCCATGCCGGTTACTAGTTATGACAATAATTGAATGATTTTCTAGCTTTCTTTTATGCAAAAACCAAGGGAGAAGCCGTAGCTCCAATAGCGCTTCTCCTTCGGCAACTCCGAGCAGAAGAATAGCAGCTGCTTTCTCTCTCCTCCTCCCACAACCTCACCACACTTCCATCTATCACTCCCCTATGCTGGTACCCATACCACTCCAACCCAAAATCCCTGCTTGCAATCTCAACCGTCAATCTTCTTCCCGTGGCCCACCTCTTCACCACGGCTTCATCTCCACCCTCCATCTCATCGTCATCACCATCGTCATCATCATTTTCTCTCTCCTCCTCCTTGTAGTACGTTACCCTGAACCGGTTCGTGACGCTATCACCCGTCGTCAACACTCCTTCCTCTTCTTTTGTTACCTTCCCCCGAAACGACGTCGTTGCCACTACTGGGGTTGTTTCTTCCTTCTTCTGAACCCCGAAAGACGTTGTATCGGGCTCTGAATGGTAGGTAGATAGAGATGGCGTCGTATTGGGCTCCGGGTGCGGAGATGGGCGAGGCTTGGCGGAGGTGGTGGTGTTGCGGCGGCGCCAGAAGCTGAATGCGGCGGCGGTGACAACTGCGAGCCAGGCCCAGAGGCCGTTGATGGCAGCGGTTAATAGAGTGCCTAGATTTACTGGATTCAATGCCAACGCGTCCGCAGGCGAATCTAGGACTTTCATTTTTGTTTGTGTTTTTTTTTTGGGGGGGGGGTGATTTTTTTCCCTCCTATGTGCGTGGTTGTAGGAGAGGAGTGAGAGTGGGATTTAATAAAGGAGGGAGATGCTGAGAATCAAAGAGTCTAAGATGCCAAATGCTCTTAGAGCTGGGCATGCAATGTAAAATCCCAAATGTAGGGGGTTTGCCAGATTAATTTTGTGGACGTAGGTGCCAAATTTGATTAATTTAACCACATTTGTTGAAGGACAAGTGGGCTATTGTTTGTTATTTGTGCTATATCTTGTGCAAGTGTGAGAACATGACTAGATGAGTAGATGGTAGGTGCATGGGGCCAACTTGGATGCTTCTCTCTGTCTATGTCAATCATGCTGTCTTCTCTGACCGGACACCCCCCCAAAAAAAAAGCTAAAAAAGGTTCTCTTGCAAAATTTTAATATTCTCCCAGATATACAGTTCTTGTGCATTATCTTTGATAATAAATCAAACTTCAACTTGTTATGCGTGATGTGAAATTTATGTATACGTAAATGTTAAATTGTGTAACATAATGAAATAGTTGATATTTCAGGGAAAGGTTTTTCCTGTTTTTTTAAAAAAAGCTGAAACTATATACTGGACATGAGGATTTGTAAATTATCGTATATATAACAACATTTTGTAATGTTATGTAACAAAATATTTTGAGAAATACAATGTTCTATAACAACAAATTTTTGTAATGTGAAGTGTGCAACACTTAATTTGACATTAGTGTGCACTAAAATGTCAACATGATATTGATGCATGTATTTATTAGAATTAAAATATTTTTTCCAAATTTTTTCGTAGAAGTTATAAATAAATGGATACATTTTAAATATTAATAATGCTCTGTTCTATTTCGCATTTTTTAGGATTTAGCTAAAAGCTTACATCTCCTTACAGCTTCTTACATCTCCTTACAGCTGCTTACAACTCCTTACATCTTCTTACATCTTCTTACATCTCCTTACATCTTCTTACATTTTCTTACATCTCATAGATTTTATATAATGTTCATTTATTTTAGTTACAGAAATATATATATATTTTTAATGATACTATCAATATACAAAATTTATAAATATCTTATGAACACAACATTTACATAAATATAAAAGCATAATATAATGACGTAAATTATATTTGAGTTTCAACATGAAATATATATTATTATAGATAACCATACATTTATTTATATTTAAAATTATTTACTTAAAATGGGAATTTATTTGAAGAGTTGTATTCAATTTTGTCAAAAAAGTTTGTTTTCTTTTGTTATACTTTACTTATTCAATCAAACTAATGTTCACATAAAAAATCTTGGACAAAATTTTATTTACCAAATTTATGGGAATTAATATATTTTATTGTTGTATAATTAACTTAATTAATTGTTTATTTTTAATAAGTATATTATTTTAATATTATTAATTTTCATTCAAAACGTTCATTTTAAAATAAATTATACTATACAACTCTTCAATAATTCAACAACTCCTTACATCCATCCTTACAACTCCTTACATCTTCTTACATCTTCTTACAGCTTCTTACAGCTCCTTATATCTCCTTACAGCTTCTTACAGCTTCTTACATCTCCTTACATCTATCTATCTATCTAAAATGCGAAATAGAATAGGCCATAAATGATTATCATATTGCATACTAATGTCTCTATTTATTATGGAAATGAATATTTATCTTAATGTTTTAATCTCATTAAAAGTTAACATGTTACATATGTTAATGCGATTAAATATATATATGATTGATGGTGTGGTACGTATATTAAACTAGAAAAAAATAATTCTAAATCCATATAATAATTTTGTTTTCAAATAATTAATGTTTTTCTTTGGAGGGGGGAGGATGGGTTGTCATGTGGGTCACATCTAGGGGTGGGTAATGGCTCAGGCTGAGTCGGGTTAGAAGCATGTTTATGAAGTGGATCGGGTCGATCATGGCTAGCCGGTTAATAAATGAACTGGTGGGGTCTTTTATGTAAATAAATGGGTTTGGTTTGGCCAAACAATGGACGATATACTTTTGACCTGTTTAAAAATATAACAAACTTGCACCAAAAATCTCTATATAATAATTACAGTTACATATAGATCAGTAGTAGCAAACTTTACGAATTGTAGCTTGTTAGTTAGTGTGACCAATGGGCTGAAAAAAGTATGGGGTCACTAGACAGACCGTCAATAGATTAACTTGATCTGACCCATTAATGTGTTTTAATAGGCCGACCTGTTATTGACCAGACAATTATTGACGCGATATGTTATTGATCGTATTTTAAACAGGCCAATCCGTTTTATCTAATGAGTACTGACCCATTGCGCACCCCTAGTTACAACTAAGCTGGCAAAAACTTGTCCGATCCAAATATCTGAATTTGTCCTACACGAAAAAACCCGATACAATCATGAATTTTTCATCCGAGTTTGGAATCTGCACACAATTTTTTTTATATTTCTATTGTTTGAACCTGGTTTTGACCCAAATTTAGCCGTGCCCAAATTGTCCGACCCAAAAAAAATCGAATACTGGACATCAATTTCTTGTCCGAATTTTAACATTGTCTGATTTATCTTATTCAAGTTTGACCCGGATCTGAATTTTTGCTAGCTCTAGTTACAGCCAATAGAAGAGAGAATTTTGACAAGGTGGCTGTGTGCAATAAATTACTTTTCGGTATCTCGAGGTTTGGTGAAATGATTTTCTGAACCTACGTTTTAGAAAAATATTTACAGGACTACTTAGTTTAGTGCAAATATTTATTTTTAGGTCCCTGAAGGGCTTCAAATACAAATGCTTCAAAGTTTTGGACTGTTTTGCAAAATTTTTGTTTAGACTTCTTACAATGACTTTAACGGTACTAGTTATCATAATCTATTACTTATATCTCAAATATTATATTTTCTATTATTAACGGCCCACCATGCTTAGCAAAAATAATTAAAACTTAATTAGAGAGTTTTGACCATTACCTGAATTTAGTCGGCGTTTGGACTCCGGTGTTCCTCTAACTTCCGATTTATAGAGATTGCTAATCTCAACCCCACCTTCCTTAGATCAGGCACAGCACAGATTCGTTTCGTTTCCTACCTCGGATCGTAGTCACTAATCAAGTTTTGAATCCTTTTCAAGGATAGTGGAACTTTAATCAAAAAATTATAATATTTAAGATATAAGGTTTAATTGGATAACGTTCCCTACTAGAAAACTTCTTTTATTGAAAGTTTAAAAGTGGATATATTATAATGGAAAGCTCAAAGACAGACTTAGGCTAAGATCATTAGAGATGCTTGCTCATAAAAAAATGGAGAATCCCAACTTGTCTTTTGCTCAAGAATGCTCAAATGATTGTGTCCATTCTCAGTACTCGACCTCTCCTTTTATAGAGGCGATGGAGGTACATTGGATGTTATAAAGGCTACAATACATGCTAATTTCTCACATGGCTACTGTGCATAACTGTAGTAGACGCTGACTCTTCACATGGCTACAGTATACACTTTATTTTACAGACCAGACACTTGTCAAGATAGTACAATAATGGGACAGCTACTTTTCAGAACTTTTAATGATGACAAGACTAATCATCATTATTGAGATTCTACATGTCTTCATCTCCAATTATATCGTCTAGACCATCATTATCTGGGTAATCATCAAAATCTTCATTAAATTGCTTAAGATGTTTTGGATCCCTTTTTTCAAATAATTCAAGTAGATATTTCTTTCCTCTTGATGATAAGAATTTTCCAAGTCCAACGTCAAAGAGATAATCAAAAATATCTTCTGACATTACTCCTTCTACCTTCATGTATTCTTTAAACTCATTGTCATAAGCGAAAGTAGTATTTTTACAATGTATTAACATTACATTGATAATAAATGTTGAAAAATCCAATAGCTCTTGCTAAAGTAGGAACTAAATGCACTAGTAGTTAAAAAACTCATTCTCATTGTTGATCATTGAGATTATCGTAATCAACGATCTGAATAAGATAATGGGCTGGCTTAGCTTTTTCATTTTTATATTCGATTAATGCACTATACACTTTCAAATTTAGGTATCTGTGAACTGAGATTTTTGTTAGACCATCAGGAGATATAAGAATCTAATGGATCCTTCTGAACATGCATTACTGAAATTTTGTTAGTTTTAAGAAAAATGGAAACTTTGGATCTGAGATTTCAATGAAGTAAAGTACCATCCCGTACTCCTAAACTTTAAAGATAGGGCCGTTTGGAGATAATGAGTTTGCTGAGAAACTAACACCATCAACTCCAGATCTGTCGAAAAAATAGATCGTTGTACCCCAAGACTCCCAAATGTAATAGAAATAATGATGATAAAAGTCGATGTAAGCTGCATACCACTCATTGAACCATTTTTCTCGAATGTAAGAACTTATTTTTTCTTGGATATAATAAGGACACTATAGGTAATTAATTTGTAATTCTAAAAAGAAAAATCTTTGGGCTATTAGGTAGGCAGTAGATAGTAGATCAAAACGTGAACTATGTTTTGTATGAAGTTTCAGGTTATCAATAAGGGCTCTACTAGAAGGTGTAACCCCTTCTAGTAGGAATGATATTTCATTAAGAATTTCCTCTTTTTCTGGTAGGAGGTTGGTTTTGATCATCATCATTGGCGAGTTCTTATATTAGACTGTCTGTCAGAGAATTTTTCAATTCCTGTATATGTTCAATAGAAAAGAAAAATTGGTTAAGTCATAATTACCAATGTAGGAGTTGCTCTTGCGCTTGTATATTTGATAAATTTATTTTCACAAATCAAGTATTCCTTTAGAATCAGTTCGAGTAAGAAAAGATTTTGGGGCTAAAAAGATTAAGAACTTTTCAATTCCCCTTATGACTGCAAGGATTTCTTTTTCTATTATGAGATAGTTGCATTTTGGCTTATTAAAACTTCCACTGTAATATTTGCAGAGTTTTTATCCGTCTTTGATTTTGAGTACTGCGCTCCAATACTCATTACTGGCATCTGTCTCAAGAACTAAATCATCTCATTCATTGAGTAAATTAATAACAGGAAGATTTTGATACATCTTCTTGAAGTTTCGAACAATCTTTGCATCATTAGTGGTCCATATCCAACTTCCTTCTTTTTTCAGTTTCTGCTTCAATGGCTTTTTTAATTTAGCTAAATCTTTAATGAAATCTAAAGTATAGGTAAGGCATCCAAGAAACCTTTCTAGTTGCTTCTTATCTTCAATTTTTTTAAGAAAAAACTTTTATTTTTTTCAGAATATGCTTTTGTAGGATGATTAATTTGTCCAGCTTTATCTCTAGACCTAAATACTCAATTTTTTATTCAGCATAAATGCATTTGTTTTTACCAAGTATAATGCCATGATTAATGCATATTTGGGTGACAGCTAAGATATTATTTTTGTGTTGTTTTATGGTCTTTGAAAAGACAAGCATATCATTGATGTAGACTTAATAACAATGATTAAGGTCTTTAAAGATGTTATTCATTCTTCTTTGGAATATTTGAGATACATTTTTAAGATCAAATGGCATTACTATCCATTCATAATGTCCTTGTGGGACACTAAATGCAGTTAGGGGAATACTTTCCTCATCCATTTTTATTTTCCATTAACCACTTTTCCAATCCATTTTTGAGAACCAAGAGGCTCCCTGAATTCTATTGAAAAAGACAGTTTTATTATGAATATAATAAATATCAAAGACAGTATTATCATTAAGCTTTTTATAATTGAGTACCATTTATGCTTTTTCTCTTTTTTCTTCTGTATGATTTCTTACCATAAAAGCAGGACTGGTATGGGGGCTCTTATTATTCCTGATTAATCTTTTATCCATAAGTTCTTTGATTTGTTTATCAAATTCTTGGATATCTTGGTGTGTATACACCATTTGTGTGACTCAAATAATAGTGTTGGGATTTAATAGAGTGATTTCAGCAAATATTTTATCTTTATCCCAAAATTTTAGTGGATTATCAGAGTAGAGTTCTTTACATAATTTCTCTTGCTGTTCAATAATCTGATCTTTAATAAATAATTCAAGCAATGAGATTGTCAGTGTTACCTCACATTGTGCTGGTATTACTTTCTCACCATACTGACTGCGTGTAAATTTAATTGTTTGATAAGTGTAAGCATTACTTAATTTCTTAATAGGAACTGAGTGACCATTTATTGTGAATATTAGCTGGTTTATGGTTTGTGTGTATGGAGAATATAATCTCTGAAAATTACTTCCAATAATCATATTATGAGAGGTTGATCAATAGCCCATAAAACTGGTATAATGCATTAGACTCCTCCTAATTCTATGGATAACCCTTCTATAGTTTCGTTGTGACTTATAATACTATTATCAGCTATCCTTATTTGTAACAGATTTTTAGCTCTTTTCCATATAAACTTTGAAAATAATGATCTTTTTTTAAAGCATACAAAACAACAATTATCTATATAGGCACATAACTCATATTTATTATATCCTTCCATAGTCATATTTTTGGCTCATTTATCCTCATAGATTGGTTCGCTAGTAGTTCTTATTTTGTACCCAATAACCTTTCTATCTAGACTCATAATTCGATCTATACTGAGTCTTGCAGTTTCAAAACTCATTCTATTCATTTCACTGGTCATGCTAATTGTATCATCTTTTTAAGCTCTTCTTTAGCTGATGAAGATCATTCTCCCCATTCTGACCTTGTACTCATACTTCTTAATAATTGAGGTTTAATGGTGATTTTGCCCTCCTTATCAATTTTTATTATATTTTTTTATTGGTCTTTGTAGGATTGGTAAAGCTAGATATCCATGAACGATCAATTTTTATCACCTAAGGATTGGACTTAACCCTCTAGATCTTTTATATAAGGGTAGGATTTTCAAACTTTTCTGCTTCTATCATTGTTACCTTAATTTTTAGATCTATGGTATTATCTAACTTATAGATAATTTTGTAAAATATCCTTAAAGGATATCCTCCTCTTTTCATATCCATCCCAACTGTTTTTATCTTAAGGGATAGGAAGTTTTTAGCAAATCCATCTTTTAGACTTATATAATATCTGGGTGGGTAATTGAATCTTACTGACCCATTACATAAATTACTTTTTAATTAGAAGATGGATTTTTTTATAAATTATGTCTTTTTGGATTATGGGATATGGATTATGGGCAGAACCTAATCTCCTTTGACTTCCTCATGATCATTGTCTATAATAAATTCTTCTCCTTGAAGATCACCAAGACTAATAGAGCTACTCTCCATCGTATGACTTGTTTCTTCATAGTCACTTTTTTCATATTCATTGTCCAATATGATTTCATTAATTCATTTGTTGTTATTTAGGGTTAAGTCTAATGCCTCATCTTCACTAAGCTCAACATAGTCTAGGCTTCCTAAAGTCTCAACAAGTTTGTTATTTTTGCGGTTTTTGCATTCATTAGCATAATGTCCTACTTCTCCGCATACCCAGCATTTGCTCGTAATAGAGAATCATAAAGTAAATTTAAAACACTGTTCATCACCTACTTTTTAATTAAGATAATTAAGTTAATTTGTTTATGTGTGAACTGAAATTTAATTAAAGTCTCAACATTGTTCATCACTGATATTGCAATTTAAAATATCAGTAGTTGAATAATTAAGATAATTTAAAACTAGGCACGAATAGTGTCTATTTAAACATTTATGTGTAATTAAGATAATTTAAAATATTAGTGATATTGCAATTTAGAATACTGCAATTTAATTTGACTTAAACTAAATTTAGTTGTCCTAAACAATTTGTTTATGTGTACTTTTAGTTGAATAATTAAGATAATTTGACTTAAACTAAAATTGCAATATCACTGATATTTTAAATTATCTTAAATATCACTGTTCATCACTGATATTCCGGCCTAAAGAGAAGCAGTTGATGAACAGTGTCTAGGCTTCTCCGCATGCAATTATCTTTTCTAAATTAAATAGAGAACTAAATTGCAAAAGTGGTTGAAAGTAGGTTTAAGATACTGTTAATGCATCTTTTCCAACATTTGCCCATTAGTAGCATTCCTAAAGTCCCAACATAGTCTACGCTTCCTAAAGGCTCTGATACCAGTTGAAAGAGAATTGAAAATAGTAAGAATGGGCAAAACTACACATAAACAAATTTTAGATTTTTGGAAGTAAGTTTTTAGGGATTGGGGTTAAAACAAAAATTAAAAAATCTTTAAGGATCTTTTGCAATTTAGAAAACTACTTTTGGCAAGATTGGTCTCAGAAATTATTTGCACCAAAATTGAATGGACCAAAAAATCGTTTCTAAAGTTATAGGTTCCGAAAATTATTTATGACAAACTTCGGGGGCTGGAATGAAATTTATCCGGCTGTGGGGCTTTGTCCTTTGGGGGTTTCTTTGGCTGCCCAATTGAGGGGGAGTTGAAGACCTTAGGCTTTGTTGTTCACTATGATTGGAGCTTGGGAAGTGGAAAAAGAAAGGCTCACAATAAAAGTCACGGCTAATTGTTCACGTGGCTGCCAATTTGGCAATTTTAATCAAGTGACTCACTATAAAAAATGGATATTCCTCCTTTAGGTTCCTAGCCTATTTCTGATTCTGAGCCAAGTGTGACCTCTCAAGTTCCAAAGATCAACCATAAACACAGTACATGTAGCCAGATAAAGATAAAATTTCTTCTTCATTTTATCTGATTATCTCATTATTTTAATTGTAAATCCTATGGATGTATATATGAAAAGTATGCCTCTAACCTTTTAAAATATATCTTTTTGTTCGTCTATATCATACAATTTATATGTATTATGTTGTCATAACATTTAAAGTAATATTGTTTATTTTGTCTTGTAATTATCTTCCAGGTTGCCTCATCACAATTAAATAATTAGGTATCACTAGACCTAACTTTGATGCACCCCAAGACTATCTTTACCTAATCTTTTCAAGGCCAAACCTTGACATTTCTGTTGAATGGCTGCTTCTTTCATAGATGGTAGGAAAGGAGGCATAATATCAACCGGAGGCTAACTTAAACATCCAATATACATGTCAAACTATAATAATTGATATTTTACGGTGGAGTGCACAATCACTTTTAAACTATTGAACTTCTTCCCAATTCAATAAATAATGAAACACAAAGGCGATTAGAATTTCACTTAAAATATATAAATTTTTAATTTTAAATGTATTCGTATATATACACCAACGAGAAGGATTTTAGCTTTTTTTTTTTTTCCTTTCTTGGGTTCATTCAAATGCAAAAGATGCACAGCAAAGGATATACTTGGATTTAGGCCAAAAAGAGTGAGGGATATTGGCAAGACATTGAATTCAGTGACAAACAACGAACATGATTTAATCTGATTGGGATCATTCCACCGGCAGTAATCGATCAAATCAAGACGATATCGACCCATCTTTGCTTAATGCTCCTCAGTCCTACCTAATATAAACAATGAAAGACGATAATGATGAATGCTATACAATTGCTAAAACAAAGGCAAGAAAAGTAGGGGAAGAAAAGTCAAGTCCACAGTATACTACTATCAACAATAGTCAATCATACGCTGTCTGATGTAAGATTGATGGTGAATGGACAATTATACTACTAAGAACCCTAGTGATAATAAATCGTGAACTTTTGACATTGAATGTAAATGAAAAATTTGCTCTTGATTCCATCGAAGTTTGGCTAAATATTTATCTGACTAATAATTTGGGATAAATATTTGTAGACCCATTCAGGTTTGGTTTTTTTTTTTTTTTTTTTTTGCGGACCAAATCCGGCCATAAAAGTTGTATGTTGGACGGAAAACTGACGTGGCTCAATTTTGTGACAAAAATACCCTTGAACATATTACATGTGGCTATTGCTAACTCGGTTGGCCATTTTAATGTTTTTGAAAGCATGTGGGCCCCACTTTCTTCCTATTTAGGGCCTGTTCTTTTCGTGGGTAAATTGGGATAGGTAAAAAGGTGAAGTGGATTAAAGTATATTAAAGTATGTTGAAGTGGGTTGAATTTTTTTATGTGACAAATTAAATTTGGTTAAAATAATGGGAGTGAGTTGAAGTATGTTAAAGCGGGTTGAAATGGGTTGAAGTGAGTTGAGGTTGATATTTTGAAATTAACCCACGAAAAAAACATGCTTCTAATCCCACAACCTCATTTGTTTGCATTCATCCCTCCCTGTTCGTCTGATTCTCTCTCCCGTCTCACTGCAACAGATCTCTCTCTCTCTATGAGGACATAGCCCCACTTTGAAGAAAAGGTTCGTGATTTAGTATAAAAATTTTATTTTATAGTTTTTTTTTACTGTTATTGGTCCTTCCGTTAGTATGGTTCTCATTCACTCTCTTCACCTATGCCCATGATGAGTGAAATTTTTTTATTTATTTTTGTGGTGACAATATAATGATAAAAAAATTATTAGTAATTAGTGAAAGTCACAAGTATTTTACCTATTGATACAAAATAATTTTTGGACTAGCTAATAATTTTTGGTTAGGCACAATTTTTCTGATTTTCTTATTCCTGTTAGAGAGTTATGATTAATTTACTTTGACATTATTCATGTATCAAAATTGTACCAAATTCAATAGCAAGGGTTAAAGTTAGACAATAATGTACAACTCATCCAGTTGCGGAGGATTGAGAGGAGGCCACATTCAGTATGAGATGGATGTTAGTTGCCCAAATTGTGGAAGAAGTAAAGATATCAAAGTATCTAGATCCCGTGATAATCCTGGTCATTTTATAAATGCTGTCAATGTGGTAAATTCATAAAGTGGGTGATACTGGTTTAAGAACGAGATATAGTGGCATATGAACATAGAGCGAACAAGTTGATGTTGGAGCTGTTAGCGGAAAAACAAACAGAGTTTTAATATTTATAAACTCCAAGTGCAAGGTGTATCGTTGAGTACTTGGGGTGTCGTCCATAGAGAATTGTGTTTCCAACTACCAAGGCTAACTAAAGCGTCTCGAGCTAGGCGAAATCAAAGGAAAACAAAGGGTAACCTAAACTAAGCTAACAAACATAGAAAAAGCGACTTGGAGTTGTGATTTGATCAATGGACGAACTAACTAATCAATACGAGTCCTAACCTACCCAAACTACATCACGAACTAGAGATGATCAGTTGCACTATCAAAGACCATCCAAGCCCTCTCTCAAGGGTCATGAGCTAATCTAATTAGCCTAACCACCTATTTTCATGGGGTTAGCCCAATTAGACCACAAAATTAGTAACCCCGAACCTAACTCGATTCGGATACTATTTTCATGTCCCGAACTCGGTTATTCCCTGTCCCACACTAGCTAATTGACCTCACCCCTCAGCATAAGTCAACCACCCAAAAATATAAATGAAAGCTCTCTCAAGCATTTCATCGAACACTTGGTGGGCATGAAGGAAACCTCTAGGTTCTAAGCATAGATTGGGTATGGTTAGGCCTAGTACAAGATCAATTAGCTATCAAGAGGCTAATTACAACCCAAGTCCGCAAATTCTAACAACTAGTCATTAACAAAATACAAAAACCTAAACCTAAACCTAAACCTAAACTAACGAAGAACATAATAAACATGAACTAAAGGAAAGAGAATGAAATGTAACAACCAAATAAAACATGAATTAACAATCAAAACTAAACACTTAAACTAGTACAATTTAAACTAATAAGATTAAGCAAGAACAAAATTGAATAATAAGAGAGAGCGAAGAAGACTTATGCTTGAATTGAATGAACGAACTTGGAATCCACAAGCTTGAATCTCAAATTAATACCAATAAAATCCTAATCTAATCCCTTCAAAGGGGTTTTTATTGGCTAAAAACCTAAACTAAACTACCCTGAGGAAGTGAAAGAAGAAGCCCCCGAACAAGGTCGAGAAAAGAGGATTAAATAGAAGACAAGGCGGGCCGCGAAGAACCGAAGGAAACGGGGGGCACGACCATGCCTAGGTGGCACGGCTGCACCGTGCCACGTAGGCACGGGGTGGCCGTGCCACCTTGCTGGCCGGCTGTCCCGGCTGGCTCCCGTTTTTCCGCCTGTTCGCTTGTTTTGATACTTTTCCGCCCTTTTTCGCGATATTTGCTTGGTTCAACTTATTACCTGCAAGAATAAACAAAACAAGTAAAAATCTCAAAGAATACTTAATAAAACAAGAAAAACTCTAAAGATTACGTTATTATATGAGCTAAGATTAGGTGAAAAGGGCATGTAAAATGCGACAAACTATCGCCTAACAGGAGCAACTAAGAGAGATCAAAAGGCTTCTTCAAGACATGAATGGTAGAGTGCTTGTGTTGATTTTGCTGTTGCTTGTAGTGGTTGCTATGAAATGAAACAACGATTGTGTATTAGTAGCAACAAATAATAAGTTAGTTGTGTATGGTTGCTGATATGAAATGAGTCATGACTTACTGCACAAGACCTTCAAATTCATACATCTATTGTTCACAAATTACAACAGTTTCTGCCGAAATTGTAAATGAAACCAAAAGGAACAATAACAATGTTCATGCATCCTAACTCAGCAGTAGCAACAAATAGTGATTCACCAAAATACATCATTCACATTGTTTAAATGATCATAAACAAACATCTCAAACACAAATCAGTATTGAGGATAATGCAACATGAGTGACGGGATGCAATACTGAAGTCCTTAGATTGAAAATATTGCAGTTCTCTTGAGGCTTTCCTTCCCAGTTCGGAACACATCAGCAGACGAAAGTGACAGCTTGCAACACAGCAGACAGCAGCATAGAGTTTTCAACCAGTAGCTACAACTACAACAGAGTAGTTCAGGGTGTGAGGAAGAGAATATCTCACTGTGATCTTGAAAACTTATGTCAACTTATGTTAGAATGTATAAAGTTTTGATGATAGCAAATCCAAGTGTTGTTGTTGCTCCAAACAGGCTTTCCAAACAGGACCTTACTGCTGTTCTCAATGTATTAAAACTGCTTGACTAATGGTTTATCAAGAACAGGTACTCAAGTCAGCAATGTAAGAACACCTGTGAGGAACAGGTTCTGTGAGGTGTTTTGAAGCATATCCTGAGAAGTGTTTGAAACATAAGATATGTGCAGCTGTGACAAACAGGTTCTGTGCGGTGTTTGAAGCATATTCTGTGATGTGTTTGCAGCAAAGTCGTTCTACAAGATGACTAGTGGTTACAACAAGATGTCTTGATTTGTTTTGGTTTTATATTTTTAGACTCTTGTTAATATGCCAATTAGAAAGTTTTAATTTACCACTCACTGGAAACGTTTTGCTTTTCGGAAAATATTTCGGATCACCCTTCAGAACAACCCTGGAAACAGGGCGATCAGGGTGTTTCCAGAATAAGCTGCGAAAAACTGCTTTGCATGATTTTTATCTTTTGGATTTTGAGCAGCTTCTTCAAAGATTTGCAAGAAAGATTTTTCTATGGAGTATCTTATTCTTTACCCTAAAAAACGGTTATCAAAAATCTTAAGGAATTTGCAAAATCTTTTTGAATAAAAAGAATATCCAATTTTTGGCAAGTGGATAAGGTAGTTGAGAAAAACATGGGCTAGCTGCTGAAGAACACCGCCTTATGTACGCAGTTCAGGAAGTGTTTTCAGCTCATGTCACCTTACCCCTTGTAGCTAAAGGATTCTATTTTCTCTAGGATTTTAGTTTCCAAAAATTTCAGAAATAGTTTTTCCATCCCTTGTGGGTAAAGGATTCTATATTCTTCAGATTTTTTAGTTTCAAAAATTTGATGAATTGTGTTCCAAGCACTATAAAAGGCGGCTTCTTACAATCTTGGACACATCGGTTTTCAGAGAGAAAAAATCTGAGTTCATGAGCTAAAACGTTTGAAAAGAAAATCGAGCCTTGTGAGTGAATTAATTGAGCTTTCAAAGTTGGCATACTAGGACTTCATTGTACCCTATATTAGCTTAGTTGAGAAGCATTGTAATAGGGTGTTTTTCTTTACATTCTTCTTTCACAAGAGTGAGTAGAGTGTGTGTCCAAATCAAGGGGATTTTGGACGTGGGGTAACTTGTCTTAGGGAAGACAGGTTACGTGTGTTACAAGTTGTAACAAGGTGTGTTACTATTGTAACGTGATTAGCCCGTTTAGTGAAGTGTTTAAATCCTACACGAGGTAGGTCGTGGTTTTTAACCTCAGTTGGGCTAGAGGTGTTTTCCACGTAAAAATCCTGTGTCCATTATTTCCGCATTCAATTTTGTTGGATTTTCGCTTCTGCTTATCTCAGAAACAACCTGTGCGAACAGGGTCTAAGACTGTTTGTCAGCAACTTGCGAAAATCGGACACCACAATTCACCCCCTCTTGTGGTTGTGTACTCTCTAATTCAACAAGTGGTATCAGAGCAGGTTCTCCTTTGAAAAGCTAACACCTTTGAGAGATCCTTGAAGATGAGTACTCCACAAGGCATGCTTGAAGGTCAATCCATAACTCGTCCACCATACTTTAATGGCCAACACTATAGTTGGTGGAAGAATAGGATGGAAAACTACATCCAAGCCGAGGACTATGAGTTGTGGATGCTCATCAAGCATGGACCACTCATCCCTAAGAAAACAACTGAAGATGGAAAGTCAATCCCCAAGGAGCCTAAGGAGTTCAATGCTGAAGATTACAAGATGATGGAGAAGAATGCCAAGGCCAAGAAACTCCTATATTTTGGCCTAGGTCCTGATGAATATACTCGCATATCTGAATGTGAGTCGGCCAAAGAAATCTGGGATGCTTTGCAAGTAGCTCACGAAGGGACCAATCAAGTAAAGCAATCCCGGATTGAATTGCTTATGAGAAAGTATGAGCTGTTCGAGATGGGTGATCGGGAAAGTGTGATGGACATGTACACTCGCTTCACTCACATAACGAATGAGTTGAAATCCTTGGGAAAATCCTTCACCACCGAAGAATTGGTAAGGAAGATCCTAAGAATTTTACCTCATTCTTGGGAAGCAAAAGTAACGGCCATCCAAGAAGCTAAGGACATGAACAAGATCACCCTAGATGAGCTGATTGGAAACCTCCAAACATATGAACTTAGGAAATATTCTCAACAGAAAGATGAGACAAAGAGAGAACGAGGTCTTGCACTAAAGGCCTTAGAAGATGATTCTGATTCTGAGGAGGAGGAGATTGCCATGATGACTCAAAAATTTAAGAAGTTCTTCAAGAAAGTCAAAGAAAACATCAAAAGGAAGGACTTCGGCAAAGCCAGGAACACCCCTCGGGAATAGTTCACTGGGTGTTTCAAGTGTGGTAAGCTGGACCACATTGTGAGAAACTGCCCACTGCACAAGGAAGAACAAGAACCCGAACACCCCAGAAAACAGGGGAGGAAACAGGGTGTAAGCAGCTCAGCGAAAAGGTTCTCAAAAGCTATGCTCGCGACCTGGGGAGATTCAAGTGAGGATGAGGAAGGGTCTGAAGTTGGGGAAGCTGATGTAGCACTCATGGCAAGGAGTGACACTGATTCAGATGATGGGTCAACGGATAGTCTGACTCAACTTAAGAACAAGGTACGTGGTCTAAATAAATCAACTCTTGAAAAATTAGTGTACAATATAATGGATATATGTGCTGAATTAAAAGGGGATGTTCGAGATTTAGAACTTGAAAATGAAACCCTTAAATTAGAAAAGCTTGAAGTTGACAAAGAGACTCTTGCCTTGCATGAAAACATCAATGTGCTTAAAGAAACTCTACTCATGAAAGAAGAGACTTGTTCCACTAAACTGACTGAGCTAGAAAAAGAATCTCTTGACTTAAAAGGTAAGGTCGAGTCTTTGCTGGAAGAAAACAGAAACTTGCTTGAAAAAAATAAAACACTTAGAATCAGACCTTGCCGCAAACAAGCTCTGGAACAGGTCCTCAAGGGCGTTGGAATGGTTAAACACTCATCATAGTCAAAATAAAAGAGGACTAGGTTTTGTGCCTAAGATGACCTACCCAGTGAATAACAAATATGTGGGATTACCTGAAAATATTGTTTGTTTTCATTGTGGTAAAACGGGGCATTATCGATATGCTTGTCCTATAAGAAAGTATGCCATTAAAAAGAACTCAGTGCATGTAAAACAAATGTGGGGTAGGAAAGATGAGATTTACACGTCTAAAGGAATGGGACCCAGGTGGATCTGGGTTCCCAAAACTAACCCTTGATTTGTTTTGCAGGCTGAAGTGAGAGAGAACAACCCATCGAGCTTTATTGACTATTGTAATGAGCATGGTGTAGATCACAATTTTTCAGCTCCAAGAACACCCCAACAGAACATGGTGGTAGAGCGCAAAAATCGTACTCTAGAGGACATGACTAGAACAATGCTTGTTGCTAGTGGTCTTCCTAGAAATTTTTGGGCTGAAGCTTTAAACACAGCATGTTACATTATAAATAGATGCATGATTAGACCTGTTCTTAACAAAACTCCTTATGAGATCCTCAAAGGAAGAAAACCAAATATTTTGCATTTGAGAGTTTTTGGGTGTAAATGTTTTGTGCATAATAATGGAAAGGATGCCTTAGGGAAATTTGATCCAAGGAGTGACGAGGCAATATTCCTCGGTTACTCCTCACATAGTAAGGCATACAAAGTGTTTAATAAGAGAACCTTGTGTGTTGAAGAAAGTGTGCATGTGCTTTTTGATGAAACTAACTCTCTAAGTGAGAATGATGCACAGGAGGAAGACCTCGAACTAGGTCTTGTTAAAAAAGACATGCTGCTTCAAGATGAACCAGGTAAGGATCAACCTGAGAGATCAAGGCCTGAAGCTGTTCTTCAGGAAGGTAGGCAGGGTGTGAACCAAACAGGGGGAAACAGGGTGGAACCCTGTTCGGGACAACATCAGCCGAACCCTTCTGAGATAATTTCAGGAACAGGCTCCCAAACAGGCTTGGGAATAGGACCTGAACTTGTTTCGCCAAGTATTCCAGCTAGGATGGAGAGCATATCTGTGAACCCACTTTCACCACGATCATGGAAATACCAAAGTTCACATCCTCTTGATCAAATTTTGTCTGATATTAATGCAGGAGTTCAAACTAGATCTAGGCTTAAAAATTTCTGTGCTTTCTATGCTTTTCTCTCAAAAATTGAGCCTAAGAATATTAATGAAGCTCTTGCAGATTCAGATTGGGTCACAGCCATGCAAGAAGGACTCCATCAGTTCGAAAGAAATAAGGTATGGCACCTTGTGCCACGGCCAGAGGATAGAACAATCATTGGAACCAAGTGGGTGTTCCGTAACAAGCTAGATGAGTGCGGAACAGTCACTAGGAACAAGGCCCGGCTGGTGGTTCAAGGCTACAACCAAGAAGAGGGAATTGATTATGAAGAGACTTTTGCACCTGTTGCAAGGATGGAAGCCATTCGAATCTTGATAGCTTTTGCAGCCCACATGGAGATCAAGTTATATCAAATGGATGTTAAAAGTGCGTTTCTAAATGGGTACCTTAAAGAGGAAGTGTATGTCAAACAACCCCCTAGTTTTGAAAGTGATGAATTTCCTAACCATGTTTTCAAACTTGACAAGGCACTTTATGGTTTAAAACAAGCTCCTAGAGCTTGGTATGAGCGGTTGTCAAGCTTTTTATTGGAAAATAATTTTGCAAGAGGCAAGATAGACAATACCTTGTTTCTAAAATCTAAGGGGGAACATTTGTTGATTGTCCAAGTATATGTCGATGACATCATATTTGGTGCAACTCATCATGAATTGTGCAATGAATTTTCAAAAATGATGAGGAGTGAGTTTGAAATGAGCATGATGGGTGAGCTTAATTTCTTTTTAGGCTTGCAAATCAAGCAAACTTCAAACGGCACCATGATCCATCAACAAAAGTATATTAAGGAATTACTTAAGCGTTTTGGGATGGAGTCAGCCAAGCCCATTGATACTCCCATCTCTCCTTCAACTAGGTTGGTAATGGATGATGGTAGTCCCTCAGTTGAGGAGAAATCCTATAGGGGCATGATAGGGTCACTCTTATATCTAACTGCTAGTAGACCTGACATTGTTTTTAGTGTTGGTCTATGTGCACGTTTTCAGTCAAACCCTAAAGAAACTCATCTAAAGGCTGTTAAAAGGATTTTTAGGTACTTAAGACATACACCTGATCTAGCCTTATGGTATCCTAAAGGTTGCAACTTTGATTGTTGGGTATGCTGATGCTGATTACGCAGGTTTCTTGGTTGATAGGAAAAGCACCTCAGGTATGGCTCACTTTCTTGGACCTTGTTTGGTATCTTGGGCAACCAAGAAACAACTCTCTGTTGCCTTGTCCACAGCAGAAGCTGAGTATGTGGCAGCTGCATCTTGTTGTGCTCAGTTATTATGGATAAGACAACAACTCAAGGACTTTTGTGTTGACATAGGATGCATTCCTATTTATTGTGACAATACAAGTGTAATTAACATTGCCAAAAATCCTTGTCAACACAAAAGAACAAAACATATTGACATTCGTCATCATTTCTTGAGAGACAATGTTGAAAAGGGAGTGATCTCAATGAATTTTTGTGCCACTGAAAATCAAATTGCTGATATATTCACAAAGGCATTGAGTAGAGAACAATTTGAAAGGAATAGACTCGAACTAGGCTTAATTAGAACAACCTGACCAACCTGTTCTCTCTCCCTGTTTGCAAAATTTAAAAGTGACGGGTACAACATGTTAAATTTTTGTTTGCAATCAACTTGTGTGCTATGTTTAGCATATGTGAGGTTTGCAACTTGCTGACACTCGTTGAGGTCTAATGAGATTGCCCTTATTGTCCAATGTTACCGAGCAAGTAACCTCAAGAACAAGCATCAGGAACAGGTACGCCCCTTGTTTGTCAAATGTGTGCAACAAATTGAAAACTGCTAATCTCTTCCCGAGGCGTGTGCAATAAATGCTAAAGTCCGTTGCAAAAACGGGCAAAATCTTTTAAAGATTTCGCACGTCTCTCTCTCCCGTTAAAGCTCTTGCTCAATCTCTCACCTCCACCGAAACTCTCTTGCTTTGAAACTGTGTTCAAGAAACCCTAATCTCTCTCCTTCCTCTGAAAAATGGCATTCCCCATTAGCTTCGAGAGCCCCTCGACCTTGACCTAGGGCAACCAGACACAGGGCACAGCCTTGCAAACAGCCACAGCCCTGTTTGCACCTACACAATTTCTGAAAGAGAAATTGGGGCTTTAGATGAACTCTTTCTGTTGGACCATGGGTTAGATGACATCAATTCATTTGGGCTGTTTCCTGAGCAGGAAACAGGGTCAGAAACAGGGCCTAAAGTTTTTAAGGATGACCTAGGGGAGGATTTGTCAAAAAAAACAAAGAGGGAAGTAGTGGTCAAATGGAGGAGTCCCCTGTAAGCCTGCACAAGCCACACCGGTAACACAAACCGGTGAGAAACGCAAAAGGTACAAAATTGTGGCTAAGCGTGCTAGAGTACCAAGAACACGACCACCATCAAGGCCTAAAAGCGGCCAGACTGAAGCGCCCTCAAAAAGTGAACCTCCTGTCAAACCAAAACCACAAATCCCCTCTTCGGCCAAACCCACAAACAGACCCACAAGAAAATCAGCCCAAATAGCTTTTCACTCCACTCCTCGTCCTGCCAAACAGTCAGCCCCTGTTGTTGAGGAGATTGATTCCTCTCTGAGCCTTCATCAGATAGCGACACTGAGAACACTGCCTTCAAACAGGGCACGCCCGTGTTCTCAGAGTCCTCAGAGGATAAGCCTCTTCCTATACCAAAACCATCACCCCTCAAAACTCCCAAGAGAAAAGCCTCCCTCAAACATGCCTCCACCCAAGACCCTCCTACTGAGCCCCAACCTAAACGAGCCAAGAAATCTACCCCGTCTGCAATCTCAGCCAAACTGACCAAATTGATTCAGAGACGGGTTGTCAGGGGCAAAATTATAAAGGTCAAGTATTTTGAGAAACAGGGTCTGGGGGTGTTTCTGCACAAGCTGCATGCACAGGGGTGGTATGAGTTGTTTACAAACACCCAGTTGGGGTGTTCTGTACATGAGTTGGCAGAGTTCTATGCCAACTGCACTGTCACCGAAGGAGTGGTGACAAGTATTGTTAATGGGAAGCAGCTTCGCTTTGATGCGAAGATATTAGGGGACATTCTGGGGATTCCCTCCACAGGCTTTGATATATATGTGAGGGAAGACAAGACTATTCTAGGGACAGCCAGGCTGCTGGAACTCGCCCAGAAATTTAGCCAGCAACCAAGCCTGCAAACACCCAAGTCTGTGAAGAAAGGGGACATGACATCGCTCCATCAATTGCTATTTTGGTTTATCATCAAGAATGTCATCCCCAGAGGCCAGGGTCGCAATCTTGCTGATGCCATGGATCAGTGTTTGATGGACCTGATGGACACGGAAGTGCAAATTAACCTTCCTGCCATCATGATTCGACATATTGCAAGAATTGCAAACACCACTAGGGAACATGATCTGGGATACGGCTTCTTTCTGACTAGTGTGTTTGAGCACTTTGGGGGTGACACTGCAGAAGAAGGCGGGCGCTCAGTTCATTGATGAGATCGGGAGTAACACCCTTATGGGGTGTAGGTATGCTTTGATTGAAGGGTCTGCCTCAGAACAGGGAACCAGAACACCCCGTCCTCCTGTTCCTGGCAGTTCCTCAACCAAGCTTGAGGCTGCTTTGGAAGAAAACTCTCGCCTCAGTACTGAGCTTAACGCTGTAAAGGCTGCCTTGGACGAGGAAAAAGCTTTAAATGCAAAACGCCATGCAGATCTCCTCGCCCTTCTCTCTTCACTTTCAGCAAAATTTTCTCCCTCTGCTCCTTGAACACCCCTCATAAGCTGTTCCCATCTGTTGTTCTCATAGCCTGTTCTCACTTCTCTTGGTGAATCAGTTTGTACTCTGTTGCACTCTTTTGATGAATGACAGGATATCTTGTTTTTTGATTGGCTTTGCCTTGCTTGCTTTTTGTTGTGAATTGCTTATGTGTGACTAGGATGGCCAATCTCATTACCGTACCAAAACACTTGAGTGTATCGCCTGTTGACTTTCCTCCATTACCCAAGTGGTGGTGATAGCAAACACCCTCTGTTTGACTGTTCGCCCCTACTTTTTAATGATGCCAAAAGGGGAAGATAGGTTGACCAATATTATTTTAGTTCTGCCATGGACGAGTTAATTTTCTTACAATCTTTTCGACACTAACTGCTTCATGTGAATTTGAATAATTGGTACAAATCACTTAAATTGCCCTTGAAAGTCAATATGGTCACTTGGTTTGTCATCATCAAAAAGGGGAATTTGTTAGAATGTATAAAGTTTTGATGATAACAAATCCAAGTGTTGTTGTTGTTGCTCCAAACAGGCTTTCCAAACAGGACCTTACTGCTGTTCTCAATGTATTAAAACTGCTTGACTAATGGTTTATCAAGAACAGGTACTCAAGTCAGCAATGTAAGAACACCTGTGAGGAACAGCTTCTGTGAGGTGTTTTGAAGCATATCCTGAGAAGTGTTTGAAACATAAGATATGTGCAGCTGTGACAAACAGGTTCCGTGCGGTGTTTGAAGCATATTCTGTGAAGTGTTTGCAGCAAAGTCGTTCTACAAGATGACTAGTGGTTACAACAAGATGTCTTGATTTGATTTGGTTTTATATTTTTAGACTCTTGTTAATATGCCAATTAGAAAGTTTTAATTTACCACTCACTGGAAACGGTTTTGCTTTTCGGAAAATATTTCGGATCACCCTTCAGAACAACCCTGGAAACAGGGCGATCAGGGTGTTTCCAGAATAAGCTGCGAAAAACTGCTTTGCACGATTTTTATCTTTTGGATTTTGAGCAGCTTCTTCAAAGATTTGCAAGAAAGATTTTTCTATGGAGTATCTTATTCTTTACCCTAAAAAACGGTTATCAAAAATCTTAAGGGATTTGCAAAATCTTTTTGAATAAAAAGAATATCCAATTTTTGGCAAGTGGATAAGGTAGTTGAGAAAAACATGGGCTAGCTGCTGAAGAACACCGCCTTATGCACGCGGTTCAGGAAGTGTTTTCAGCTCATGTCACCTTACCCTTGTAGCTAAAGGATTCTATTTTCTCTAGGATTTTAGTTTCCAAAAATTTCAGAAATAGTTTTTCCATCCCTTGTAGGTAAAGGATTCTATATTCGTCAGATTTTTTAGTTTCCAAAAATTTGATGAATTGTGTTCCAAGCACTATAAAAGGCGGCTTCTTACAATTTTGGACACATCGGTTTTCAGAGAGAAAAAATCAGAGTTCATGAGCTAAAACGTTTGAAAAGAAAACTGAGCCTTGTGAGTGAATTAATTGAGCTTTCAAAGTTGGCATACTAGGACTTCATTGTACCCTATATTAGCTTAGTTGAGAAGCATTGTAATAGGGTGTTTTTTTCTTTACATTCTTCTTTCACAAGAGTGAGTAGAGTGTGTGTCCAAATCAAGGGGATTTTGGACGTGGGGTAACTTGTCTTAGGGAAGACAGGTTACGTGGGTTACAAGTTGTAACAAGGTGTGTTACTATTGTAACGTGATTAGCCCGTTTAGTGAAGTGTTTAAATCCTACACGAGGTAGGTCGTGGTTTTTAACCTCAGTTGGGCTAGAGGTGTTTTCCACGTAAAAATCCTGTGTCCATTATTTCCACATTCAATTTTATTGGATTTTCGCTTCTGCTTATCTCAGAAACAACCTGTGCGAACAGGGCCTAAGACTGTTTGTCAGCAACTTGCGAAAATCGGACACCACAATTCACCCCCCTCTTGTGGTTGTGTACTCCCTAATTCAACAACTTAGATTGAAAATATTACATACCTCTTGAGGGTCGCTTTCTCAGTTTTTGTTTCATTATGGTTGAAGTTTGAGATGCTGATTATGAGGAAGAAGGCTAATATGTTGTCTTTAATTTCTTTAACAGGGGAGCTTCTTTCCTTAGCCTACCAACCTACCTTTCCCTCCTCTTCTCCTTGTAGCTTGGCTTGTCTGTCCCTTTTAAAATTTGGAGGAAACCATGCTCTCTGTGACTTCTTTTTTCATGGCCAAATTGCCTGTAAAGGCTACACTTGAGAGTGTTACTTCTGGTGAAGTCCTTTCTTTTCTCAGTAATATCCCTCCTCCTCTCAATTTGGGGTTTACCTCTTTTGATTTCAATTGGGGGGTCCTATCCTGGGACAGTCTCTGTCTTTCCAAAAAATAAGGTCAGGAATGGGCCTTATGCACACATGATATACTCAGGTAGTCTTGCATAAGATTCCCTATGCTTCCCCTCCACCCATTCTTTGAGGAGCTTTTTGGCTTTTTGACAAACATGATTAGGAACTGCAATCCCATGCCTCTCCATGATATTGTTTTACATTGTCAGGTAGTCCTTAGTTGGATTTTCTTTGAAAAACGCAAGTAATTCGCTTGCAACCCAAGAACAAGAAGACATCCTATTGTGCTGCAATTTAGGGCGCATGTATGCTTCCCATTTAAAGACTTCACTTGCCATGTTACACCATCAAGCAATCTCCTGCGATGAACCCTCCAATCACAGTCAACCATCTTACATCTTGCTATGTGCTTGCACCTCATTTTTTTATCCTTTGTAGACAAAACCCCTCCTCAATAGCATATTCTCTTATCACCTTGCTCCACTAATTTTTAACAATGAACAATCCCCAACACCAATTGATACAGTACCATCTGGATTCCTTGCCCACATGCTTCCATTTGGATAAATCTTGTTCCATAAGTTAACAATAGTGTTGGGAAATTGTTGACCCCATCCTTATGTAATGTAAGGTTTTGATGATAACAAACACAAATAGAATATACACTTGAGTGTGTTGATCGAACAGGTTCCAAGTACTGTTTGGAAAACTTTGAAATTGCTTGATTAACCATGGTCGAGAACAGGTCTTAAGAACAGTTCCTCAGAACAGCTGAATGGCAAAGAGCTCAAAGCGCATCAGAGACATGAAGAACTCCAGGAATAGCTCAAGAAACAGTTCTGAGTAAACACCACAGCATTGAAGTAATAAGTCAAGATCTTATGGATGCTGTCCGGTTGATTCAACAAGAGTCTTGGTCTGTCATGGGTTTTATTTTCTTAGATTCTTGTTAATATGCCGCTTGGAAGAACTCGATTCAACATTTACTTTGAATGATTTTTAAGAACACTGTCTCAGATCAGTTCTGAGATCAGGGTTCAGACTGTTTTCAAGCCAAAATGATTTTTCACAGGTTTTTCCAAAATCTTGGGCTGACGGTTTTTTGAAATTATTTGAGATATATTTTCTGTTATCATTAAACCCAGGATAAGTTAATCTTTGGCTTTGAAAATATATTGTGGAGATTTTGAGTCTAGCTTTTAAAGGAAATCTTTTACAAATAAATCAAACTCTTATTTTTGGAATATAAGATAGGAAATTTCAGGATTTGGCAACTGAAAATATTAGTCATTTTTCATAATCTTTTTAGAAGCAAAAAGATCTTATACTTGTGGATCAAGCACACAAAAAGATCTTATTGCTCTCTACTATTTAAGGAGCTTCTCCACCTCCTCATTGAACACACACACACGATTTTATACACGGCTTGCGCACGATGTCATAAATTTTTGAGAAAGCTTTTTGCACGGTTTTTTAGGGATTTAACTTACAAATCATATTTTCTGAAAAACCTTCAAAGTGTGTGTGAAAATTGAGTCATCTTCCTCGGCATAATAGGAGCAAAAATTGTACCTTATATTTGCTTAATTAGAAGCAAAAAAGCAAGGTGTTTTTATTCTCTTCTTTCATCAAAGTGAGAGTTGAGTGTGTCCAAGCCTAGGGAGGCTTTGGACGTGTGTAATTCATCTTGGGGAGACGATTACGTGAGTGTATCTAAGTCTGAGAGGCTAGGACGTGGTGTGTAACTAGTCTAAGGGTAGACAGTTACGTGTGTTGCAATTGTAACAGAGAAGGTTACCTTTGTAATGTGTTTAGCCCGTTTAGTGGAAGTGTGTGAAAATTCTACAGGGGTAGGTCGTGGTTTTCGCCTCGGTTGGGCTCAAGATGTTTCCACGTAAAAATCTTGTGTTCTCACTTTTCAATTATTTTCGCTGTTTTACATCTTCTGTGCACGTTACAAACAGTCTGCCCAAACAAGTCCTAAGCCTGTTCCCAGAAACGGCGAAAATCTACCAACACAATTCACCCCCCTCTTGTGTTAGTGTACTCTCAATTCTAACAAGTGGTATCAGAGCAGGTTCTCATCTAAAAGATTAACATCTTGAGAGATCCTAAACATAAGTACACCACATGGCATGCTTGAGGGGCAATCCATAACTCGACCACCATACTTTAATGGTCAACATTATAGTTGGTGGAAGAACCGAATGGAAAACTACATTCAAGCGGAGGACTACGAGTTATGGATGCTTATCAAGAGTGGACCACTCATTCCCACAAAAGTGATTGAAGATGGAAGCAAAGTTCACAAAAAGCCTGAAGAGTTCAATTCCAAAGATTTCAAGATGATGGAAAAGAATGCAAAGGCCAAAAAACTCTTGTATTTTGGTCTTGGTCCTGATGAGTATACTCACATTTCCGAATGCGAGTCAACCAAAGAAATCTAGGATGCCTTGTAAGTAGCTCACGAAGGTACAAATCAGGTAAAACAATTGAGAATTGAGCTTCTTATGAGAAAATATGAACTGTTTAAGATAGGTGATAAAGAAACGGTGATGGAGATGTACACCCGTTTCACCCATGTCACTAATGAGTTAAAATCATTAGGAAAGTCCTTCACCACCGAGGAGTTGGTGAGGAAAATCCTACGATTTTTGCCCCAGTCATAGGAGGCCAAAGTCACGGCCATCCAAGAAGCCAAGGATATGAATAAAATCATCTTGGACGAGCTTATTAGTAATCTCCAAACTTATAAGCTTAGAAGAAGCTCTCAACTGAAAGAGTAGACCAAGAGAGACCGAGGCCTTACTCTAAAGGCTTTGGAAGAGGATGGTTCGGACCTTGATGAAGAAGAACTGGCCATGATCACCCGAAGATTCAAGAAGTTCTTCAAAAAGGTCAAAGAGAACAACAAAAAGAAGAACCTCAGCAAGCCCAGAAACAATGACCGGGAACAGTTCACTGGATGTTTCAAATGTGGTAAACATGATCACATTGTGAAAAACTGTCCACTGCTGAAAGAGGAACGAGAGCCCGAACAGTTCAAGAAACAAGGCAGAAAACAGGGTGGAAATAGTTCTGCCAAGCGCTTCTCAAGGGCAATGCTTGCGGCTTGGGGTGATTCTACAGAGGATGAGAAAGGGACTGAAAAGGAAGATGCTGCTGTAGCTCTTATGGCTAAAAGTGATTCTGACTCAAATGATGAGCCTCTGGACAGCTTAGCTCAGCTTAAGGATAAGGTACGTGGTTTAAATAAAGCAAAACTTCAAGAGTTATTATTTACCTTGATGGATGAGTGTGACGCTATTAATTCTGAAAATTGCATATTAAAGGATACATGTTCTGAGCTAAAAAGGGATATTAGAGAATTAGAGCATGAAAACAAAATTCTTAAAAGTGAAAAAATTGAAACTGATATGAAGAATATTGTTTTGCATGAAGACCTCAATAAATCCAAAGAGACCTTAAGTTTGAAAGAAGAAGCCTTTGTTTCTGACCTTACTAAGCTTGAAAATGAGTCTCTTGATCTGAAACAGAAGGTTGAATCCCTACTTGTCGAGAACAGTAAATTGCTTGAAAAGTTAAAATAAGTAGAATCAGACCTTGCTGCAAACAAGCGCTGAAACAGGCCCTTACAGGCACTGAATTGGCTGAACACTCACTGTAACCAGGGCAAAAGAGGATTAGGCTTTGTGACTAAGCGCACTGATTACCCTGTTGATAGAAAATATGTAGGATTACTTAAAAATATTGTGTGTTTTCATTGTGGTAAAACGGGACATTATTAGTACACTTGTCCTATAAGAAGGTATGCCATGGAAAAGAATTTGATTCATGTAAAACAAATATGGGTTAAAAAAGATGAGATTTGCACTTCAAAAAGAATGGGACCCAAGTGGATCTGGGTTCCCAAAACTAACCCCTAATTTGTTTTGCAGGCTAAAGTGAGGGGGAACAACCGAGCAAACAACTCAGCAAACAACCAATTGTGGTATGTGGATAGCGGTTGTTCACAGCATATGACTGGTGAAAAATCAAACTTCCTCTCACTTACAGCCTTTGATGGAGGGAATGTGGCATTTAGAAACGGCAAATCAGGGACAATTGTCGGTATAGGTAAGATAGGTGAGTCACTCCCCCATTCAATTGACAATGTATATCTGGTGGATGGATTACAACATAATCTAATCAACATGTCCCAACTGTGTGATAAAGATAACCTAGTAGTGTTTTCTTCAAAACAATGCTTGATCGTCAATATCAACACAGGAGATGTTGTGTTGAGGGGGAAGCGACACAAAAATGTGTATAAAGTAAGTATTCTCTCACTTCCCCAAAACAATTTGACTTGTTTAAGTGTTTTAAATAATAATGTCATGCTTTGGCACAAGAGACTAGGCCATGCGAGTCTCTCACTCTTGAATAAACTTGTCACTAAAGACCTAGTAGTCGGCCTATCTTCCATCAAATTCAATGATGACAAGGTATGTGACGCTTATGCCAGGGGTAAACAAGTCAAAACTTCTTTTAAACAGAAAAACTGTGTTAGCACTACCCGACCTCTTGAGATGCTACATGTAGATTTGTATGGTCCTATGAGGATCACAAGTCGAGGTGGAAAGAGGTATGTGCTTGTGATAGTGGATGATTACTCTCGTTTCACATGGACCTTGTTTTTGACTTCTAAATATGAAACATTTGAACAATTTCTTGCGTTTCTTAAAAAGGTTGAAAAGAGAGTAGGACATTCATTGGTTTGACTAAGGTCTGATCATGGTACAGAATTTGAAAATTCAAGCTTTATTGACTATTGTAATGAGTATGGTGTGGATCATAACTTTTCAGCCCCAAAAACACCCCAGCAGAACGGGGTGGTTGAGTGAAAAAATCGTACTCTAGAAGACATGACTAGAACAATGCTTGTTGCTAGTGGTCTTCCTAGAAATTTTTGGGCTGAAGCCTTGAACACATCATGCTACATTATAAATAGATGCATGATCAGATCCATTCTAAACAAAACTCCTTATGAGCTTTTCAAAGGTAGAAAACCCAATCTTATGCATTTGAGAGTATTTGGTTGTAAATGTTTTGTGCATAATAATGGGAAGGATGCCTTAGGAAAATTTGATCCAAGGAGTGACGAGGCGATATTTCTTGGCTACTCCTCACACAGTAAAGCATATAAAGTGTTTAATAAACGAACCTTGTGTGTTGAGGAGAGTGTGCATGTGCTATTTGATGAAACTAACTCTCTTGTTGAGGATGATGCACAGGATGCAGAGTTTGAACTGGGCCTTGCTAGAAAAGACTCATTGCTCACACATGAGAAAGGTAAGAGTTCCGAGAACGGAACAGGAAAGGGAGTTGTTTCCTTGGAAGGAGGGAAAGGTTCGAATCAGACAGGGGAAAGTATTGCTGAACCTAGTTTGAAATAAAACCACCCCAATTCTTTCAGAACTGGCTCAGAAACAGGCTCCAAAACAGACTCGGGAACAGTTCCAGAACCTGTTCCACCGAGTATTCCAGCAAGAATAGAAAGCGTGTCTGTGGACTCCCTTACTCCACGACCATGGAAGCACCAAAGTTCGCACCCCCTTGATCAAATCTTGTCTGACATAAATACAGGAGTGCAAACAAGATCGAAGCTTAAAAATTTCTATGCTTTTTATGCTTTTCTCTCTAATGTTGAGCCTAAAAATGTTAATGAAGCTCTTGCAGATTCAGATTGGGTTACAGCAATGCAAGAGGAGCTTCATCAATTTGAAAGGAACAAGGTGTGGCATCTTGTACCTTAGCCGGAAGACAGATCAATCATTGGCACCAAGTGGGTGTTCCGAAACAAGCTTGATGAGTTCGGAACAGTCACCAGAAACAAGGCTCGGCTGGTGGTCCAAGGATACAACCAAGAAGAGGGCCTTTGCACCTGTTGCAAGGATTAAGGCCATTCGAATCTTGATAGCTTTTGCAGCCCACATGGAGATAAAATTATATCAGATGGATGTCAAAAGTGCATTCCTTAATGGATACCTTAAAGAGGAGGTGTATGTGATGCAACCCCCTGGTTTTGAAAGTAAAGAATTTCCCAACCATGTTTTTAAACTTGATAAAGCGCTTTATGGTCTAAAACAAGCTCCTAGAGCTTGGTATGAACGTTTGTCAAACTTTTTATTGGGAAATGATTTTAGAAGAGGCAAGGTTAATCATACCCTGTTTCTAAAATCTAAGGGGGAATATTTGTTGATTGTCCAAATATATATCGATGACATTATATTTGGTGTAACATATAATGATTTATGTGAAGAGTTTTCAAAAATGATGAGGAGTGAGTTTGAAATGAGCATGATGGGTGAGCTTAATTTTTTCTTAGGCTTACAAATTAAGCAAACTTCAAACGGCACCATGATCCATCAACAAAAATACGTCAAGGAATTACTTAAGCGGTTTGGAATGGAATCAGCCAAGCTTATTGATACTCCCATCTCTCCTTCAACCAGATTGGTAATGGATGATGGGAGTCCCTAAGTTGAGGAGAAATTCTATAGGGGCATGATAGGGTCGCTTCTTTACCTAACTGCTAGTAGACCTGATATTGTTTTTAGTGTGGGTTTGTGTGCCCGTTTTCAGTCTAAGCCTAAAGAATCACATTTAAAGGCTGTTAAACGGATTCTTAGATATCTAAAACATACACCTGATTTGGCTTTATGGTATCCTAGAGGATACAACTTTGACCTTGTTGGATATACTGATGTTGACTATGCAGGTTTCTTGGTTGATAGAAAAAGCACCTCAGGTATGGCTCACTTCCTTGGACCCTGTTTGGTATCTTGGGCAACCAAGAAACAACACTCAGTTGCCATGTCCACAGCAGAAGCTGAATATATTGCAGCTGCTTTCTGTTGTGCTCAACTATTGTGGATAAGGCAACAACTCAAAGATTTTTGTGTTGACACGGGATGCATTCCCATATTTTGTGATAATACAAGTGCAATTAATATTTCCAAAAACCCCTTGTCAACATAAAAGGACTAAACATATTGACATTCGTCATCACTTTTTGAGAGACAATGTTGAAAAAGGCTTGGTTTCAATGAATTTCTGTGCCACTAATAAACAAATTGCTGATATTTTCACCAAGGCACTAAGTAGAGAACAGTTTGAGAAGAACAGATTGGAACTGGGTCTAATTAAAATGACTTGAGAATGCTTAATTAACCCCCAATGCTTGTCTAGTTAAAGGACTTTTCAGGTCAAGTTTGTTAAAATTCTTGATTGCAGTCAAACTTGGTGCTATATTTAGCACATGTGTGGAATACAGCTTGTTGACACTCGTTGAGGTCTGATGATATTGCCCTTATTATCCCATGTTACCAAATGACATACTGCAGGAACAAGCACCAAGAACAGGTATGGCCACTGTTTGTCACTCTGTGCGAATCAGGTAGTTAATTCAGTTGTTGATTTTTTGAAACGTGCATGACTGGGAGACTTAATGCTCCTCTTTTCGATTGAAAGCCAGTACCTCCTTAACTTCCTAGCCTGCTCACGTCGCTTACCAAACCCTCTCAATTTCGCTCTCTCTTTCTCTCTCAAATCCTAAACCCTAATCTCTCAAAAACTTGAGCTTCTCTTCACCATCAATGGCGAACTCCGGCAGCAGCTCCTTCACCACTGAGAAACACAGCACCACTATATCTGAAGCTCTAGTCTCGAAGCGCCCACGCATGGCGTCGCTGCCAACACCCACTTCTCTACCCCTGTCCGCGGCGGCCGTGACTGCACAAATCAGAGGTACGGGGTTTAATTCTCTACCCCCTTTGCCCATTTACTCTACAATCTTTGGCTTTTTAAAGTGTTTGGACTTGCGAACGATGGGGATGGAATTGGACGATGTTCCACCGGTATTTGGATGGGACTTGGTGTTGTTTGACCCCAGTGTGAAACTGACTGGGTCTAAGGATGTCTTTGAAACCAATAAGGGTCTGGCTGAGTCTGATGATGTTCCTAAAGTGGACACGGTACGAACAGGGTTTGAACCTGTTCCTGAACTGGGGAAAGCCCGAACAGGGTCTCCCCCTGTTTTCTTTGACATAATGGATGACCCCATCATAAATTTGGATCGAGTGGAAGACCTTGAGGAGACTAACAGTGATGGGGCTGAGTCAACCATAGAGGTCCTCCAACCTCAGCCCTTCCAGAAAACTAAACCGGCTGAATGGGGGCCTAGATGTCGGTTTAAAACCACCACTTCAAAACCTGTTCCCACACCTGTTTATAGACCTCGAACCCACAGTTCTGGTTCACTCTCTGGCTCTTCCCAGCCAAAACAAGTACCTGAACCTACTATTACAAAAGCCTCTACCAAAACCACTAAAGAATCTACCCAGTCTCCATCAACCAAAACCCAAAGCACCAAAACCAAAAGGAAAGCTGTTTCAGAACAAGTGCCAGAGCAGGTGCTTGAAGAATCAGAACCTGAGGAAATTGCTTCCAAACAGATGCCTGGCCCTGGTCCATCGGTGAAGCCTTCCTCCAAAAGAGTCTTATCAAAGAGAAAGGCTGCTTCTAATCAGGAGGTGCCTATAAAAGCCAAGCCTGATGAACCGCAATCTAAGAAAGCCAAAAATACCATGCCCACAGTAGACCAAGTAGCTCATTTTCTCCAAAAGAGTGTGGTACGGGGCAAAATTATCAAAGTTGCTTATTTTCAGGAACAGGGCCTGGAGATGTTCCTGGATAAGCTTACAGCCCAAGGTTGGCTAGACCTCTTTGCAAACACCCAGAGAGGGTGTTCAGTACCTGATTTAGCTGAATTCTATGCCAACTGTAATGTCATCAACGGAGTGGTGACAAGTATGGTCAATGGGAAGGGGATACGGTTCAATGCTAAGGAATTGGGAGAAATTCTAGGAGTTCCTACTGAGGGCTTTGGGGTGCATGCAAGGGAAAACAAGACAGTACTCAGAGCTGAAAGATTGCTCCAATTGACTCAAAGGTTGAGTCAACAACCAGGGTTGAAAACACCCAGGTCAGTCAAGAAAGGGAGATGACACCTTGTCACCGGTTGCTCTTCTGGTTTATCATCAAAAACATCATCCCCCGGGGCCAAGGGCGTAACCTTGTAGATGCAATGGATCAATGCCTTATCGATCTCCGGGACCAGGGAGAGCAGATCAACCTACCAGCCATCATGATCAGTCATATCTCCCGTATTGCAAACATGGCTAGAGAACATGACCTGGGGTATGGATTTCTTCGGACTTCAGTCTTTGAGCACTTTGGGGTTTCTTTGCAGAAGAAGGTAGGGGTCCAAGTGACAGATGAGATAGGAAGCAGCACTCTGATAAGTTGTGGGTTCAAGCTTACAAAGGGTGAGACTGCTGGTTCCAACCAGGGGCCTCAAACACCTTTCACCCCTGTTCCTGGTCCTTCCTCTAGTGAACCTTCTATTGATGCCTTGCTTCTGGACCAAAACCGGTTGAAGACCGAGCTCACTGAGGTTAAAGCTGCACTTGCCGAGGAGAAGGCTCTCAATGCCAAGTGCCATGAGGATCTGATGTCAATTCTCTCCGTCCTCACAGCCAAACTCTCTTCTCCTCCACCCTGAATCAGCTCAACCCCCTGATCCTTCCCTGTTCTGCCTTTCTTTATTTTCCACCCTGTTCTCAACAACTGTTTCTAGCTATCTGGTTGTGCTTTGTGCCTGACAATGGTTTTTGCTACTCTTGGTTAGATCTACTGTAATGTGTGCCATACTTGTCTTCTTGTTGTTATTTGTTTATGCGTGACTCAGATGGCCAATATCATTACCGTACCATATACTTGAGTGTAACGCAGGTTGTTTTTCCTCTATTACCCAAGAGGTGGTGACTGCAAACATCCTGCTTCTCTTGTTTGACTTGACCACCCTTTTTCAATGATGTCAAAAGGGGGAAGATGGGCATGACCATGATAGTTTTAGTTTGACCTAGCTTCAGTTGACTTCTCGAAACATAAAGGGGGAAGATGGGCATGACCATGATCGTTTTAGCTTGACTGAAACTTGATTTTGTCTTTTATGTCAATGTGGTCATTTGGTTTGTCATCATCAAAAAGGGGGAAATTGTTGGGAAATTGTTGATCCCATCCTTATGTAATGTAAGGTTTTGATGATAACAAACACAAATGGAATATACACTTGAGTGTGTTGATCGAACAGGTTCCAAATACTGTTTGGAAAACTTTGAAATTGCTTGATTAACCATGGTCGAGAACAGGTCTTAAGAACAGTTTCTCAGAACAGCTGAATGGCAAAGAACTCAAAGCGCATCAGAGACCTAAAGAACTCCAGGAACAGCTCAGGAAATAGTTCAGAGTAAACACCACAGCATTGAAGTAACAAGTCAAGATCCTATAGATGTTGTCCGGTTGATTCAACAAGAGTCTTGGTCTATCATGGGTTTTATTTTCTTAGATTCTTGTTAATATGCCACTTGGAAGAACTCGATTCAACATTTACTTTGAATGATTTTTAAGAACACTGTCTCAGATCAGTTCTGAGATCAGGGTCAGACTGTTTTCAAGCCAAAACGATTTTTCACAGTTTTTTCCAAAATCTTGGGCTGACGGTTTTTGAAATTATTTGAGATATATTTTCTGTTATCATTAAACCCAGGATAAGTTAATTTTGGCTTTGAAAATATATTGTGGAGATTTTGAGTCTAGCTTTTAGGGGAAATCTTTTACAAAATAAATCAAACTCTTATTTTTGGAATATGAATGAGAAGATAAGAAATTTCAGGATTTGGCTACTGAAAATATTAGTCACTTTCCATAATGTTTTTAGGAGCAAAAAGATCTTATACGTGTGGCTCAAGCACACAAAGATCTTGTTGCCCTCTACTATTTAAGGAGCTTCTCCACCTCCACATTGAATATAATCACACACGGTTTTATACATGGTTTTACACACGGTTTTCATAAATATTTTTGAGAAAGTTTTTACACGGTTTTTCTAGGGATTTAACTTGCAAATCATATTTTCAGAAAAACCTTCAAAGTGCGTGTGAAAATTGAGTCATCTTCCTTGGCATACTAGGAGCAAAAATTATACCTTACATTCGCTTAGTTAGAAGCACAAAAGTAAGGTGTTTTTATTCTCTTCTTTCATCAAAGTGAGAGTTGAGTGTGTCCAAGCCTAGGGAGGCTTTGGACGTGTGTAATTCGTCTTGGGGAGACGATTACGTGAGTGTGTCCAAGTCTGGGAGACTAGGACGTGGTGTGTAACTAGTCTAAGGATAGACAGTTACGTGTGTTGCAATTGTTACAGAGAAGGTTACCTTTGTAACGTGTTTAGCCCGTTTAGTGGAAATGTGTGAAAATCTTACTGGGGTAGGTCGTGGTTTTCGCCTCGGTTGGGCTCGAGGTGTTTCCACGTAAAAATCTTGTGTTCTCACTTTTCAATTATTTTTGCTGTTTTACACTTTCTGTGCACGTTACAAACAGTCTGTCCAAACAAGTCCCAAGCCTGTTTCCAGAAACTGCGAAAATCTGCTAACACAATTCACCCCCCTCTTGTGTTAGTGCACTCTCAATTCTAACAAATAGGATTACCATCGGCATCAACATCAAATATATCAATCTGCCTAAGGATCTCATCATCTAAGAAGGGATTGTCAACAACATCATCCTCACCGCACCCAAAATCATCATCAATACTGCACCCAGAATTATCATCACTGTCACCAACATCTCCTACTTCATATTTAGCACAAGGAGTTGGTTGGCTTAATCCCCTCAAGTCATGTGACTCTAGCCCTCCTAACCCAATCTGTATATCATCCAATGAAAGACCTTCTTTAGAATGAGATGAAGCCCTTTTTTGGACTTAGAATGACCTTTTTTGACTTTTGAGGGAGTTTTGTTTACACTGAGATAAGGAGCCACTGGCAGTTTTTTTCATTGAGCTGAGGAGGCATGGACAGTAGGTTGAGAGAGAGTTTTGTTACACTGTGATGAGGAGGGAGGGACAATAGGTTCAAAGGGAGTTTTGTTACACAGTGATAAAGAGGCAATGACTGTTGTTTCTGTGAATTTAAAGGTAGCAATGCAATAGGCTATGAAGAAGAGGCAACTTGCTTTATATGAGAGGAGGAAGGGTCAGGAGGTTCACAAGTATCACTGGGCTGACATGATGAGGTGGCTTGTTTGGAATTTGAGAATGCAGACAAGTCCATAGTCAAAATGAATTCAATGATTGAAACACATTTTCAGAGTTCACCAGTTCCCTAATTTTGAAAGGTAGTGGAGGTGAAGCCTTAGGAATAATAGAACATGGGCTAGCAGTGGTAGACCTTGGACTTCTTCTAGGCTTTGTTGGTAATTTAGGTTGGGTATTTGGAGTACATATCAAACTATCAGCCCATTGTTTGGCTTGCTTAGCAATCTCCAAGTATGTCAACATCATCCTCATCACTGTCACTTAGGAAGGAGCATTTTCAAGTGGGTCTTTAAGAATTTGAGGGTCCTCTACCTCTGACCCAGTTTGACTCTGCCTTCCCTGGACTGCTTCTAACTCACTAATTATGATTTGGTGTTTAGAAGGGGCAGGGGTGGCCAACATACATATTGGAATGACTCCTTTGACATAGTTTCATAGACTAGCCAAACATACCCAATCATCATCAGACGTCAAGGGAAGCTTCCTTTTACTACCACTAAGATAACCAAACATAAACCTAAATAATTCAAGGGGCTCATACCCTTCCTTCACAAGTTAAGTCTTTGCATCTCCAGTGAGATCGAACATCTGATACTCATCTAGCTCTACATATGGTGTGTCCACCCTATGGCCTTCATACATAACTTACAAAATCCTTGCCCCTTCAATCTACAAAGCAACCAAATTTAACTTCAGCATACAAACAAAACAAGTAACGCGAATTTCTTTTAAAAATTTGGGTTTCAATAACCGATTTAACTTTAGAATGAGATGAAGGCCCTTTAAAAACCCTAATTTGGTTATAAAATCCTAATTTCTTTTACAAATTTGGGCTTCAACAACCGATTTAAGCCCAAATCCCCATTTTGTGAGTATTTTATTCAAAGTCGAGACCAAATTAAGTCCAAATCCCCAAATTGCTAACCAAAGCCCTAATTAAAAAATCCCCACATCCCCAGATCCATCGCCTACGTATACAAATACCACATATTTCACAACAAAATTAAAAAACTCAAGAAACGACGGTACCTTTTCAAGTGGAGCTTTCCTTTTTTACCTTGTCCTTCTCCATATCTGTCGCTGTTGACAATGGGGGGACCAAATTTAAACTCATTTTTCAACCACTCATTCAATTTTGCAAACAGGATTCAACTTATGTGGGCCTTTGGTTTGAAGTGGGGTATCTAGGGTTTTCTGAAGAGAGAGAAAGTTGACTGGGAAAGAGAAAGCATGTCGAACACAAAAGCGAATGTAAACAGTATGGACGGTGAGATAGGTTTGGAAATTATTTTTTTTTCCTTTTTTTAAAACAGTTGAACTCACAAAATTCTGCAGCCACGTGTAATATGCTCAAGGGTATTTTTGCCACAAAATTGGGCCACACTAGTTTTCCATCCAAAATCCAACTTTTATGGCTAGATTTGGTCTGCAAAAAAAATAACCCAAACCTGGATGCATGGGTCCACAAATATTTATCCAAAATTGTTAGGTTAGATAAATATTTACCCAAACCTTGAAGGAATGATGTATATTTTCAAGGGGATCATTTTCATTCTTTAAACTCAACTTCAAGGGAGGTAAGTTTCAAACAAGTTTATGCATGGCAAGGCTCCTCTTTGGTTCCAATATTTGAATTTCATGACAAAAGACACTTTATGGAGTTCTATTTGAACGTCAAAGTGCCTTTTCCAAACGTGTTTTCCAAATGGGGATCAAGAGTACCTTGCATTTCAATGATGGAGACCATCATGAACGGCCCAAAGACCATCAAGCCCAGCCCAAGGAAGACCCAATCAAGCTTCAAGAAGTCAAAGAAGTTGTAAAACTTTGCCGAAAATTGGCGTTCATGCCCGAAGAGGTAATACCGCCTTCATCCCGAAATTTTCCAATTTTTGTGTGCACTTTTGGCCTAACTAAAGTGGTCCCACAACTTGAGGCTCCACACAGTTTTGACGTTTGAGATCTCAGCTTTCAAACAAGCCCAATTATGTTTAATTTGGACGTCATTTGGTTGGGCTAAATATTACTCAAAGAAGACATGTCCTGCTCCAGTTCAGTTCTGATATAGGTGTAATATTCGGGCCATAACTTTTTATCTACTTATCTAAATTGAGCAAATGAGCCCATTCTAGAAAATAGACTTCCGGGTCTTTCCAACAAGCCAAAAAGCACCTGATTTGGACGTGTGATCTGATAGAAATGCTCAGTTGAAGTGAAGGCTGCTACATGGAGTTAATGCTGGGCAAGTGAAGAGACATAAGTTACATGACATCACCTTGCTGACATCATGCACGACTTGGATGGATTTCTTCAGCTGATAGGAAGTCTGGAATGTTCATTGTAACCTCCCCCATCCCTTTAAGTTGTGTCTTTTTATTTTTCCTAAGTCTTTTCAATTTTCTAGCTTTAAATTGTTAGGAGTTTGTGTCTTTTGCTTGTCTTGTTGTTGCCTATATATAGTGGGGGTGTGAAGTGTTTCTCAATTCAGAGTGGTAAGCTTTTCCAAAGTGAAATACAATTACCTTTGAGTGTGATTCTCAAAAGTATTCCAAATCCCTAGTTCTATATCTTGAATTTTGGCAGGTTCAAGTGGTGTTCTAGGTTCTCTTCCTTGTCCAATTGGAGTGATTCCTTGGTGAAGACAAGAGAATTTGCCCAAGATCAAGTCCTTGAGTGGCTCCGTGAAGGATTATCTCAAGTGCAAGGTCTTGTTTATCCCTTTGTCCTCTTTTGTTATTATTCTTCGATCCATCTCAATCTATCTTCCATATTCACTTTTCTTTGGTTTGATTCTTGTTTGGAATTTGTTTGAGTTTGATTTGGTTCACTTACCACCCACATATACATCAATTGGTATCAGAGCTAAGGTTGCCATTTGACCAAGTTTGCAGCCCAAACACATTTTTCAAACAAAAAACACAAAAACAACTCAAACCAGCAAAACCGTGCAAAAACCAAGCATCCACAGGCCGCAATTTGGCACGGCCACACCGTGCTCCATAGCACGACCGTGCCACCTTTGATTTTCAGTATTTTCAATGCAGCACTCAAGCACGGTTCCCCAGTGCCCCATTGCACGACCGTGCCCTCCCTCCTCTTCTCCAAAACAGCCTTTTTCTAGCCTAAACACATAACCCACAAAGAACCCTTAAGCTTTCATCCATCATGATTTCTCTTGGGAACTTGCGAAAAGGGATTGCTTTGATTGAAAAGGAGATGGTCATCCTTGAAACTCCAAAGTTCCGTGGCCAAAAAGAAGATTTCCCTTACTGGATTTTCAAAGTGGATCAAGTCTTTACTCGCTACAATATTGACGAGCAAGAGAAGTTTAAGGTGGTTATCAAGAAGCTCCGAGGCCATGCGCTTGAATGGTAGGAAAAGTACAAGTATAAGAGGAAGAAGAGAGGAAAAAGTAAGATCAGAACATGGGATAAGTTGAGAGGTAAACTAAAGTATGCTTTTGCTCCAACCTCTTACGTACAGAAGCATCTTTTTCTTACCTTTGAGGGAAATGGCTTTAATTCCTCTTCTAAAGGCATCCCTTTCAACAAGGGGAGTCCCATGAGTGCTTGTATCTCTAACTCTACTTCCTTCCTTTGTTTGGAGAAACCTAACCCCAACAAAGATGAAAAGATCCTTGGGGAGGAAGCTTCAAGCCTAGTTAACCTACCTCCTGTTTTTGATGACTATGGTGATGAAGAAACCTTTGAACTTGAGGGTCAAGAAGGCTATTCATGTCCTT